>CM062815.1:246626495-247115142 GCA_031772625.1 Pinus tabuliformis
ATTTTAATTTATGGTAACTGCATGTTTATTATTGCTGCCGAAACTTCTTTGAAATAATTTGTAATGGAAATTTAAAAATTCCACTTCAACCTTGAAGTTTGTTTATTGTTTATATTTTTGTAATCATCAATTTTAATAGTGATATGAAATACAAATTATAGTACCAATTGGTAGTGCAAAATTTTATGCTAACTCTTTCCTCAACCATCTGAAAATTGGATGAAAGGTAAAAAAAAAAAATCTTTCATAAGTGACAACTATAAACCTTAGTCACCCTTTAGTAAGCAATGTAAATCAAGATAGAATTCATAAAGATTTGAATTTACAATATTGTAATTACACATTACTGGTATTATTCATTCCATTCAATGAAAAAAATTAGAAAAAGTAGCTATTAGAAGAACATATATATATATATATATAATCATCCATTTTGGGCTTTGCATCTATGGGAATTTTCTATTTAATATACTATATGAGAGGATTTTCTCATAATGATATTAGGTAGCAGCTACCAATATATGCCCAATTTGAATCCCCAAATTCATTTTCTCACCATAAAGTAGAACAAATGGCTAGTACAAGAATATGTGGTGGGTTACTAGAAATGTATTCAATTAATAAGGAGTTACTTTTATTTCATAATTTATATCTACTTTTGCTCACAAATACTAAGGATCAATGTTTAACACTATGTTATTAAACTCGTGCATTCTTAGTATGGCCTAGGAAGTATGTTCTCAAAGCTTATGAAATTTTCATAATTTTCATGCAAACAATTATTCACTTAAAATTTTAATATGTTTTATTATCCTAGAAGTTAGTTTAGATTACAAAGAAATATTCCACAATAATATTATCCATTGGGGTCAAGTCACTTCATCATATCTCACAGTAAATTAGTACATACTTCCCTATAAACAAAAAATTCCTTGTGCTTTATGATCCCTAATGGGATGTTCAGTATTAGCTTATGTTCTAACTAACCTAACTTTTAGATGTTTTGTGGTAGCAAGGAGATGATGTGTTTTTTTCCCTCTCTTAATATATTCATTAGTACTATACTTCAATAATGTGTATTGATCATTCTTTAGTGATGTGCTCCATTGAGGTTTTTATGTTATTCTAGGTCATACATTCACCATTATTGAGGATAGTAATATGATTAAAAAAATCAAGTAGAGCTTAAATTTTGTAAGCAAAAAGTATAACACGTCATATTATGAAATTTAAGGATGAAATCACCCCTATAAATAATAAGGTATGAAATCCATTTACATTACCTTTTCCCATTACCTTTGTCATGACTATACTTCCAACATCCATTTACCATAATGGACCCAGCCAGTCCAATCGATTGTCATGATCTTACCTTCGGTTGTGCTTACTCATGCACCCAGCTTCATCTAAATCTTACATTACCTTTCGGTTACAACACATCTCTCCTCGAGCTCCATTAAGTTTCCTCTTTACCCAAACAATCCCCAAGGCTCAAAACATAAAAGGCGAGACAAGAAACAAACAAGAAGAAAACCAATAACAACACGAATTCGAAAAAAGTGGCATGATCATCCACTAGACACAACAAAATTGCAAATCAACCGCGATAAAACAATAAAATACAAAATTCACAAGACTAAAACAAACACCATGACTCAATCCCCATGGCTCCTAAGGCAAGCTCAACCTCAATCTTCTTTAATATTTCATGGAAATTTGCTTTTCCATGCAATCCCCTACATCATACTGCCATTAACACATTACTTTTAGTGCAATCACAAACATAAAAATACACCAGATACCTCAGCTTGTTGTGCCAAGCATGTTACCTTGTGACTGAACACATCCATTCCATCTCTCAAGGGACTCCAATTATCTTGACAAATCCATTTGTAACTAGAGACTAGCTAATATACCTATCAATTACATGTTCATGAATCTAGCAGGTATCCACATAACATCAAACAAAATCAAGGTTAACAAGACTTCCTATATGTAAAGCACTCGTTCATTAGGAATTAGGGTTTCCAAACATAGCCAAATGAATTCTTACCCCATTCTTTTCTTTTACCTTTACCCTGTTGCAACTGAGTCTTACTATATACTGTCACGTCACCCAATTTGAATTCAACTTTTACAAACAATCATGTCATAATCCATAGTCAACTCATAGTCATTAAACATAATTCTACAACTATCACCTACTACACTGAAGTACCTACCAACTGCCTCAACACATATATGTTAGTTCAATCAAGATTTGTTACAAATATCTCAAACTGTATTTACACAAATAGAATTGAAATAGAGGGCATTCAAAGCTAATGAATCTAGTTGGCAGTATCTTTGTGGATTATTGGTAACAAAGAAGAGCAATTAGAATTTGATAAAAACTCTTATTTGATGAGGTGGCATCCAAGTGACTGACTGTCTTTGAGATTTTTCCTCCTGAAATTTTGAACAATGGGGTACTGTAATCCGTTTGTATATCCCAAACCATAAGATATGTTAAAAATTGAGAGAGTTTTTTTTTAATGATGATGTTGGAAGAAAAAACCACTTTCCGTTTTTTAAAATTCATTTCCACCTGCTCGGAAACTGCATTTGGAAACACTGGCTAAAAACAGGAAAATCCAGGAAAATATGCTCGCAAAGATTCATCCGAATTTCCAAAACTGTAACATATTTTAGAAACATGAGTGAGGTTTTTGTAAACGAGGATCTTATCATAAGAAACGTCTTTTAATTTTTTAAAGTTCATTCTCAGTGGTTTCTAAACCATGTTTCAAATTATTGTTCTTTATAGGAGAAAACATAATTTAACTGACCATGAAACAAACATGTGACATGGAGGTGGGGATGATGTGGAGGCACATGGTTGGTGGAGGTGAACTGGAGTCTGCAAGGGTGATGTGGAGAATTGACGTGGAGATGAGTGGGGAAAATAGTCCAAGTGGCAGGCAGTGAGTGGTGCGAGAGTGACAACAACGTTAAATGTTTGTGGGAGGTGATATGCAGAATGGGTACATGGCAGAAAGGGAATGGATATTTAGTGGAAGTGAAGGGTGACATTAGCGGGAAGGCGGGTTACGGCAGGAACGGTGGAAACCGCTTTCGGAGGGGGGTCGAAGCTGTTTGTGGTATTAAACGGGGGTGTCCGAAATCATGAGGGGAGGACACGTTGTGGCGGGGAAACTAGTTTTCGAACCCCCCCCCTCCCCACACTGTTAAAGAGAATCATAATAGGAGGAGGGGTCTGAAAATACGATGGATCCATCCGATGAAAATGGTGATGTGATTGGAAGCTATTAATATGTGAGTTATTTAACCACATACGGAAAATCTCCATTTGTCGTTTTCAACTCTACACTAAAAAAAAAGCCATAGTACTAATGCCTTATTAAAATTCGTTTAATCACATTTAAATGATGTGATTAATTTAATCTAATCATGCTTAATTATGCTCTAACGATGCATTTTGACTTGCAAGAATATTTCTTTATTTTTCTTAAGTTTTTGACATTTTTTTGGAAATAATTTACAACATGGAATATTATTTACAACATTTCAAACATAATAATGATCAGCTATAATCAAATGATCCTGTAAAAATTATACGACCCTAACAAGACATCACCAAAAAAAACCATCATCAGATTGGTCTCCATCCAAGCCTTCCAGGGCTTCGGGAGCATTTTTCCAACCAAGTCTTCCAAAACTATTAACTCAACCCACAACTTATAGAGGGCCTCCAAAGTGTTTGTCCAACCAAGAATTCTAGGACTAGTAACTCAAGCCACCAAGTGCTTCCATAGCATTTTTCCAACCAGGGCTTCTAGGACTAGTAACTCAACCGAAGTTGTTACAGTGCTTCCACGTCATTTGTTCAGCCAAGGCTTATAGGACTAATAACTCAACCCAAGCTAAGGAAACATGAGAACCAAAAGAATCAAAACAATGAAAGTATATCGAAAGTCACCATCCAGAAAATTACAAGGCTAGGCAATCCACTTTCAATCCAGGAAATCCTCCATGCCAGTGACAGATGACAATCAAGAAAAACCACATGCATAAGCCATGCATGCCCAAAACTAGTGAAGAAATCATACATGAAACTCGGTACATCCAAGAAAATCTGATGTAGTTGTTGATGTCGATGCCTTATTGCACTTTCCACTCCTCCTTTTCCTTCTTGCTCCAAGAATCCAAGTACGCCACACCCTCCGAGAGTGCTCCAATTAAACTCTAAGCTTCCAGGAGTATGAGATAGATCCAGAACTGCCAAAGCAATCTAACCAGCAGACACACTAAGGATAGCCTAAACAGATGATTCTGGTCGAGCACTGAATCGAAAGGGTCGGTTGTCTCTCTCGTCCACCATTCCCAAGAGAAGAGGGTGTGTTTTTGACATGTTCTCCGTGACCGAATGCTAGTCAGCATCTTTGGTGCCTTACCTTTAGCTACTTTTCTTGGGACCTACCTCCTGAGTAGTTAGCTTAGGCGATACTTTCTAACTGATCCTTAGAAGCCTTTTTATGTATAAGGCCTCTATTTTCTTCATTTTCCATTATTTTCATTCATTTTCCTCCTCTCATGCAAACTGTGACCTTTCATCTCACTTTTCTCCTAATTTCCATTATTTTCCTTCATTTTCCTCCTCACATGCAACCTGTGACCTTTCAGCTACTTTTTCTCCTATTTTCCATTATTTTCCTCCTCACATGCAACGTGTGACCTTTCACCTCCTTTTTCTCCTAATTTCCATTATTTTCCTTCATTTTCCTCCTCACATACAACTCGTGACCTTTCACCTCCTTTTTCTCCTAATTTCCATTAGTTTCATAAATAAATGCACCAAAATACTTTTTTTCCTCTTTAATATATTTTTACAACTTAGAATGCATGTCCCATCACCTGTGGTACTTATATATTTTTACATGGAATTTTCACCACGGTCGTTACATATTTCCTTGAAAACAAACGGTATAGTTTTTTTTGTAATGAAAGTAAATGGTTTTGTTTATTGTTTCACAGATGTATATATTAATATTTATTTACAACATTCAATTATTTCTAGGTATATTTATATATGTGTGCTTTTTTGTCCTTATATTATTTATTCATATATTTTTTTCACTTATCTAACCAGCAGACACACTAAGGATAGCCTAAACAGATGGTTCTGGTCGGGCACTGAATCGAAAGGGTTGGTTGTCTCTCTCGTCCACCGTTCCCAAGAGAAGAGGGGCTGTTTTTGACATGTTCTCCGTGACCGAATGCTAGTCAGCATCTTTGGTGCCTTACCTTTAGCTACTTTTCTTGGGACCTACCTCCTGAGTAGTTAGCTTAGGCGATACTTTCTAACTGATCCTTAGAAGCCTTTTTATGTGTAAGGCCTCTATTTTCTTCATTTTCCATTATTTTCATTCATTTTCCTCCTCTCATGCAACCTGTGACCTTTCATCTCACTTTTCTCCTAATTTCCATTATTTTCCTTCATTTTCCTCCTCACATGCAACATGTGACCTTTCACCTCCTTTTTCTCCTAATTTCCATTATTTTCCTTCATTTTCCTCCTCAGATACAACTCGTGACCTTTCACCTCCTTTTCCTCCTAATTTCCATTAGTTTCATAAATAAATGCACCAAAATACTTTTTTTCCTCTTTAATATATTTTTACAACCTAGAATGCATGTCCCATCACCTGTGGTATTTATATATTTTTACATGGAATTTTCACCAGGGTTGTTACATATTTCCTTGAAAACAAACCGTATAGTTTTTTTTGTAATGAAAGTAAATGGTTTTGTTTGCCATATACTACACACCTAACCTATATGTCGTTAAAGGTCATGGCTTGAGTGCACCATTCCATAAGAAATTGTCAAGCCTACATCATTTATAACTTCCCTGGTATTTTGTACATTGTATCCTCTATTATATAATTTCAAGAAAACAACAATTTTTCAATGTTGAGATGCAATTCAGTTTATCAAGCCCCTGGAGTGGCTGATTAGAATTTCTTACTTTTGTTATTATCCTGAAACATTACCTTATATACAAGAAAGAGAACATTTTGTCAATATGAAAGGTATCTTGAAACCCTGTAATGGTAAATAGGGGTAATGCTTCTTTTCAAATTTAGGTGGTTCCCAATATTTGGCTATAACTCATGTAAGAGTCTTACAATATTCTACTTTGTTTACTGTTTCACAGATGTATATATTAATATTTATTTACAACCTTCAATTATTTCTAGGTATATTTATATATATGTGCTTTTTTTTCCTTATATTATTTATTCATATATTTTTTTCACTTCACTTTGCAGATTTTCTTAAAAAAAAAGGCCCTGTATTTACAATTAAGCACTTAGGAATGGGTACATAAACTTTGTTCTCAGGGAGATTTAGAGAAAAAAATCATTCCAACATATTTACTTATGTAGTTTATGAAACTAAGTCTATCACGAAGCACACGATGGAGATAAGAAGCTCAAAACTAACAAGAATTAATTTTCCCACTAAGCAAATCTTCCCTCTAGCCATTCTCACATCCCACACAACTACCATGACAATGACAATGACCACACACACAATGGAGATAATATGCTCATAACGAACAACAATTAATTCTTCTACTCACCAAATCTCCCCTCTAGCCAATTTCACATCCCACACAACTACCATGACAATGAGAACGCACACAATGGAGATAAGATGCTCATAACCAACAAGAATTAATTTTTCCACTAACCAAATCTCCCCTCTAGCCGACTTCACATCCCACACAACTACCGTGAAAATGACCACACTTGGTCCAATGCTTATAGATCCTAATGATATCAACATTGTGGTTTAGCACAATTATATATATATATATATATAAAATTGTATCAATGCATAAAGGTAAACTAAAATGCCTACATATGAGTGGAGTGGAATGCTACCTAGGGAGAGTCATTGCACACTTTCTAAGAAAAAAAGGAATCATTGTCTTAAAAATATAGGATTATAGAAAGTTCACTTAATTGTAGAAAGATACAATTTAATTTTAGTGATACATAATTTAGTTCTAGAGATAATATCCATTTAACTAAGAACATAATAGGAGAAATAAAAAAGAAAAAAATGCACAATTCTTTCTGTCTATCTAATTTTTAGTAAAGAAAAAATTTACATAAATTACGACACAATTTTACCGTGACTATCAAACAACATCAAGGAACATTTCATTTAATAAGGTTATTTATTTTCCTACCTCAAGTTATGGTCATAACCCTTGAGATGCATATTTCCTTTCATTGCAGGTTTTCATGCGGGGGTGTAACTAAACATGGCTACAATTGGGATGTGATTGGAAGAATGATTAACGAACAAAGTGCATGGTCCTTCACCTCCTCCTCATCAATAATCTCTAGTAAACACACTGCCTTCAACTTCGTGGCACTGTAGAACATGTAATCCAACATTCCCTAAAAATTGCCTCGATGATTTCTGAAGAATGTAGTGAAACGTGGCTCCCCTGTTGACCATAAATTTTCTTCAACAGGTCTTCTATGGGAACATTATATCAGGGATAGGAAAGATAAGTGTTTTCTTAAGGTATTGAATGAGGAAACTATAGTAGATAAGCATTTTCTTAAGGTATTGAATGAGGAAACTATAGTAGATAAGCCTTTTTTAAGGTATTGAATGAGGAAACTATAGTTTAATAGATGCTCGTAATCCAAAATTTCCTCCGGTAAGGGATTCTCTCAAGTTATGGGAGTTCAATTTTTTCAAGCTTAATTGGTTGGGGATAAAATATCAAAAAATAATGTTATTATAAAATAATTTTAACCATTTAGATGTTTATAAGTTGTTTCTTATTAAATTAAAACTTAATTCAGTTAATCCAACTACTTACAAACACATTAAGAAATAATTTTTAATATGATCTAAAATCAAATTAATCTTTGTTAAGTTTTAAGTTTTAGTGTTTTCATTTAAAATTTAGGAGCATGTTGCTTTTATGAGGTAGGAGTACAAAGGGAAAAATAAATTTGGAATTATATAGGATTATGAATAGTAAAATATTATAAAAATAAAGTTATAGAATTGATTTTGCTTTTTTATTATTCAAATATTCCAAAATTTGAGATTATCAAAATTATTTCAAAATTTGAAACTATATTATGAGAGATAAGGGGATAAGTTGTTTTACAAATTCTTTCCATTGTCAACTCACAAGAAGACAAACTAGACAAAGACAACTGCATTTAGTCCGAGCTTTAGCATTTCTCACCTATCTATAGATTTAGGGCTTTCATTTATTTTTTTTACTTTTATTTTAGCAAAAATACCATTTTATACTGTAAAGTTGCCATACTCTACACAATGATTTTAGATGATTATGTTTTATAAGACACCAGGCATAAGAGTGCATCATAATATTGTGTTCTTTATGTTAATGAAAATCGATAAATAAATTTCTAGCTTTAAACATTTTATTGAACCATTAACATATATTTCTTTCAAGGCATTGTCTATACTCCAGAGATAGAGGTGTTGGGTTTATAGGTCAGGTGATTTGAAATTGGTACTTGAATAAAGATGAGAGGATGATAAGGTAAACAAAAAAACAAAAAAAATTCCCTTTTTAATAGAATTGAGTTATTCTCATACACTTTCAACTATATAATTTATATTTATTTATATGGTTAATAAAATATAGACATTTTTTTTAAGATTTAATTAATTATAATATAAAAACATGAAAACAATTATATAGTTTAAACTTATTTATATTGTTAATAAAATAAATACACTTTTATTTTTCTTGAAGTTTCATTAATTGTAATTAAAAAAATGAAAATGATTGAAATGATAAAAGAAAAAAAAATACTAAAATAGATCCAAATCAACTTATTTTTTAAATTGCAATTATCAAAACTATTGAAAAAATTAATAAATTAATATATATAGAATATATTTTTCAGTGAATCATAATGTTAGGATAACATGTTTTCAATAATCAAATTTCTAAATCAAAGGAGAATAATCACACTGTGAGAATAACATGATTTTAAATAATCACATCAATTAAAAATCAAAATTAATCGATGATTGATTCTATCTCATCTCAGCGATTTAAAAACAGAAATTACTCCACAATTTTACAGCCACTAAGAACCAATAGCTAGGAACATTTGGCGCTAGGAACATTTGGCTTCCTCAGTTTTCTATTGGTATCGGTGGCTTTGGCCATAACTCTTCAGTTGCATATTTCCTTTTGCTGTTGGTTTCGATGTGGAGATATAACTAAACTCGGCTGCAATTGGGATATGATTGGAAGAATGATTAACCGAAGGAAGTGCACCGTACTTCACCTCCTCCTCGTCAATTAACTCCAGTAACGACACCAACTTCAACTTCCTGGCATGGTAGAAAATGTAATCTAACGTTCCCTGAAATTTCCCTCGGCTATTACGCGGCTGCCCCGTTTTACTATCCATTTTCTTCAACGCGTCTTGTAGGGGAAGATTGCATCAGGAATAGTTAAAATAAGCATTTGCTAAAGGTATTCTATGACGAACCATGAGTTTAATGGATGGATCATAATCCGAAATTTCTTCATGTAAGGGATCCACATAGCCTTTCGTAAGAAGTGAGTGGGGAGCGCTTCCGGACAAAGAATTGAAGTCCCCACATAGTACAACAGGAATATCGTGGACAAACTTCTCCAAATCTTTGAGCAAGTAGTAGACCTGCCATAGCTTTACATCAGTGTTTTTAGGATTTGCATGGATGTGGGTATTGGTTATGCACAGACGTTCACTAGTCTTTTTTATGGAAAGGATGACATGCAGGGCAATGTTGTCTTTATATCTCAAATTAATCGAACACAAAGTTATCAAGTCAAATTGATTCAGTTTATAAAACGTTGCACAACCATCAACAGTTGGAATGTTGCCTTCTCTCTGCTTTCTCTTAAACATCCCTTCATATCCCAATTTGGCCAATTCTGGATGGAAAAAATCAGAAAAATGGTTCTGTTGTACCTCCTGGAGGCAAATGATGTCAGGTTCGCACTCTAATATTTCCTTCAACAAGTTTTGTCTGCGATTTTCCCAACTGAGCGCGAATGGAGGACAGTTGGGGAACTGCTCTGAAGTAGCATACACGTCTGCCAGAATGTTGTATGTCACAACTCTGAATGATGGACCCCTCAAACTTCTATCATACCTGTCGTTGGAAAGTTGAATCATTCGCCTAGGAACGGGGTGGGGAAATGGAATAACTGGCTCAGTAACGAAAAACCCGTTTCCTTCAATTTCTAGAAGTAATACCTTGCCTTGCGTGTTGGGTTTATAAGACTCGGAGGCAGACAACAACATATGAGTGTTGTTTGGAGAAATGCTTTCACCAACACTATGGACGCAATACCATCTCTGCCTCCTTAAATCCTCATCATCATCCCTGAAATGACCGTCTACCACATCTTTTACCCACAGCGTTATATCAACAATAGGTTCTATGGAAACCCTTTTCAACTTCATTTTTGCCAGTAACTGTAATTCCGCTTCGATAACAGCAACTTCTCCTCCTATGTTCTACCAGCTTTAGTAGCATTGTTACCCCTTTCAAACAAGCTTTCTTAGCCTTACGACTTTGACTTCTTGTGAACTCAACTTTTTAATAAGCCGTACCAGTCAACTTTTTTTTGGTTAAGATCGATGCTCTGCTCTATAAACGGAATATATGGATCCGTGCTTTTACCCGCTCCTCGATAAACAAAAGAGATGGATTAGTGCTGCATAAGCTTTTTGTATATATAGCTTAAATATTTTGTACGTTAAACCAAAAAATCTATTGAACTTCGAGGTTGGTTAAAACGTCGGCATTTGGATAATTTAGGAAACACTGAAATATTAAAAAAAAAAACATATTTTTGAAACGAAGTTTGCAATCTTACTGGTATTTTGGCAACTAATTATATATCGCAATTGATGGGCATTTGGATAATTTAGGAAAGACTGAAATATTAAAAAAAAACATATTTTTGAAACGAAGTTTGCAATCTTACCGGTATTTTGGCAACTAAATATATATGGCAATTGATGGAACCAACTTTATTTTGTTCAAGTTTATGGAAATGATTTTGTTTACTCCTAAGTATTTTTTGTATTTTTGATATAAAGTGAGGTCATTGTACAACATACTTTCCCTTGAGGTGAATGAGATCCACCAAAGGACAATACATTACATGTTGCACAAAT
Organism: Pinus tabuliformis; assembly: GCA_031772625.1. Lineage (NCBI taxonomy): Eukaryota > Viridiplantae > Streptophyta > Pinopsida > Pinales > Pinaceae > Pinus > Pinus tabuliformis. The sequence continues at coordinate 246,637,757 of CM062815.1, forward strand.
AGCTTTGACCCTCTAAAGTTTGTGTTTGTACAAACATGAAGCTAATAAGTGAAGTCAATACAGCAAAGACAATTAACATTCTTATTCTAACACTAAGGAGCAGTGATATTATTAAAAATAACAATAGGCTGAATCTCATTAAAAATAATTAATGCAATTTATATTCAAAAGTTCAAAGATAAAATCATCAAGGTATAAGAAAATCTTTCTTTCAAAACACTAAACTCCCTCGTCCATTGATTATTCTTCAATATATGAATGATTGTTGTCCATTGATTATTCTTCAATATATGAATGATTGTTGCTTCTTGAAAATACAAATGGTAAATATATTTTCGAAAGTAAACTAAATCTGAGTTCATGGACTTTATGCCTCCTATCGTAAGTTTGACTTGTTGGTCATAAAACTAGAAAATGGAAGCATCATGCAATATTTGTTGATGATGGAACAAAAAATAATACTCCTTTTTTTGTTGTAGAAAAACATAATATTTCTTTGTGGTAAGTTTGACTTGTTGGTCATAAAACTATATTGACTTGTTGGTCATAAAACTAGAAAATGGAAGCATCATGCAATATTTGTTGATGATGGAACAAAAAATAATACTCATTTTTTTGTTGTAGAAAAACATAATATTTCTGTGGTAAGTTTGACTTGTTGGTCATAAAACTATAAAATGGAAGCATCATGCAATATTTGTTGATGATGGAACAAAAGATAATACTACTTTTTTGTTGTTGTAGAAAAAAGTAATATTTCTTCACGATGGATGGATGGAATGTCGATTACATTCATATTCATTACTCAAACCTACCTTTGAACATTAAATTTTTGAACTAGATATGTGAAGTAAAAGATTCACAAATGCCACGTAAAAGATTCACAAAAAAATGAGGTTGGTTCTTTGGAAACTATGATATTTTTGGAATAAAATTGCCATTAAATTACTTAATCCAGGTGGTAATGGAGGTGGTTTTGTATATATAATGAAAACATAATTAACAATTGAAAATGGTTTAACTTTTCTTGATGTATTTAGGCTTTGAAAACTTCACATTTATTCAATGTCTAGTGCATTTATTGAATTGAGTGGCGTGGAATAGTTTCTTTGTGATAACCATGTTGGATTTTTACAATTGCTCGATGTAATGGAGGTGATTTTGTATTTCTAATTAACAATTGAAAATGGTTTAACTTTTCTTGATGTATTTAGGTTTTGAAAACTTCAAACTGATTCAATTTCTCATCCATTTATTGAGTTAGGTGCAATGGAATAATTTCTTAGTGATAACCATGTTGGACTTTCGATGTAATGGAGGTGATTGTGTATTTCTAATGAAAACAGAATTAACAATTGAAAATCGTTTAACTTTTCTTGATGTAGTTAGGTTTTGGAAACTTCAAATTGATTCAATGTCTAGTGCATTTATTGAGTTAAGGGGGGTGGAATAATTTCTTAGTGATAACCATGTTGGACTTTTGCATTTGATCCAGCTACTACTTGATTTGACACAATTGCTTGAATTCCAGAAGTAGTCAAGGAAATTGGCTTTAAAACAAATTATATTACTATTTTTTAGATTAATAAAGCAATATCCGGAGTTAATAAGGGTTTTACCGAATACCTCACTTTATTTAATTGCAATAGTGATAGCGAGCTAAACCCGCCAAACCCAGAATCACACAAAACCGATGCGTATAGCATATCTCAGCATTTTTATCAAATTTAAAACTTAATACCTGGCAAAATCACACTCAATATATGCCCTTGAAATGTAATCGACATTGACATTCACAATTGCCGCCAGCGCATATGGGATTATTAACCTTCAAGGTTTATTCAACATACAATTTTTCTGTTCAAAAGTCGGCTTTTCCTTTATTTATAAATAAAGACCATATAAGCTGAATGCCATACCTGGCCTTTTCTTACTTCTGTGCTTCAGGTCGAATGATCAATTACAATGTAATCGGTCTCAATTTTAACAGATTTCCTTCAATTATTGTGGCACCTCTACGGTTCATTCGATTTTAAGAATCCTCAACAAACCAGAAATTAAAACTTTCAATTACTTAACTTCTCCATTACCACAATTATATCCCAGCAAATACGCACGTGCAAAGCGACCTGATCCCATGAAGGCTTTGCTTCATCTACTCCATTGCTAGCATCATCTTGTTGATCTCCCGATGCAGTTCCTCTTCTGAAGGTGAAAGCCAACTATCAAAACATCGCCCAGAGACTATACAAACTAGAAGTCCACTGGATGTATCTAAAACAATTTCTCGGCATGTATCATCACATACATGCAGTCGTCCTGTCTTTTCTCAGCAGCCCAGGCCTCTCCCAGGCCATAACTACCAGGATCTCTGACAACCAAACGTATAAAAGCTTGGTTCATGGCGATTTATAAAATTTATGCTTGTTAACTCATAGCATTCTTCATGAAACTCTTAAGAGAAAACATGGCCATGCGCACCTATTCCCTTACCATAACTCTCTTACCACAAATGTTATCGGCGACCTTTATTCTCGTGTTACTGCGTTACCGCAGACAGGCTTTAATATATGTGATTCCACACTATATATATATTATACGCTATCCCATAAGCATTCCTTCTTAGCCATATAGAATGATTCCCCAGCGCAACCGTGAATATATATAAATGTGACAGTCATAAAACCTGTGACCGTGGCTATATATATATATATATATATATATATATATATATATATATATATGTGACAGTCGAACAGTTTCATAAAACTCTGTTATGCCATTAATCTTCCACCGCAAGCTACCACTAACCACTGAATCTTCAAGGGGATTTTAATATATGATACGCACCCTTTAATACATTGCCAGATCCGCTAGTAAGTCCTCGACATCCGCCTGAAGGCTTTGCTATACATACAGGTTGTAACTTGTTTCCAATTCTGGTCTTCGGCCCTTTTTCCCAGCGATAAATAGGGTTCGATAAGTCCGATGACTGTATATCCGCGCCTCTTGCAGGTTGCCCGTATCACTCAAGCTCCAAACGCGTTCTGATTTAATTTTCCATGCTCCTCCTCCAGCGACCCATATGTATTATATCAAATCGGTATCAATTCTCTGGAACTTGTCACAGCGATTTCGCATGGAATTTAAAACTATTAATCACCGAATCGCATTCAATTAACAGTAATTGCGTGTAGAACAAACATGACACCATTCAATAAGAGAATTAAACATCTACGCTGTTCGCTGTGCAGTTAAACACATATCAAAAGAAATTCAATCGACACGTGAATTTACCCAGATTACATTTGCGCCACTGTAATCTCAGTAATCAACCCGTAACTTGAAACACACACAAGGGTGCATTGGAAAATTAGAACCATTATTGATTCATGCCAATTCAATGTTCTATAACATCAGTTCTGCCGCTATGTGCAGAGCCGCAACATATCCATACATAATTAATTTCGGCACACTCATATATACATAAACAAATATTCACAGAGCTTTTACATTCATGGCCAGATATACAATCGATGGCCCTTTTACAACTGCCCGAAGGCTCCCAAGGAGAACTTCTCACCCTACCTTTTTTTTTCACTCTCAATCTCACTAATCTATACCAATTGAATTGAACCAATTTTGGTTCACATCCCTTTAGTCACTCCACAAAATCCCCAAGTATCTCAACACCCCTATAATCTAGATTTTATCCCTAAAATTTTGAAACTAAATCTAACTTAGGCTCCATCATTAATTCTTAATTATCTCAAGGCTAATTCCTCTCATGTTTTCAGTTGTTTGGAAACATTTACAAATCCTCTCAAAATCTCATAAATATTTACATAAAATTAATAATTTCTCAAAAACATGAGACCCCTTAGTTTTAATAAATACAAGGTATTTTTCCGAGTCTATGCTCCTGCATCAGACTCCCAAGGTAGAAAATGATCATGATCTCCAGATCATGCGTTTTAAATCTTTGTCTGCCTGGATCCCACATTTTGTTTTGCAAGTTATCATCAATTTTTGCTGTCGTATGTTGCTTTTCTCCAGGTCTCCATATCTTATGCTGTCTTGCTCCACTAGCTGCACTTTCACAATTTTCTGTTGTCTTTCTTTTGCGGCTTCTCCTTTGTCTTGCTACTGCTGGTCTCTTCCGGGATTATTTTGTCATCAGTCTTCTGATACTTTCAATCTTTCACTTGCTGTCTTCTTACTTCTTTGCTTGTTTCTGTTCTGACTTGTTTAGTCTTCACTGCCACCCAATCATCCATGCCCTCTTGTTTTCTAGAATAGAAAACTTCTTCTTCCTTCATTTGACTTCTCAATTGAGTCAAATGTTCTGCAACAATACCTGCATTCACAAAACACTTGTTAGAATAAAAATCAGAAGGCATCAGTGCCTTGTCCTCCTTTGCCAGCACTTCAGTATGCTGTTCTGAATTCTCCTCCACTATCAGCACATCAGTATGCTGATTCTCTTTGCCCAAAGAATCCTCTGAAGAATTCTCAAGACTGTCAACCAGTCTTTCTCCCACATCATCTGCTTCCATGATATCTTTTTGCACTCGTTCACTGTACTGAACTCTTTCTTCTGCCATTTCTCTGTCATACTCCGAATTCTTCAACAAATATTCTAGCAATGCAATTTCTTTGTAACATTGCTGAAGCATAACATCACCATCACTTACAGTCCCTGCATGCATACACAACTTGTCAGTTTGAAAACTACAAGTCTCAACAGCTTTAATCGTCGGTTCATATACCAGCTCTTCCAGTTGATCATCTTCTTCATTCACATGAACTTCCTCTTCAACAAAACCTGTAATCACATCACAACTGTCAGCTATAAAAACACAAGAGTTCACATTATCCAGCTGATCTGGATCTGCCCAATAGTTCAAGAAATCATCAATGATCTCCTCCTCTGTTTCATCAATAGAAAACTCCTCTTCCAACTTAGCTGCTCTGAGTTCTTCACGTCTCAATTGTACATCCATCATCTGCTCGAGCTTTCTCAGCTCTTCTGTTAACTGCATGTTTATCTGTCGATCTCTTTTCTGTTGTAGCCTCTGCCACTTCACTTTCTTTCCCTTCAGTGGAAAGATCCATCCTCTATTCTGGTTTTCCTGCTCTTGCAGCCATTCCTCTAGTACCTGCAATTGCACTTTCATTACTGCAATCTCTCTTTCTCTGACTTCTATAGTCATCTCATCGTTGTGGCATTCCTCTGAACCTCTTCTTTGATCCTCCATGATCATCTTCTCACTTGCCATGAGTTGCCCTAGCCTCTGCAACAAGTCTCCTGTCTTGCCGCCACTTACCTCACCAAGCTCTCCTCACTCAGTCTTTTGGTAAGTACTTGGTTCACTGCCTCTGGAACCTTTCGAGCACTCTCTCTGCTCTCTTCAGGCTATCTCTTCAACTCACCTTCTTCTTCAGGACACTACAATTATCCTCCTTATTTAGCCTTTAGCTGAATGCCAGGTTCAATGCCATCGTCTTCTCTGCAACCATAAACCTCAATCATAAATTTCAAATCAAAAAACATCTCACCTCTTAAGATCTTGCATGATCGTTTCCTCCTTTCGCTTCTGCCAATCTGTTTACTGCATTTGTGTAGCTTACACATCAAATTTAAAACTCTGATCTTCCTTTCATCATTCATCATACAGTCAAAAATACATTTCAGTTTTCAACAAAACCTTCTATTTCAACAGAGCATTCCTGCTCTGATACCAAAAATGATAGCGAGCTAAACCCGCCAAACCTAGAATCACACAAAACCGATGCGTATAGCATATCTCAACATTTTTATCAAATTTAAAACTTAATACCTGGCAAAATCACACTCAATATATGCCCTTGAAACGTAATCGACATTGACATTCACAATTGCCGCCAGCGCATATGGGATTATTAACCTTCAAGGTTTATTCAACATACAGTTTTTCTGTTCAAAAGTCCGCTTTTCCTTTATTTAAAAATAAAGACCATATAAGCTGAATGCCATACCTGGCCTTTTCTTACTTCTGTGCTTCAGGTCAAATCATCAATTACAATGTAATCAATCTCAATTTTAACAGATCGCCTTCAATTATTGTGGCACCTCTACGGTTCATTCGATTTTAAGAATCCTCAACAAACCAGAAATTAAAACTTTCAATTACTTACCTTCTCCATTACCACAATTATATCCCAGCAAATACGCACGTGCAAAGCGAACTGATCCCATGAAGGTTTTGCTTCATCTACTCCATTGCTAGCATCATCTTGTTGATCTCCCGATGCAGTTCCTCTTTTGAAGGTGAAAGCCAACTATCAAAACATCGCCCAGAGACTATACAAACTAGAAGTCCACTGGATGTATCTAAAACAATTTCTCGGCATGTATCATCACATACATGCACTCGTCCTGTCTTTTCTCAGCAGCCCAGGCCTCTCCCAGGCCACAACTACCAGGATCTCTGACAACCAAACGTATAAAAGCTTGGTTCATGGCGATTTATAAAATTTATGCTTGTTAACTCACAGCATTCTTCATGAAACTCTTAAGAGAAAACATGGCCACGCGCACCTATTCCCTTACCATAACTCTCTTATCACAAATGTTATCGGTGGCCTTTATTCTCGTGTTACTGCGTTACCGCAGACAGGGTTTAATATATGTGATTCCACACTATATATATATATTATACGCTATCCCATAAGCGTTCCTTCTTAGCCATATAGAATGATTCCCCGGCGCAACCGTGAATATATATAAATGTGACAGTCATAAAACCTGTGACCGTGGCTATATATATATATGTGACAGTCGAACAGTTTCATAAAACTCTGTTATGCCATTAATCTTCCACCGCAAGCTACCACTAACCACTGAATCTTCAAGGGGATTTTAATATATGATACGCACCCTTTAATACATTGCCAGATCCGCTAGTAAGTCCTCGACATCCGCCTGAAGGCTCTGCTATACATACAGGTTGTAACTTGTTTCCAATTCCGGTCCTCGGCCCTTTTTCCCAGCGATAAATAGGGTTCGATAAGTCTGATGATTGTATATCCGCGCCTCTTGCAGGTTGCCCGTATCACTCAAGCTCCAAACGCGTTCTGATTTAATTTGCCATGCTCCTCCTCCGGCGACCCATATGTATTAAATCAAATCGGTATCAATTCTCTGGAACTTGTCACAGCAATTTCGCATGGAATTTAAAACTATTAATCACCGAATCGCATTCAATTAACAGTAATTGCGTGTAGAACAAACATGACACCATTCAATAAGAGAATTAAACATCTACGCTGTCCGCCGTGCAGTTAAACACATATCAAAAGAAATTCAATCGACACGTGAATTTACCCAGATTACATGTGCGCCACTGTAATCTCAGTAATCAACCCGTAACTTGAAACACACACAAGGGCGCATTGGAAAATTAGAACCATTATTGATTCATGCCAATTCAATGTTCTATAACATCAGTTCTGCCGCTATGTGCAGAGCCGCAACATATCCATACAGAATTAATTTCGGCACACTCATATATACATAAACAAATATTCACAGAGCTTTACATTCATGGCCAGATATACAATCGATGGCCCTTTTACAAACTGCCCGAAGGCTCCCAAGGAGAACTTCTCACCCTACTTTTTTTCACTCTCAATCTCACTAATCTATACCAATTGAATTGAACCAATTTTGGTTCACATCCCTTTAGTCTCTCCACAAAATCCCCAAGTATCTCAACACCCCTATAATCTAGATTTTATCCCTAAAATTTTGAAACTAAATCTAACTTAGGCTTCATCATTAATTCTTAATTATCTCAAGGCTAATTCCTCTCATGTTTTCAGTTGTTTGGAAACACTTACAAATCCTCTCAAAATCTCATAAATATTTACATAAAATTAATAATTTCTCAAAAACATGAGACCCCTTAGTTTTAATAAATACAAGGTATTTTTCCGGGTCTATGCTCCTGCATCAAATAGTCACAAGTATATATTTAAACCCCTATATAATAGGCAACCCTTGGCTTAAAATTATGTGTACTTCATTCAAAATTTATTATTAGATTCTTAAAAAGTGAATTTTAACAATAACGCTTCTGGTGTCATAGGTAATTTTAGTCAAAAATCTTGCTCAATTTATCTTTAAGGTTATTGAAAATTTTTGGGTTTCCCAATTTGATGAGCATATGTCATTCTTTGTTAAATGCACCTAATACCTCATAATAAATGAGGAATTATTTTTTTTACATTTAAACATCTAATTCCCAAACAACAACATTTTTCTATTTAATTATTGTCTTTGCACTGAGAAGAGAGAGGTGTTGTTATTGTCTTTGGATTTAGAAGAGAGAGGTGTTGTTTTAGCTTAGGATGAAAGAGATATGCCACCTACATCAAAGTTCACTTCCAAAGTCTAATGTACAAAAAAGTAATAATAATAAAGAATAAATTGTAATTTTTTGTAATTTTAATTTATGGTAAAAAAAAAATAATAATAATAAAGAACAAAAGGTAACTTTTTGTAATTTTAATTTATGGTAACTTCATGTTTATTATTGCTGCCGAAACTTCTTTGAAATAATTTATAATGGAAATTTAAAAATTCCACTTCAACCTTGAAGTTTGTTATGTTTAATATTTTTGTAATCATCAATTTTAATAGTGATATGAAATACAAATTATAGTACCAATTGGTAGTGCAAAATTTTATGCTAACTCTTTCCTCAACCATCTGAAAATTGGATGAAAGGTAAAAAAATAAATCTTTCATAAGTGACAACTATAAACCTTAGTCACCCTTCAGTAAGCAATGTAAATCAAGATAGAATTCATAAAGATTTGAATTTACAATATTGTAATTACACATTAGTGGTATTATTCATTCCATTCAATGAAAAAAATTAGAAAAAGTAGCTATAAGAAGAACATATATATATATATATATATATATATATATATATATATATATATATATATATATATATATTTAATCATCCATTTTGGGCTTTGCATCTATGGGGAATTTTCTGTTTAATATACTATATGAGAGGATTTTCGCATAATGATATTAGGTAGCAGCTACCGATATATGCCTACAATTTGAATCCCCAAATTCATTTTCTCACCATAAAGTAGAACAAATGGCTAGTACAAGAATATGTGGTGGGTTACTAGAAATGTATTCAATTAATAAGGAGTTACTTTTATTTTCATAATTTATATCTACTTTTTGCTCACAAATACTAAGGATCAATGTTTAACACTATGTTTATTAAACTCGTGCATTTTTAGTATGGCCTAGGAAGTATGTTATCAAAGCTTATGAAATTTTCATAATTTTCATGCAAACAATTATTCACTTAAAATTTTAATATGTTTTATTATCCTAGAAGTTAGTTTAGATTACAAAGAAATATTCCACAATAATATTATCCATTGGGGTCAAGTCACTTCATCATATCTCACAGTAAAATTAGTACATACTTCCCTATAAACAAAAAATTCGTTGTCCTTTATGATCCCTAATGGGATGTTCAGTATTAGCTTATGTTCTAACTAACCTAACTTTTAGATGTTTTGTGGTAGCAAGGAGATGATGTGTTTTTTTACTCTCTTAATATATTTCATTAGTACTATCCTTCAATAATGTGTATTGATCATTCTTTAGTGATGTGCTCCATTGAGGTTTTTATGTTATTCCTAGGTCATACATTCACCATTATTGAGGATAGTAATATGATTAAAAAAATCAAGTAGAGCTTAAATTCTGTAAGCAACAAGTATAAGACGTCATATTATGAAATTTAAGGATGAAATCACCCCTATAAATAATAAGGTATGAAATCCATTTACATTACCTTTTCCCATTACCTTTATCATGACTATACTTCCAACCAGTCCAATCGACTGTCATGATCTTACCTTCGATTGTGCTTACTCATGCACCCAGCTTCATCTAAATCTTACATTACTTTTCGGGTACAACACATCTCTCCTCTAGCTCCATTAAGTTTCCTCTTTACCCAAACAATTCCCAAGGCTCAAAACGTAAAAGGCAAGACAAGAAACAAACAAGAAGAAAACCAATAACAACACGAATTCGAAAAAAGTGGCATGATCATCCACTAGACACAACAAAATTGCAAATCAACCGCGATAAAACAATAAAATACAAAATTCACAAGACTAAAAACAAACACCATGACTCAATCCCCATGGCTCCTAAGGCAAGCTCAACCTCAATCTTCTTTAATATTTCATCGAAATTTGCTTTTCCATGCAATCCCCTACATCATACTGCCATTAACACATTACTTTTAGTGCAATCACAAACATAAAAATACACCACATACCTCAGCTTGTTGTGCCAAGCATGTTACCTTATGACTGAACACATCCATTCCATCTCTCAAGGGACTCCAATTATCTTGACAAATCCATTTGTAACTAGAGACTAGCTAATATACCTATCAATTACATGTTCATGAATCTAGCAGGTATCCACATAACATCAAACAAAATCAAGGTTAACAAGACTTCCTATATGTAAAGCACTCGTTCATTAGGAATTAGGGTTTCCAAACATAGCGCATTCTTACCCGATTCTTTTCTTTTACCTTTACCCTGTTGCAACTGAGTCTTACTATATATTGTCACGTCACCCAACTGTTAGTTATATAAACACATAAACTATTGCTTCCTCACGCTAATACCAACCATGTTTCCTGCAACTGCTCACACATGTCAAAACACATGTTCCAAATATCAATACAATCATAACTATGAATTTGAAATCAACTTTTACAAACAATCATGTCATAATCCATAGTCAACTCATATTCATTAAACATAATTCTACAACTATCACCTACTACACTCAAGTACCTACCAACTGCCTCAACACATATATGTTAGTTCAATGAAGATTTGTTACAAATATCTCAAACTGTATTTACACAAATAGAATTGAAATAGAGGGCATTCAAAGCTAATGAATCTAGTTGGCAGTATCTTTGTGGATTGTTGGTAACAAAGAAGAGCAATTATAATTTGATAAAAACTCTTATTTGATGAGGTGGCATCCAAGTGACTGACTGTCTTTGAGATTTTTCCTCCCGAAATTTTGAACAATGGGGTACTGTAATCCGTTTGTATATCCCAAACCATAAGATATGTTAAAAATTGAGAGAGATTTTTTTTAATGATGATGTTGGAAGAAAAAACCACTTTCCGTTTTTTAAAATTCATTTCCACCTGCTCGGAAACTACATTTGTAAACATTGGCTAAAAACAAGCAAATCCAGGAAAATATGCTCGCAAAGATTCATCCGAATTTCCAAAACTGTAACATATTTTAGAAACATGAGAGAGGTTTTTGTAAACTAGGATCTTATCATAAGAAACCTCTTTTAATTTTTTAAAATTCATTCTCAGCGGTTTCTAAACCATGTTTCAAATTATTGTTCCTTATAGGAGAAAACATAATTTAACTGACCATGAAACAAACATGTGACATGGAGGTGGGGGATGATGTGGAGGCACATTGTTGGTGGAGATGAACTGGAGTCCGCAAGGGTGATGTGGAGAATTGACGTGGAGGTGAGTGGGGAAAATAGTCCAAGTGGCAGGCAGTGAGTGGTGCGAGAGTGACAACGACGTTAAATGTTTGTGGGAGGTGATATGAAAAATGGGTACACGACAGAAAGGGAATGGATATTTAGTGGAAGTGAAGGGTGACATTAGCGGGAAGGCGGGTTACGGCAGGAACGATGGAAACCGCTTTTGGAGGGGGGTCGAAGCTGTTTGGGGTATTAAACGGGGGGGGGGGGTCTGAAATCATGAGGGGAGGACACGGTGTGGCGGGGAAACTAGTTTTCGTAACCCCCCCCCCCCCCCACACTGTTAAAGATAATGATAATAGGAGGAGGGGTCTGAAAATACGATGGATCCATCCGATAAAAATGGTGATGTGATTGGAAGCTAGTAATATGTGAGTTATTTAACCACATACGGCAAATCTCCATTTGTCGTTTTCAAATCTACACTAAAACAAAAGCCATAGTACTAATGCCTTATTAAAATTCGTTTAATCACATTTAAATGATGTGATTAATTTAATCTAATCATGCTTAATTATGCTCTAATGATGCATTTTCACTTGCAAGAATATTTCTTTATTTTTCTTAAGGTTTTGACATTTTTTTGGAAATAATTTACAACATGGAATATTATTTACAACATTTCAAACATAATAATGATCAACTATAATCAAATGATCCCATAAAAATTATACAACCCTAACAAGAAATCACCAAAAAAAACCATCATCAGATTGGTCTCCATCCAAGCCTTCCAGGGCTTCAGGAGCATTTTTCCAACCAAGACTTCCAAAACTGTTAACTCAACCCACAACTTATACAGGGCTTCCAAAGTGTTTGTCCAACCAAGAATTCTAGGACTAGTAACTCAAGCGACCAAGTGCTTCCATAGCATTTTTCCAACCAGGGCTTCTAGGACTAGTAACTCAACCGAAGCTGTTACGGTGCTTCCACATCATTTGTTCAACCAAGGCTTATAGGACTAATAACTCAACCCAAGCTAAGGAAACATGAGAACCAAAAGAATCAAAACAATGAAAGTATATCGAAAATCACCATCCAGAAAATTACAAGGCTAGGAAATCCACTTTCAATCCAGGAAATCCTCCATGCCAGTGACAGATGACAATCAAGAAACCACATGCATAAGCCATGCATGCCCAAAACTAGTGAAGAAATCATACATGAAACTCGGTACATCCAAGAAAATCTGATGTAGTTGCTGATGTCGATGCCTTATTGCATTTTCCCACTCCTCCTTTTCCTTCTTGCTCCAAGAATCCAAGTACGCCACACCCTCCAAGAGTGCTCCAAGAAAACTCTAAGTTTCCAAGAGTATGAGATAGATCCAAAACTGCCAAAGCAATCTAACCAGCAGACACACTAAGGATATCCTAAACAGATGGTTTTGGTCGGGCACTGAATCGAAAGGGTTGGTTGTCTCTCTCGTCCACCGTTCCCAAGAGAAGACGGGGTGTTTTTGACATGTTCTCCGTGACCGAATGCTAGTCAGCATCTTTGGTGCCTTACCTTTAGCTACTTTTTTTGGGACCTACCTCCTGAGTAGTTAGCTTAGGCGATACTTTCTAACTGATCCTTATAAGCCTTTTTATGTATAAGGCCTCTATTTTCTTCATTTTCCATTATTTTCATTCATTTTCCTCCTCTCATGCAACCTGTGACCTTTCATCTCATTTTTCTCCTAATTTCCATTATTTTCCTTCATTTTCCTCCTCACATGCAACCTGTGACCTTTCAGCGACTTTTTCTCCTATTTTCCATTATTTTCCTCCTCACATGCAATGTGTGTCCTTTCACCTCCTTTTTCTCCTAATTTCCATTATTTTCCTTCATTTTCCTCTTCACATACAACTCGTGACCTTTCACCTCCTTTTTCTCCTAATTTCCATTAGTTTCATAAATAAATGCGCCAAAATACTTTTTTTCCTCTTTAATATAATTTTACAACTTAGAATGCATGTCCCATCACCTGTGGTATTTATATATTTTTACATGGAATTTTCACCAGGGTTGTTACATATTTCCTTGAAAACAAACCGTATAGTTTTTTTTGTAATGAAAGTAAATGGTTTTGTTTGCCATATATTACACACCTAACTTATATGTCGTTAAAGGTCATGGCTTGAGTGCACCATTCCATAAGAAACTGTCAAGCCTACATCATTTATAACTTCCCTGGTATTTTGTACATTGTATCCTCTATTATATAATTTCAGGAAAACAACAAATTTTCAATGTTGAGATGCAATTCAGTTTATCAAGCCCCTGGAGTGGCTGATTAGAATTTATTACTTTTGTTATTATCATGAAACATTACCTTATATACAAGAAAGAGAACATTTTTTCAATATGAAAGGTATCTTGAAACCATGTAATGGTAAATAGGGGTAATGCTTCTTTTCAAATTTAGGTGGTTCCCAATATTTGGCTATAACACATGTAAGAGTCTTACAATATTCTACTTTGTTTATTGTTTCACAGATGTATATATTAATATTTATTTACAACATTCAATTATTTCTAGGTATATTTATATATATGTGCCTTTTTTTCCTTATATTATTTATTCATATATTTTTTTCACTTCACTTTGCACATTTTCTTAAAAAAAAGGCCCTGTATTTACAATTAAGCACTTAGGAATGGGTACATAAACTTTATTCTCAGGGAGATTTAGAGAAAAAAATCATTCCAACATATTTACTTATGTAGTTTATGAAACTAAGTCTATCACGAAGCACACGATGGAGATAAGAAGCTCAAAACCAACAAGAATTAATTTTCCCACTAAGCAAATCTTCCCTCTAGCCATTCTCACATCCCACACAACTACCATGACAATGACAATGACCACACACACAATGGAGATAATATGCTCATAACGAACAACAATTAATTCTTCTACTCACCAAATCTCCCCTCTAGCCAATTTCACATGCCACACAACTACCATGACAATGAGAACGCACACAATGGAGATAAGATGCTCATAACCAACAAGAATTAATTTTTCCACTAACCAAATCTCCCCTCTAGCCAACTTCACATCCCACACAACTACCGTGAAAATGACCACATTTGGTCCAATGCTTATAGATCATAATGATAACAAAATTGTGGTTTAGCACAATTATATATATATATATATATATAACTTTGTATCAATGCATAAAGGTAAACTAAAATGCCTACATATGAGTGGAGTGGAATGCTACCTAGGGATAGTCATTGCACACTTTCTAAGAAAAAAAGGAATCATTGCCTTAAAAATATAGGATTATAGAAAGTTCACTTAATTGTAGAAAGATACAATTTAATTTTAGTGATACATAATTTAGTTCTAGTGATAATATCCATTTAACTAAGAACATAATAGGAGAAATAAAAAAGAAAAAAATGCACAATTCTTTCTGTCTATCTAATTTTTATTAAAGAAAAAATAAACATAAATTACGACACAATTTTACCGTGACTATCAAACAACAACAAGGAACATTTCATTTAATAAGGTTCTTTATTTTTCTATCTCAAGTTATGGTCATAACCCTTGAGATGCATATTTCCTTTCATTGCAGGTTTTCATGCGGGGGTGTAACTAAGCATGGCTACAATTGGGATGTGATTGGAAGAATGATTAAAGAACGAAGTGCACGGTCCTTCACCTCCTCCTCATCAATAATCTCTAGTAAACACACTGCCTTCAACTTCGTGGCACTGTAGAACATGTAATCCAACATTCCATAAAAATTGCCTCGATGATTTCTAAAGAATGTAGTGAAACGTGGCTCCCCTGTTGACCATCAATTTTCTCCAACAAGTCTTCTATGGGAACATTACATCAGGGATAGGAAAGATAAGCGTTTTCTTAAGGTATTGAATGAGGAAACTATAGTTTAATAGATGCTCGTAATCCAAAATTTCCTCCGGTAAGGGATTCTCTCAAGTTATGGGAGTTCAATTTTTTCAAGCTTAATTGATTGGGGATAAAACATAAAAAAATAATGTTATTATAAAATAGTTGTAATGATTTAGATGTTTAAGTTGTTGCTTATTAAATTCATTATAAAATAATTTTAACCATTTAGATGTTTTTAAGTTGTTTCTTATTAAATTAGAACTTAATCCAGTTAATCCAACTACTTACAAACACATTAAGAAATAATTTTTTAATATGATCTAAAATCAAATTAATCTTTGTTAAGTTTAAAACATGGTTAAAAAAGAAAAAATTGAAATCATATTAACATAAACAAAAAAGGATACAATCACGAAATAAATGATTCTAATAACTTAAATGTCGAGGAGGGAAAGGGAAGCCAAGCCTCTCAAAACCACTGAGGAGTGCTAATATAGCTACTTACCAACAACACAACATAGAAATTCCTAAGGTGATTTGAAGCAATGTTTCAGTGTTTTCATTTAAAATTTAGGAGCAATGTTTTAGTGTTTTCATTTAAAATTTAGGAGCATGTTGCTTTTATGAGTTAGGAGTACGAAGGGAAAAATAAATTTGGAATTATATAGGATTATGAATAGTAAAATATTATAAAAATAAAGTTATAGAATTGATTTTGCTTTTTTATTATTCAAATATTCCAAAATTTGAGATTAACAAAATTATTTCAAAATTTGAAACTATATTATGAGAGATAAGGGGATAAGTTGTTTTACAAATTCTTTCCATTGTCAATTCACAAGAAGACAAACTAGACAAAGGCAACTGCATTTAGTCCGAGCTTTAGCATTTCTCACCTATCTATAGATTTAGGGCTTTCATTTATTTATTTTTACTCTTATTTTAGCAAAAATACCATTTTATACTGTAATGTTCTCATACTCTACACAATGATTTTAGATGATTATGTTTTATAAGACACCAGGCATAAGAGTGCATCACAATATTGTGCTCTTTATGTTAATGAAAATCGATAAATAAATTTCTAGCTTTAAACATTTTATTGAACCATTAACATATATTTCTTTCAAGGCATTGTATATACTCCACAGATAGAGGTGTTGGGTTTATAGGTCAGGTGATTTGAAATTGGTACTTGAATAAAGATGAGAGGATGATAAGGTAAACAAAAAAAACAAAAAAAAATCATTTTTTAATAAAATTGAGTTATTCTCATACATTTTCAACTATATAATTTAAACTTATTTATATGGTTAATAAAATATAGACATTTTTTTAAAGATTTAATTAATTATAATTTAAAAACATGAAAACAATTATATAGTTTAAACTTATTTATATTGTTAATAAAATAAATACACTTTTATTTTTCTTGAGTTCCATTAATTGTAATTCAAAAAACATGAAAATGATTGAAACGATAAAAGAAAAAAAAATACTAAAATATATCCAAATCAGCTTATTTTTTAAAATTGCAATTATCAAAACTATTGAAAAAATTCATATATATAGAATATATTTTTCAGTGAATCATAATGTTAGGATAACATGTTTTCAATAATCAAATTTCTAAATCAAAGGAGAATAATCACACTGTGAGAATAACATGATTTTAAATAATCACATCAATTAAAAATCAAAATTAATCGATGATTGATTCTATCTCATCTCAGCGATTTAAAAACAGAAATTACTCCACAATTTTACAACCACTAAGAACCAATAGCTAGGAACATTTCGCTTCCTCAGTGTTCTATTGGTATCGGTGGCTTTGGCCATAACTCTTCAGTTGCATATTTCCTTTTGCTGCTGGTTTCGATGTGGAGATATAACTAAACTCGACTGCAATTGGGATATGATTGGAAGAATGATTAACCGAAGGAAGTGCACCGTACTTCACCTCCTCCTCGTCAATTAACTCCAGTAACGACACCAACTTCAACTTCGTGGCATGGTAGAAAATGTAATCTAACGTTCCCTGAAATTTCCCTCGGCTATTCTCAATGAAGGTAGTGAAACGCGACTCCCCCGTTTTACCATCCATTTTCTTCAACGCGTCTTGTAGGGGAAGATTGCATCGGGAATAGTTAAAATAAGCATTTGCTAAAGGTATTCTATGACGAAACATGAGTTTAATGGATGGATCATAATTCGAAATTTCTTCATGTAAGGGATCCACATAGCCTTTCGTAAGAAGTGAGTGGGGAGCGCTTCCGGACAAAGAATTGAAGTCCCCACATAGTACAACAGGAATATCGTGGACAAACTTCTCCAAATCTTTGAGCAAGTAGTAGACCTGCCATAGCTTTACATCACTATTTTTAGGATTTGCATGGATGTGGGTATTGGTTATGCACAGACGTTCAATAGTTTTTTTTATGGAAAGGATGACATGCAGGGCAATGTTGTCTTTATATCTCAAATTAATCGAACACGAAGTTATCAAGTCAAATTGATTCAGTGTATAAAACGTTGCACAACCATCAACAGTTGGAATGTTGCCTTCTCTCTGCTTTCGCTTAAACATCCCTTCATATCCTAATTTGGCCAATTCTGGATGGAAAAAATCAGAAAATGGTTCTGTTGTACCTCCTCAAGGCAAATGATGTCAGGTTCGCACTCTAATATTTCCTTCAACAAGTTTTGTCTGCGATTTTTCCAACTGAGCGCGAATGGAGGACAGTTGGGGAACTACTCTGAAGTAGCATACATGTCTGCCAGAATGTTGTATGTCACAACTCTGAATGATGGACCCCTCAAACTTCTATCATACCTGTCGTTGGAAAGTTGAATCATTCGCCTAGGAACGGGGTGGGGAAATGGAATAACTGGCTCAGTAACGAAAAACCCGTTTCCTTCAATTTCTAGAAGTAATACCTTGCCTACGTCCTGCGTGTTGGGTTTATAAGACTCGGAGGCATACAACAACATATGAGTGTTGTTTGGAGAAATGCTTTCACCAACACTATGGACGCAATACCATCTCTACCTCCTTAAATCCTCATCATCATCGCTGAAATGACCGTCTACCACATCTTTTACAGACAGCGTTATATCAACAATAGGTTCTATGGAAACCCTTTTCAATTTCATTTTTGCCAATAACTGTAATTCCGCTTCGATAACAACAACTTCTCCAGCTTTAGTAGCGTTGTTACTCGTTTCAAACAAGCTTTCTTAGCCTTGCGACTTTGACTTCTTGTGAACTCAACTTTTTAATAACCCGTACCAGTCAACTTTTTTTTGGTTAAGATCGATGCTCTGCTCTATAAACGGAATATATGGATCCGTGCTTTTACTCGCTCCTCAATAAACAGAAGAGATGGATTAGTGCTCCATAAGCTTTTTTTATGTATAGCTTAAATATGTTGTACGTTAAACCAAAAAATCTATTGAACTTCGAGCTTGGTTAAAACGTCGGCATTTGGATAATTTAGGAAAGACTGAAATATTAAAAGAAAAACGTATTTTTGAAACGAAGTTTGCAGTCTTACCCGTATTTTGGCAACTAATTATATATGGCAAATTCTAATTGCTCTTCTTTGTTACCAACAATCCACAAAGATACTGCCAACTAGATTCATTAGCTTTGAATGCCCTCTATTTCAATTCTATTTGTGTAAATACAATTTGAGATATTTGTAACAAATCTTGATTGAACTAACATATATGTGTTGAGGCAGTTGGTAGGTACTTGAGTGTAGTAGGTGATAGTTGTAGAATTATGTTTAATGACTATGAGTTGACTATGGATTATGACATGATTGTTTGTAAAAGTTGAATTCAAATTCCTAGTTATGATTGTATTGATATTTGGAACATGTGTTTTGACATGTGTGAGCAGTTGCAGGAAACATGGTTGGTATTAGCGTGAGGAGGTAATAGTTAATGTGTTTATATAACTAACAGTTGGGTGACGTGATAGTATATAGTAAGACTTAGTTGCAACAGGGTAAAGGTAAAAGAAAAGAATCGGGTAAGAATTCGTTTGGCTATGTTTGGAAACCCTAATTCCTAATGAACGAGTGCTTTACATATAGGAAGTCTTGTTAACCTTGATTTTGTTTGATGTTATGTGGATACCTGCTAGATTCATGAACATGTAATTGATAGGTATATTAGCTAGTCTCTAGTTACAAATGGATTTGTCAAGATAATTGGAGTCCCTTGAGAGATGGAATGGATGTGTTCAGTCACAAGGTAACATGCTTGGCACAACAAGCTGAGGTATCTGGTGTATTTTTATGTTTGTGATTGCACTAAAAGTAATGTGTTAATGGTAGTATGATGTAGGGGATTGCATGGAAAAGAAAATTTCCATGAAATATTAAAGAAGATTGAGGTTGAGCTTGCCTTAGGAGCCATGGGGATTGAGTCATGGTGTTTGTTTTTAGTCTTGTGAATTTTGTATTTTATTGTTTTATCGCGGTTGATTTGCAATTTTGTTGTGTCTAGTGGATGATCATGCCACTGTTTTCGAATTTGTGTTGTTATTGGTTTTCTTCTTGTTTGTTTCTTGTCTTGCCTTTTATGTTTTGAGCCTTGGGAATTGTTTGGGTAAAGAGGAAACTTAATGGAGCTCAAGGAGAGATGTGTTGTAACCGAAAGGTAATGTAAGATTTAGATGAAGCTGGGTGCATGAGTAAGCACAACCGAAGGTAAGATCATGACAGTCGATTGGACTGGCTGGGTCCATTATGGTAAATGGATGTTGGAAGTATAGTCATGATAAAGGTAATGGGAAAAGGTAATGTAAATGGATTTCATACCTTATTATTTATAGGGGTGATTTCATCCTTAAATTTCATAATATGACGTGTTATACTTGTTTCTTACAAAATTTAAGCTCTACTTGATTTTTTTAATCATCTTTCAAAGAAGTTTCGACAGCAATAATAAGGAGGAGTGGAAAGTTCAATAGATTTTTTGGTTTTTCCATCCAGAATTGGCCAAATTAGGATATGAAGGGATGTTTAAGCGAAAGCCTTGGGAATTGTTTGGGTAAAGAGGAAACTTAATGGAGCTAGAGGAGAGATGTGTTGTACCCGAAAAGTAATGTAAGATTTAGATGAAGTTGGGTGCATGAGTAAGCACAATCGAAGGTAAGATCATGACAGTCGATTGGACTGGCTGGGTCCATTATGGTAAATGGATGTTGGAAGTATAGTCATGATAAAGGTAATGGGAAAAGGTAATGTAAATGGATTTCATACCTTATTATTTATAGGGGTGATTTCATCCTTAAATTTCATAATATGACGTGTTATACTTGTTGCTTACAAAATACTTGATTTTTTTAATCATATTACTATGCTCAATAATGGTGAATGTATGACCTAGGAATAACATAAAAACCTCAATGGAGCACATCACTAAAGAATGATCAATACACATTATTGAAGTATAGTACTAATGAAATATATTAAGAGAGGAAAAAACACATCATCCTTGCTACCACAAAACATCTAAAAGTTAGGTTAGTTAGAACATAAGCTAATACTGAACATCCCATTAGGGATCATAAAGCACAAGGAATTTTTTGTTTATAGGGAAGTATGTACTAATTTTACTGTGAGATATGATGAAGTGACCTGACCCCAATGGATAATGTTATTGTGGAATATTTCTTTGTAATCTAAACTAACTTCTAGGATAATAAAACATATTAAAATTTTAAGTGAATAATTGTCTGCATGAAAATTATGAAAATTTCATAAGCTTTGAGAACATACTTCCTAGGCCATACTAAGAATGCACGACTTTAATAAACATAGTGTTAAACATTGATCCTTAGTATTTGTGAGCAAAAAGTAGATATAAATTATGAAAATAAAAGTAACTCCTTATTAATTGAATACATTTCTAGTAACCCACCACATATTCTTGTACTAGCCATTTGTTCTACTTTATGGTGAGAAAATGAATTTGGGGATTCAAATTGTAGGCATATATTGGTAGCTGCTACCTAATATCATTATGCGAAAATCCTCTCATATAGTATATTAAACAGAAAATTCCCCATAGATGCAAAGCCCAAAATGGCTGATTAAATAACTAGCGTATAATCACAATACAAGATTACACCTTGTTAAAAAATCTTCTTCAAATGGAAATATATATATATATATATCTAGGTTCTTCTTATAGCTATTTTTTCTAATTTCTTTCATTTAATGGAATGAATAATACCACTAATGTGTAATTACAATATTGTAAATTCAAATCTTTATGAATTCTATCTTGATTTACATTGCTTACTAAAGGGTGACTAAGGTTTATAGTTGTCACTTATGAAAGTTTTTTTTTTTTTTACCTTTCATCCAATTTTCAGATGGTTGAAGAAGGAGTTAGCATAAAATTTTGCACTACCAATTGGTACTATAATTTGTATTTCATATCACTATTAAAATTGATGATTACAAAAATATTAAACATAACAAACTTCAAGGTTGAAGTGGAACCTGACATCATTCACTGACCCAGTTATTCCATTTCCCCACCCCGTTCCTAGGCGAATGATTCAACTTTCCAACGACAGGTATGATAGAAGTTTGAGGGGTCCATCATTCAGAGTTGTGACATACAACATTCTGGTAGACGTGTATGCTACTTCAGAGCAGTTCCCCAACTGTTCTCCATTCGCGCTCAGTTGGGAAAATCGCAGACAAAACTTGATGAAGGAAATATTAGAGTGCGAACCTGACATCATTTGCCTCCAGGAGGTACAACAAAACCATTTTTCTGATTTTTTCCATCCAGAATTGGCCAAATTAGGATATGAAGGGATGTTTAAGCGAAAGCAGAGAGAAGGCAACATTCCAACTGTTGATGGTTGTGCAACGTTTTATAAACTGAATCAATTTGACTTGATAACTTTGTTTTCGATTAATTTGAGATATAAAGAGAAGGCAACATTCCAACTGTTGATGGTTGTGCAACGTTTTATAAACTGAATCAATTTGACTTGATAACTTTGTGTTCGATTAATTTGAGATATAAAGACAACATTGCCCTGCATGTCATCCTTTCCATAAAAAAGACTAGTGAACGTCTGTGCATAACCAATAGCCACATCCATGCAAATCCTAAAAACAGTGATGTAAAGCTATGGCAGGTCTACTAATTGCTCAAAGATTTGGAGAAATTTGTCCACGATATTCCTGTTGTACTATGTGGGGACTTCAATTCTTTGTCCGGAAGCGCTCCCCACTCACTTCTTACGAAAGGCTATGTGGATCCCTTACATGAAGAAATTTCAGATTATGATCCATCCATTAAACTCATGTTTCGTCATAGAATACCTTTAGCAAATGCTTATTTTAACTATTCCCGATGCAATCTTCCCCTACAAGACGCGTTGAAGAAAATGGATGGTAAAACGGGGCAGCCGCGTAATAGCCGAGGGAAATTTCAGTGAACGTTAGATTACATTTTCTACCATGCCAGGAAGTTGAAGTTGGTGTCGTTACTGAAGTACAGTGCACTTCATTTGGTTAATCATTCTTCCAATCATATCCCAATTGCAGCCGATTTTAGTTATATCTCCACATCGAAACCAACAGCAAAAGGAAATATGCAACTGAAGAGTTATGGCCAAAGCCACCGATACCAATAGAAAACTGAGGAAGCGAAATGTTCCTAGCTATTGGTTCTTAGTGGCTGTAAAATTGTGGAGTAATTTCTGTTTTTAAATCGCTGAGATGAGATAGAATCAATCATCGATTAATTTTGATTTTTAATTGATGTGATTATTTAAAATCATGTTATTCTCACAGTGTGATTATTCTCCTTTATTTAGAAATTTGATTATTGAAAACATGTTATCCTAACATTATGATTCACTGAAAAATGTATTCTATATATATTAATTTTTTCAATAGTTTTGATAATTGCAATTTAAAAAGATAAGCTGATTTGGATCTATTTTAGTATTTTTTTTTCTTTTATCATTTCAATCATTTTCATTTTTTTGAATTACAATTAATGAAACTTCAAGAAAAATAAAAGTGTATTTATTTTATTAACAATATAAATAAGTTTAAACTATATAATTGTTTTTTAAATTATAATTAATTAAATCTTTAAAAAAATGTCTATATTTTATTAACCATATAAATAAATATAAATTATATAGTTGAAGTGTATGAGAATAACTCAATTCTATTAAAAAAGGATTTTTTGTTTTTGTTTTTTTGTTTACCTTATCATCCTCTCATCTTTATTCAAGTACCAATTTCAAATCACCTGACCTATAAACCCAGCACCTCTATCTCTGGAGTATAGACAATGCCTTGAAAGAAATATATGTTAATGGTTCAATAAAATGTTTAAAGCTAGAAATTTATTTATCGATTTTCATTAACATAAAGAACACAATATTATGATGCACTCTTATGCCTGGTGTCTTATAAAACATAATCATCTAAAATCATTGTGTAGAGTATGGGAACTTTACAGTATAAAATGGTATTTTTGCTAAAATAAAAGTAAAAAAAAATAAATGAAAGCCCTAAATCTATAGATAGGTGAGAAATGCTAAAGCTCGGACTAAATGCAGTTGTCTTTGTCTAGTTTCTCTTCTTGTGAGTTGACAATGGAAAGAATTTGTAAAACAATTTATCCCCTTATCTCTCATAATATAGTTTCAAATTTTGAAATAATTTTGATAATCTCAAATTTTGGAATATTTGAATAATAAAAAAGCAAAATCAATTCTATAACTTTATTTTTATAATATTTTACTATTCATAATCCTATATAATTCTAAATTTATTTTTCCCTTCGTACTCCTAACTCATAAAAGCAACATGCTCCTAAATTTTAAATGAAAACACTAAAACATTGCTCCTAAATTTTAAATGAAAACACTGAAACATTGCTTCAAATCACCTTAGGAATTTCTATGTTGTGTTGTATTAATATGATTTCAATTTTTTCTTTTTTAACCATGTTTAAAACTTAACAAAGATTAATTTGATTTTAGATATTATTAAAAAATTATTTCTTAATGTGTTTGTAAGTAGTTGGATTAACTGAATTAAGTTTTAATTTAATAAGAAACAACTTATAAACATCTAAATGGTTAAAATTGTTTTATAATGAATTTAATATGAAACAAATTAAACATCTAAATCATTAAAATTATTTTATAATAACATTATTTTTTGATATTTTATCCCCAATCAATTAAGCTTGAAAAAATTGAACTCCCATAACTTGAGAGAATCCCTTACCGGAGGAAATTTTGGATTATGAGCATCTATTAAACTATAGTTTCCTCATTCAATACCTTAAGAAAACGCTTATCTACTATAGTTTCCTCATTCAATAACTTAAGAAAACACCTATCTTTCCTATCCCTGATGTAATGTTCCCATAGAAGAGCTGTTGAAGAAAATTGATGGTCAATAGGGGAGCCACGTTTCACTACATTCTTCAGAAATCATCGAGGCAATTTTTAGGGAATGTTGGATTACATGTTCTACAGTGCCACCAAGTTGAAGGCAGTGTGTTTACTAGAGATTATTGATGAGGAGGAGGTGAAGGACCGTGCACTTCGTTCGTTATCATTCTTCCAATCACATCCCAATTGTAGCCATGTTTAGTTACACCCCCGCATGAAAACCTGCAATGAAAGGAAATATGCATCTCAAGGGTTATGACCATAACTTGAGATAGAAAAATAAAGAACCTTATTAAATGAAATGTTCCTTGTTGTTGTTTGATAGTCACGGTAAAATTGTGTCGTAATTTATGTAAATTTTTTCTTTCCTAAAAATTAGATAGACAGAAAGAATTGTGCATTTTTTTCTTTTTTATTTCTCCTATTATGTTCTTAGTTAAATGGATATTATCTCTAGAACTAAATTATGTATCACTAAAATTAAATTGTATCTTTCTACAATTAAGTGAACTTTCTATAATCCTATATTTTTAAGACAATGATTCCTTTTTTTCTTAGAAAGTGTGCAATGACTCTCCCTAGGTAGCATTCCACTCCACTCATATGTAGGCATTTTAGTTTACCTTTATGCATTGATACAAAGTTTTATATATATATATATATATAATTGTGCTAAACCACAATGTTGATATCATTATGATCTATAAGCATTGGACCAGGTGTGGTCATTTTCACGGTAGTTGTGTGGGATGTGAAGTCGGCTAGAGGGGAGATTTGGTTAGTGGAAAAATTAATTCTTGTTGGTTATGAGCATCTTATCTCCATTGTGTGCGTTCTCATTGTCATGGTAGTTGTGTGGGATGTGAAATTGGCTAGAGGGGAGATTTGGTGAGTAGAAGAATTAATTGTTGTTCGTTATGAGCATATTATCTCCATTGTGTGTGTGGTCATTGTCATTGTCATGGTAGTTGTGTGGGATGTTAGAATGGCTAGAGGGAAGATTTGCTTAGTGGGAAAATTAATTCTTGTTGGTTTTGAGCTTCTTATCTCCATCGTGTGCTTCGTGATAGACTTAGTTTCATAAACTACATAAGTAAATATGTTGGAATGATTTTTTTTCTCTAAATCTCCCTAAGAATAAAGTTTATGTACCCATTCCTAAGTGCTTAATTGTAAATACAGGGCCTTTTTTTTAAAGAAAATGTGCAAAGTGAAGTGAAAAAAATATATGAATAAATAATATAAGGAAAAAAAGCACATATATATAAATATACATAGAAATAATTGAATGTTGTAAATAATTATTAATATATACATCTGTGAAACAATAAACAAAGTAGAATATTGTAAGACTCTTACATGAGTTATAGCCAAATATTGGGAACCACCTAAATTTGAAAAGAAGCATTACCCCTATTTACCATTACAGGGTTTCAAGATACCTTTCATATTGACAAAATGTTCTCTTTCTTGTATATAAGGTAATGTTTCAGGATAATAACAAAAGTAAGAAATTCTAATCAGCCACTCCAGGGGCTTGATAAACTGAATTGCATCTCAACATTGAAAAATTGTTGTTTTCTTGAAATTATATAATAGAGGATACAATGTACAAAATACCAGGGAAGTTATAAATGATGTAGGCTTGACAATTTCTTATGGAATGGTGCACTCAAGCCATGACCTTTAACAACATATAGGTTAGGTGTGTAATATATGGCAAACAAAACCATTTACTTTCATTACAAAAAAAACTATACGGTTTGTTTTCAAGGAAATATGTAACAACCCTGGTTAAAATTCCATGTAAAAATATATAAGTACGACAGGTGATGGGACATGCATTCTAAGTTGTAAAAATATATTAAAGAGGAAAAAATGTATTTTGGTGCATTTATTTATGAAACTAATGGAAATTAGGAGAAAAAGGAGGTGAAAGGTCACGAGTTGTATGTGAGGAGGAAAATGAAGGAAAATAATGGAAATTAGGAGAAAAAGGAGGTGAAAGGTCACACGTTGCATGTGAGGAGGAAAATAATGGAAAATAGGAGAAAAAGTAGCTGAAAGGTCACAGGTTGCATGTGAGGAGGAAAATGAAGGAAAATAATGGAAATTAGGAGAAAAGTGAGATGAAAGGTCACAGGTTGCATGAGAGGAGGAAAATGAATGAAAATAATGGAAAATGAAGAAAATAGAGGCCTTATACATAAAAAGGCTTCTAAGGATCAGTTAGAAAGTATCGCCTAAGCTAACTACTCAAGAGGTAGGTCCCAAGAAAAGTAGCTAAAGGTAAGGCACCAAAGATGCTGACTAGCATTCGGTCACGGAGAACATGTCAAAAACACCCCCTCTTCTCTTGGGAATGGTGGACGAGAGAGACAACCAACCCTTTCGATTCAGTGCCCGACCAGAACCATCTGTTTAGGCTATCCTTAGTGTGTCTGCTGGTTAGATTGCTTTGGCAGTTTTGGATCTATCTCATACTCTTGGAAGCTTAGAGTTTTCTTGGAGCACTCTCGGAGGGTGTGGCATACTTGGATTCTTGGAGCAAGAAGGAAAAGGAGGAGTGGAAAGTGCAATAAGGCATCGACATCAACAACTACATCAGATTTTCTTGGATGTACCAAGTTTCATGTATGATTTCTTCACTAGTTTTGGGCATGCATGGCTTATGCATGTGGTTTCTTGATTGTCATTTGTCACTAGCATGGAGGATTTCCTGGATTGAAAGTGGATTGCCTAGCCTTGTAATTTTCTGGATGGTGATTTTCGATATACTTTCATTGTTTTGATTCTTTTGGTTCTCATGTTTGCTTAGCTTGGGTTGAGTTATTAGTCCTATAAGCCTTGGTTGAACAAATGATGTGGAAGCACTGTAACAACTTCAGTTGAGTTACTAGTCCTAGAAGCCCTGGTTGGAAAAATGCTACGGAAGCACTTGGTGGCTTGAGTTACTAGTCCTAGAATTCTTGGTTGGACAAACACTTTGGAGGCCCTCTATAAGTTGTGGGTTGAGTTAATAGTTTTGGAAGACTTGGTTGGAAAAATGCTCCCGAAGCCCTGGAAGGCTTGGATGGAGACCAATCTGATGATGGTTTTTTTTGGTGATGTCTTATTAGGGTCGTATAATTTTTACAGGATCATTTGATTATAGCTGATCATTATTATGTTTGAAATGTTGTAAATAATATTCCATGTTGTAAATTATTTCCAAAAAAATGTCAAAACCTTAAGAAAAATAAAGAAATATTCTTGCAAGTCAAAATGCATCATTAGATCATAATTAAGCATGATTAGATTAAATTAATCACATCATTTAAATGTGATTAAACGAATTTTAATACGGCATTAGTACTATGGCTTTTGTTTTAGTGTAGAGTTGAAAACGACAAATGGAGATTTTACGTATGTGGTTAAATAACTCACATATTACTAGCTTCCAATCACATCACCTTTTTCATCGGATGGATCCATCGTATTTTCAGACCCCTCCTCCTATTATGATTCACTTTAACAGTGTGGGGGGGGGGGGGTTCAAAAACTAGTTTCCCCGCCACAATGTGTCCTCCCCTCATGATTTCGGACACCCCCGTTTAATACCACAAACAGCTTCAACCCCCCTCCGAAAGCGGTTTCCACCGTTCCTGCCGTAACCTGCCTTCCCGCTAATGTCACCCTTCACTTCCACTAAATCTCCATTCCCTTTCTGCCATGTACCCATTCTGCATATCACCTCCCACAAATATTTAACGTCGTTGTCACTCTCGCACCACTCACTGCCTGCCACTTGCACTATTTTCCCCACTCACCTCCACGTCAATTCTCCACATCACCCTTGCGGACTCCAGTTCATCTCCACCAACCATGTGCCTCCACATCATCCCCCACCTCCATGTCACATGTTTGTTTCATGGTCAGTTAAATTATGTTTTCTCCTATAAAGAACAATAATTTGAAACATGGTTTAGAAACCACTGAGAATGAACTTTAAAAAATTAAAAGACGTTTCTTATGATAAGATCCACGTTCACAAAAACCTCTCTCATGTTTCTAAAATATGTTAAAGTTTTGGAAATTCGGATGAATCTTTGCGAGCATATTTTCTTGGGTTTTCCTGTTTTTAGCCAGTGTTTCCAAATGCAGTTTTCGAGCAGGTGGAAATGAATTTTAAAAAACGGAAAGTGGTTTTTCTTCCAACATCATCATTAAAAAAAATCTCTCTCAATTTTTAACATATCTTATGGTTTGGAATATACAAACGGATTACAGTACCCCATTGTTCAAAATTTCGGGAGGAAAAATCTCAAAGACAGTCAGTCACTTGGATGCCACCTCATCAAATAAGAGTTTTTATCAAATTCTAATTGCTCTTCTTTGTTACCAACAATCCACAAAGATACTGCCAACTAGATTCATTAGCTTTGAATGCCCTCTATTTCAATTCTATTTGTGTAAATACAGTTTGAGATATGTGTTGAGGCAGTTGGTAGGTACTTGAGTGTAGTAGGTGATAGTTGTAGAATTATGTTTAATGAATATGAGTTGACTATGGATTATGACATGATTGTTTGTAAAAGTTGAATTCAAATTCCTAGTTATGATTGTATTGATATTTGGAACATGTGTTTTGACATGTGTGAGCAGTTGCAGGAAACATGGTTGGTATTAGCGTGAGGAGGTAATAGTTAATGTGTTTATATAACTAACAGTTGGGTGACGTGACAGTATATAGTAAGACTCAGTTGCAACAGGGTAAAGGTAAAAGAAAAGAATCGGGTAAGAATTCGTTTGGCTATGTTTGGAAACCCTAATTCCTAATGAACGAGTGCTTTACATATAGGAAGTCTTGTTAACCTTGATTTTGTTTGATGTTATGTGGATACCTGCTAGATTCATGAACATGTAATTGATAGGTATATTAGCTAGTCTCTAGTTACAAATGGATTTGTCAAGATAATTGGAGTCCCTTGAGAGATGGAATGGATGTGTTCAGTCAAAAGGTAACATGCTTGGCACAACAAGCTGAGGTATCTGGTGTATTTTTATGTTTGTGATTGCACTAAAAGTAATGTGTTAATGGCAGTATGATGTAGGGGATTGCA
The DNA here is from genome assembly GCA_031772625.1 of Pinus tabuliformis. Lineage (NCBI taxonomy): Eukaryota > Viridiplantae > Streptophyta > Pinopsida > Pinales > Pinaceae > Pinus > Pinus tabuliformis. The sequence goes on from CM062815.1 coordinate 246,667,817, forward strand.
TGGAAAAGAAAATTTCCATGAAATATTAAAGAAGATTGAGGTTGAGCTTGCCTTAGGAGCCATGGGGATTGAGTCATGGTGTTTGTTTTTAGTCTTGTGAATTTTGTATTTTATTGTTTTATCGCGGTTGATTTGCAATTTTGTTGTGTCTAGTGGATGATCATGCCACTTTTTTCGAATTCGTGTTGTTATTGGTTTTCTTCTTGTTTGTTTCTTGTCTTGCCTTTTATGTTTTGAGCCTTGGGAATTGTTTGGGTAAAGAGGAAACTTAATGGAGCTCGAGGAGAGATGTGTTGTAACCGAAAGGTAATGTAAGATTTAGATGAAGCTGGGTGCATGAGTAAGCACAACCGAAGGTAAGATCATGACAGTCGATTGGACTGGCTGGGTCCATTATGGTAAATGGATGTTGGAAGTATAGTCATGATAAAGGTAATGGGAAAAGGTAATGTAAATGGATTTCATACCTTATTATTTATAGGGGTGATTTCATCCTTAAATTTCATAATATGACGTCTTATACTTGTTGCTTACAGAATTTAAGCTCTACTTGATTTTTTTAATCATATTACTATCCTCAATAATGGTGAATGTATGACCTAGGAATAACATAAAAACCTCAATGGAGCACATCACTAAAGAATGATCAATACACATTATTGAAGTATAGTACTAATGAAATATATTAAGAGAGGAAAAAAACACATCATCTCCTTGCTACCACAAAACATATAAAAGTTAGGTTAGCTAGAACATAAGCTAATACTGAACATCCCATTAGGGATCATAAAGCACAAGGAATTTTTTGTTTCTAGGGAAGTATGTACTAATTTTACTGTGAGCTATGATGAAGTGACTTGACCCCAATGGATAATATTATTGTGGAATATTTCTTTGTAATCTAAACTAACTTCTAGGATAATAAAACATATTAAAATTTTAAGTGAATAATTGTTTGCATGAAAATTATGAAAATTTCATAAGCTTTGAGAACATACTTCCTAGGCCATACTAAGAATGCACGAGTTTAATAAACATAGTGTTAAACATTGATCCTTAGTGTTTGTGAGCAAAAAGTAGATATAAATTACGAAAATAAAAGTAACTCCTTATTAATTGAATACTTTTCTAGTAACCCACCACATATTCTTGTACTAGCCATTTCTTCTACTTTATGGTGAGAAAATGAATTTGGGGATTCAAATTGTAGGCATATATTGGTAGCTGCTACCTAATATCATTATGCGAAAATCCTCTCATATAGTATATTAAACAAAAAATTCCCCATAGATGCTTCCATTTTCTAGTTTTATGACCAACAAGTCAAACTTAAGATAGGAGGCATAAAGTCCATGAACTCGGATTTAGTTTACTTTCGAAAATATATTTACCATTTGTATTTTCAAGAAGCAACAATCATTCATATATTGAAGAATAATCAATGGACAACAATCATTCATATATTGAAGAATAATCAATGGACAACAATCATTCATATATTGAAGAATAATCAATGGACTAGGGAGTTTAGTGTTTTGAAAGAAAGATTTTGTTATACCTTGATGATTTTATCTTTGAACTTTTGAATATAAATTGCATTAATTATTTTTAATGAGATTCAGTCTATTGTTATTTTTAATAATATCACTGCTCCTTAGTGTTAGAATAAGAATGTTAATTGTCTTTGCTGTATTGACTTCACTTATTAGCTTCATGTTTGTACAAACACAAACTTTAGAGGGTCAAAGCTATTTGTGCAACATGTAATGTATTGTCCTTTGGTCGATCTCATTCACATCAAGGGAAACTATGTTGTATAATGACCTCACTTTATATCAAAAATACAAAAAATACTTAGGAACTTTAGAAAAGAAAAAGTAAACATACTCTAATTTTGTAGAAAAATAAATGGCAAACAGTAAACCTACCTTATTTACAGAAAATAATAGAAAGTAGATGTACTTTATTCGAAGAAAAAAGTAAAGAACAACAAATAACCCTATTCTAATTGTAGGAAAGGAAAAGAAACAAGTCACGCTAGTTTAATTGCATGAAAGTAAACAAAATCATTTCCATAAACTTGAACAAAATAAAGTTGGTTCCATCAATTGCCATATATAATTAGTTGCCAAAATACGGGTAAGACTGCAAACTTCGTTTCAAAAATACGTTTTTCTTTTAATATTTCAGTCTTTCCTAAATTATCCAAATGCCGACGTTTTAACCAAGCTCGAAGTTCAATAGATTTTTTGGTTTGCCTTCTCTCTGCTTTCGCTTAAACATCCCTTCATATCCTAATTTGGCCAATTCTGGATGGAAAAGATGAGAAAAATGGCTCTGTTGTACCTCCTGGAGGCAAATGATGTCAGGTTCGCACTCTAATATTTCCTTCAACAAGTTTTGTCTGTGATTTTCCCAACTGAGCGCGAATGGAGGACAGTTGGGGAACTGCTCTGAAGTAGCATACACGTCTGCTAGAATGTTGTATGTCAGAACTCTGAATGATGGACCCCTCAAACTTCTATCATACCTGTCGTTGGAAAGTTGAATCATTCGCCTAGGAACGGGGTGGGGAAATGGAATAACTGGCTCAGTAACGAAAAGCCCCCTTCCTTCAATTTCTAGAAGTAATACCTTGCTTACGTCCTGCGTGTTGGGTTTATAAGACTCGGAGGCAGACAACAACATATGAGTGTTGTTTGGAGAAATGCTTTCACCAACACTATGGACGCAATACCATCTCTGCCTCCTTAAATCCTCATCATCATCGCTGAAATGACCGTCTTTTACACACAGCGTTATATCAACAATAGGTTCTATGGAAACCCTTTTCAATTTCATTTTTGCCAGTAACTGTAATTCCGCTTCGATAACAACAACTTCTCCTCCTATGTTCTACCAGCTTTAGTAGCGTTGTTACCCCTTTCAAACAAGCTTTCTTACCCTTGCGACTTTGACTTCTTGTGAACTCAACTTTTTAATAACCCGTACCAGTCAAATTTTTTTTGGTTAAGATCGATGCTCTGCTCTATAAACGGAATATATGGATCCGTGCTTTTACCCGCTCCTCAATAAACAGAAGAGATGGATTAGTGCTCCATAAGCTTTTTTTATGTATAACTTAAATATGTTGTACGTTAAACCAAAAAAACTATTGAACTTCGAGCTTGGTTAAAACGTCGGCATTTGGATAATTTAGGAAAGACTGAAATATTAAAAAAAAAAACGTATTTTTGAAACGAAGTTTGAAATCTTACCCGTATTTTGGCAACTAATTATATATGGCAATTGATGGAACCAACTTTATTTTGTTCAAGTTTATGGAAATGATTTTGTTTACTTTCATGCAATTAAACTAGCGTTACTTGTTTCTTTTCCTTTTCCTACAATTAGAATAGGGTTATTTGTTGTTCTTTACTTTTTTCTTCGAATAAAGTACATCTACTTTCTATTATTTTCTGTAAATAAGGTAGGTTTACTGTTTGCCATTTATTTTTCTGCAAAATTAGAGTATGTTTACTTTTTTTTTTTCTAAAGTTCCTAAGTATTTTTTGTATTTTTGATATAAAGTGAGGTCATTGTACAACATAGTTTCCCTTGAGGTGCATGAGATCCACCAAAGGACAATACATTACATGTTGCACAAATAGCTTTGACCCTCTAATGTTTGTGTTTGTACAAACATGAAGCTAATAAGTGAAGTCAATACAGCAAAGACAATTAACATTCTTATTCTAACACTAAGGAGCAGTGATATTATTAAAAATAACAATAGACTGAATCTCATTAAAAATAACTAATGCAATTTATATTCAAAAGTTCAAAGATAAAATCATCAAGGTATAACAAAATCTTTCTTTCAAAACACTAAACACCCTCGTCCATTGATTATTCTTCAATATATGAATGATTGTTGTCCATTGATTATTCTTCAATATATGAATGATTGTTGCTTCTTGAAAATACAAATGGTAAATATATTTTCGAAAGTAAACTAAATCTGAGATCATGGACTTTATGCCTCCTATCATAAGTTTGACTTGTTGGTCATAAAACTAGAAAATGGAAGCATCATGCAATATTTGTTGATGATGGAACAAAAAATAATACTGCATTTTTTGTTGTAGAAAAACATAATATTTCTTTGTGGTAAGTTTGACTTGTTGGTCATAAAACTATATTGACTTGTTGGTCATAAAACTAGAAAACGGAAGCATCATGCAATATTTGTTGATGATGGAACAAAAAATAATACTCCTTTTTTTGTTGTAGAAAAACATAATATTTCTTTGTGGTAAGTTTGACTTCTCGGTCATAAAACTATAAAATGGAAGCATCATGCAATATTTGTTGATGATGGAACAAAAGATAATACTACTTTTTTGTTGTTGTAGAAAAAAGTAATATTTCTTTCACGATGGATGGAATGCCGATTACATTCATATTCATTACGCAAACCTACCTTTGAACATTAAATTTTTGAACTAGATATGTGAGGTAAAAGATTCACAAATGCCACGTAAAAGATTCACAAAAAAATGAGGTTGGTTCTTTGGAAACTATGATATTTTTGGAATAAAATTGCCATTAAATTACTTAATCCAGGTGGTAATGGAGGTGGTTTTGTATATATAATGAAAACATAATTAACAATTGAAAATGGTTTAACTTTTCTTGATGTATTTAGGCTTTGAAAACTTCACATTCATTCAATGTCTAGTGCATTTATTGAATTGAGTGGCGTGGAATAGTTTCTTTGTGATAACCATGTTGGATTTTTACAGATGTAATGGAGGTGATTTTGTATTTCTAATTAACAATTGAAAATGGTTTAACTTTTCTTGATGTATTTAGGTTTTGAAAACTTCAAACTGATTCAATTTCTCATCCATTTATTGAGTTAGGTGCAATGGAATAATTTCTTAGTGATAACCATGTTGGACTTTTGATGTAATGGAGGTGATTGTGTATTTCTAATGAAAACACAATTAACAATTGAAAATCGTTTAACTTTTCTTGATGTAGTTAGGTTTTGGAAACTTCAAATTGATTCAATGTCTAGTGCATTTATTGAGTTAAGGGGGGTGGAATAATTTCTTAGTGATAACCATGTTGGACTTTTGCATTTGATCCAGCTATTACTTGATTTGACACAATTCTTGAATTCCAGAAGTAATAAAGGAAATTGGCTTTAAAACAAATTATATTACTATTTTTTGGATTAATAAAGCAATATCCGGAGTTAATAAGGGTTTTACCGAATACCTCACTTTATTTAATGGAAATAGTCACAAGTATATATTTAAACCCCTATATAATAGGCAACCCTTGGCTTCAAATTATCTGTACTTCATTCAAAATTTATTATTAGATTCTTAAAAAGTGAATTTTAACAATAACGCTTTTGGTGTCATAAGTAATTTTAGTCAAAAATCTTGCTCAATTTATGTTTAAGGTTATTGACAATTTTTGGGTTTCCCAATTTGATGAGCATATGTCATTCTTTGTTAAATGCGCCTAATATGTCATAATAGATGAGGAATTATTTTATTTACATTTAAACATCTAATTCCCAAACAACAACATTTTTCTATCTAATTATTGTCTTTGCACTGAGAAGAGAGAGGTGTTGTTATTGTCTTTGGATTTAGAAGAGAGAGGTGTTGTTTTAGCTTAGGATGAAAGAGATATGCCACCTGCATCAAAGTTCACTTCCAAAGTCTAATGTACAAAAAAGCAATAATAATAAAGAATAAATTGTAATTTTTTGTAATTTTAATTTATGGTAAAAATAATAATAATAATAATAAAGAATAAAACGTAACTTTTTGTAATTTTAATTTATGGTAACTGCATGTTTATTATTGCTGCCGAAACTTCTTTGAAATAATTTATAATGGAAATTTAAAAATTCCACTTCAACCTTGAAGTTTGTTATGTTTAATATTTTTGCAATCATCAATTTTAATAGTGATATGAAATACAAATTATAGTACCAATTGGTAGTGCAAAATTTTATGCTAACTCCTTCTTCAACCATCTGAAAATTGGATGAAAGGTAAAAAAAAAAAAAATCTTTCATAAGTGACAACTATAAACCTTAGTCACCCTTTAGTAAGCAATGTAAATCAAGATAGAATTCATAAAGATTTGAATTTACAATATTGTAATTACACATTAGTGGTATTATTCAATCCATTCAATGAAAAAAATTAGAAAAAATAGCTATAAGAAGAACCTAGATATATATATATATATATATATCTATATATATATATATATATATAGATATATATATATATATCTATATTTATATCTATATTTCCATTGGAAGAAGATATTTTAACAAGGTGTAGTCTTGTATTGTGATTATACGCTAGTTATTTAATCAGCCATTTTGGGCTTTGCATCTATGGCGAATTTTCTGTTTAATATACTATATGAGAGGATTTTCGCATAATGATATTAAGTAGCAGCTACCAATATATGCCTACAATTTGAATCCCCAAATTCATTTTCTCACCATAAAGTAGAACAAATGGCTAGTACAAGAATATGTGGTGGGTTACTAGAAATGTATTCAATTAATAAGGAGTTACTTTTATTTTCATAATTTATATCTACTTTTTGCTCACAAATACTAAGGATCAATGTTTAACACTATGTTTATTAAACTTGTGCATTCTTAGTATGGCCTAGGAAGTATGTTCTCAAAGCTTCTGAAATTTTTATAATTTTCATGCAAACAATTATTCACTTAAAATTTTAATATGTTTTATCATCCTAGAAGTTAGTTTAGATTAAAAAGAAATATTCCACAATAACATTATCCATTGGGGTCAGGTCACTTCATCATATCTCACAGTAAAATTAGTACATACTTCCCTATAAACAAAAAATTCCTTGTGCTTTATGATCCCTAATGGGATGTTTAGTATTAGCTTATGTTCTAACTAACCTAACTTTTAGATGTTTTGTGGTAGCAAGGAGATGATGTGTTTTTTCCTCTCTTAATATATTTCATTAATACTATACTTCAATAATGTGTATTGATCATTCTTTAGCGATGTGCTCCATTGAGGTTTTTATGTTATTCCTAGGTCATACATTCACCATTATTGAGGATAGTAATATGATTAAAAAAATCAAGTATTTTGTAAGCAACAAGTATAACACGTCATATTATGAAATTTAAGGATGAAATCACCCCTATAAATAATAAGGTATGAAATCCATTTACATTACCTTTTCCCATTACCTTTATCATGACTATACTTCCAACATCCATTTACCATAATGGACCCAGCCAGTCCAATCGACTGTCATGATCTTACCTTCGGTTGTGCTTACTCATGCACCCAGCTTCATCTAAATCTTACATTACCTTTCGGGTACAACACATCTCTCCTCGAGCTCCATTAAGTTTCATCTTTACCCAAACAATTCCAAAGGCTCAAAACATAAAAGGCAAGACAAGAAACAAACAAGAAGAAAACCAATAACAACACGAATTCGAAAAAAGTGGCATGATCATCCACTAGACACAACAAAATTGCAAATCAACCGTGATAAAATAATAAAATAAAAAATTCACAAGACTAAAAACAAACACCATGACTCAATCCCCATGGCTCCTAAGGCAAGCTCAACCTCAATCTTCTTTAATATTTCATGGAAATTTGCTTTTCCATGCAATCCCCTACATCATACTGCCATTAACACATTACTTTTAGTGCAATCACAAACATAAAAATACACCAGATACCTTAGCTTGTTGTGCCAAGCATTTTACCTTGTGACTGAACACATCCATTCCATCTCTCAAGGGACTCCAATTATCTTGACAAATCCATTTGTAACTAGAGACTAGCTAATATACCTATCAATTACATGTTCATGAATCTAGCAGGTATCCACATAACATCAAACAAAATCAAGGTTAACAAGACTTCCTATATGTAAAGCACTCGTTCATTAGGAATTAGGGTTTCCAAACATAGCCAAACGAATTCTTACCCGATTCTTTTCTTTTACCTTTACCCTGTTGCAACTGAGTCTTACTATATACTGCCACGTCACCCAATTGTTAGTTATATAAACACATAAACTATTACCTCGTCACGCTAATACCAACCATGTTTCCTGCAACTGCTCACACTTGTCAAAACACATGTTCCAAATATCAATACAATCATAACTATGAATTTTAAATCAACTTTTACAAACAATCATGTCATAATCCATACTCAACTCATATTCATTAAACATAATTCTACAACTATCACCTACTACACTCAAGCACCTACCAACTGCCTCAACACATATATGTTAGTTCAATCAAGATTTGTTACAAATATCTCAAACTGTATTTACACAAATAGAATTGAAATAGAGGGCATTCAAAGCTAATGAATCTAGTTGGCAGTATCTTTGTGGATTGTTGGTAACAAAGAAGAGAAATTAGAATTTGATAAAAACTCTTATTTGATGAGGTGGCATCCAAGTGACTGACTGTCTTTGAGATTTTTCCTCCCGAAATTTTGAACAATGGGGTACTGTAATCCGTTTGTATATCCCAAACCATAAGATATGTTAAAAATTGAGAGAGATTTTTAATGATGATGTTGGAAGAAAAAACCACTTTCCGTTTTTAAAAATTCATTTCCACCTGCTCGGAAACTGCATTTGGAAACATTGGCTAAATACAAGCAAATCCAGGAAAATATGCTCGCAAAGATTCATCCGAATTTCCAAAACTGTAACATATTTTAGAAACATGAGAGAGGTTTTTCTAAACGAGGATCTTATCATAAGAAACCTCTTTTAATTTTTTTAAATTCATTCTCAGCGATTTCTAAACCATGTTTCAAATTATTGTTCTTTTCTAGGAGAAAACATAATTTAACTGACCATGAAACAAACATGTGACATGGATGTGGGGGATGATGTGGAGGCACATGGTTGGTGGAGATGAACTGGAGTCCGCAAGGGTGATGTGGAGAATTGACGTGGAGGTGAGTGGGGAAAATAGTCCAAGTGGAAGGCAGTGAGTGGTGCGAGAGTGACAACGACGTTAAATGTTTGTGGGAGGTGATATGCAGAATGGGTACACAGTAGAAAGGGAATGGAGATTTAGTGGAAGTGAAGGGTGACATTAGCGGGAAGGCGGGTTACGGCAGGAACGGTGGAAACCGCTTTCGGAGGGGGGTCGAAGCTGTTTGTGGTATTAAACGGGGGGGGGGGGGGGGGGGGGGGTCCGAAATCATGAGGGGAGGACACGTTGTGGCGGGGAAACTAGTTTTCGTCACGCTAATACCAACCATGTTTCCTGCAACTGCTCACACATGTCAAAACACATGTTCCAAATATAAATACAATCATAACTATGAATTTTAAATCAACTTTTACAAACAATCATGTCATAATCCATAGTCAACTCATATTCATTAAACATAATTCTACAACTATCACCTACTACACTCAAGCACCTACCAACTGCCTCAACACATATATGTTAGTTCAATCAAGATTTGTTACAAATATCTCAAACTGTATTTACACAAATAGAATTGAAATAGAGGGCATTCAAAGCTAATGAATCTAGTTGGCAGTATCTTTGTGGATTGTTGGTAACAAAGAAGAGAAATTAGAATTTGATAAAAACTCTTATTTGATGAGGTGGCATCCAAGTGACTGACTGTCTTTGAGATTTTTCCTCCCGAAATTTTGAACAATGGGGTACTGTAATCCGTTTGTATATCCCAAACCATAAGATATGTTAAAAATTGAGAGAGATTTTTAATGATGATGTTGGAAGAAAAAACCACTTTCCGTTTTTAAAAATTCATTTCCACCTGCTCGGAAACTGCATTTGGAAACATTGGCTAAATACAAGCAAATCCAGGAAAATATGCTCGCAAAGATTCATCCGAATTTCCAAAACTGTAACATATTTTAGAAACATGAGAGAGGTTTTTCTAAACGAGGATCTTATCATAAGAAACCTCTTTTAATTTTTTTAAATTCATTCTCAGCGGTTTCTAAACCATGTTTCAAATTATTGTTCTTTATAGGAGAAAACATAATTTAACTGACCATGAAACAAACATGTGACATGGATGTGGGGGATGATGTGGAGGCACATGGTTGGTGGAGATGAACTGGAGTCCGCAAGGGTGATGTGGAGAATTGACGTGGAGGTGAGTGGGGAAAATAGTCCAAGTGGCAGGCAGTGAGTGGTGCGAGAGTGACAACGACGTTAAATTTTTGTGGGAGGTGATATGCAGAATGGGTACACAGCAGAAAGGGAATGGAGATTTAGTGGAAGTGAAGGGTGACATTAGCGGGAAGGCGGGTTACGGCAGGAACGGTGGAAACCGCTTTCGGAGGGGGGTCGAAGCTGTTTGTGGTATTAAACGAGGGGGGTCCGAAATCATGAGGGGAGGACACGTTGTGGCGGGGAAACTAGTTTTCGTCACGCTAATACCAACCATGTTTGCTGCAACTGCTCACACATGTCAAAACACATGTTCCAAATATAAATACAATCATAACTATGAATTTTAAATCAACTTTTACAAACAATCATGTCATAATCCATAGTCAACTCATATTCATTAAACATAATTCTACAACTATCACCTACTACACTCAAGCACCTACCAACTACCTCAACACATATATGTTAGTTCAATCAAGATTTGTTACAAATATCTCAAACTGTATTTACACAAATAGAATTGAAATAGAGGGCATTCAAAGCTAATGAATCTAGTTGGCAGTATCTTTGTGGATTGTTGGTAACAAAGAAGAGCAATTAGAATTTGATAAAAACTCTTATTTGATGAGGTGGCATCCAAGTGACTGACTGTCTTTGAGATTTTTCCTCCCGAAATTTTGAACAATGGGGTACTGTAATCCGTTTGTATATCCCAAACCATAAGATATGTTAAAAATTGAGAGAGATTTTTAATGATGATGTTGGAAGAAAAAACCACTTTCCGTTTTTAAAAATTCATTTCCACCTGCTCGGAAACTGCATTTGGAAACATTGGCTAAATACAAGCAAATCCAGGAAAATATGCTCGCAAAGATTCATCCGAATTTCCAAAACTGTAACATATTTTAGAAACATGAGAGAGGTTTTTGTAAACGAGGATCTTATCATAAGAAACCTCTTTTAATTTTTTAAAACTCATTCTCAGCGGTTTCTAAACCATGTTTCAAATTATTGTTCTTTATAGGAGAAAACATAATTTAACTGACCATGAAACAAACATGTGACATGGATGTGGGGGATGATGTGGAGGCACATGGTTGGTGGAGATGAACTGGAGTCCACAAGGGTGATGTGGAGAATTGACGTGGAGGTGAGTGGGGAAAATAGTCCAAGTGGCAGGCAGTGAGTGGTGCGAGAGTGACAACGACGTTAAATGTTTGTGGGAGGTGATATGCAGAATGGGTACACGGTAGAAAGGGAATGGAGATTTAGTGGAAGTGAAGGGTGACATTAGCGGGAAGGCGGGTTACGGCAGGAACGGTGGAAACCGCTTTCGGAGGGGGGTCGAAGCTGTTTGTGGTATTAAACGGGGGGGGGGTCCGAAATCATGAGGGGAGGACACGTTGTGGTGGGGAAACTAGTTTTCGTAACCCCCCCCCCCCCCCCCCCCCCCACACACTGTTAAAGAGAATCATAATAGGAGGAGGGGTCTGAAAATACGATGGATCCATCCGATAAAAAAGGTGATGTGATTGGAAGCTAGTAATATATGAGTTATTTAACCACATACGGCAAATCTCCATTTGTCGTTTTCAACTCTACACTAAAACAAAAGCCATAGTACTAATGCCTTATTAAAATTCGTTTAATCACATTTAAATGATGTGATTAATTTAATCTAATCATGCTTAATTATGCTCTAATGATGCATTTTCACTTGCAAAAATATTTCTTTATTTTTCTTAAGGTTTTGACATTTTTTTGGAAATAATTTACAACATGGAATATTATTTACAACATTTCAAACATAATAATGATCAGCTATAATCAAATGATCCTATTAAAATTATACCACCCTAACAAGACATCACCAAAAAGAACCATCATCAGATTGGTCTCAATCCAAGCCTTCCAGGGCTTCAGGAGCATTTTTCCAACCCAGTCTTCCAAAACTGTTAACTCAACCCACAACTTATACAAGGCTTCCAAAGTGTTTGTCCAACCAAGAATTCTAGGACTAGTAACTCAAGCCACCAAGTGCTTCCATAGAATTTTTCCAACCAGGGATTCTAGGACTAGTAACTCAACCGAAGCTGTTACAGTGCTTCCACATCATTTGTTCAACCAAGGCTTATAGGACTAATAACTCAACCCAAGCTAAGGAAACATGAGAACCAAAAGAATCATTTCAAGGAGGGTTGGTTGTCTCTCTCGTCCACCGTTCCCAAGAGAAGAGGGGGTGTTTTTGACATGTTCTCCGTGACCGAATGCTAGTCAGAATCTTTGGCGCCTTACCTTTAGCTACTTTTTTTGGGACCTACCTCCTGAGTAGTTAGCTTAGGCGATACTTTCTAACTGATCCTTAGAAACATTTTTTATGTATAAGGCCTCTATTTTCTTCATTTTCCATTATTTTCATTCATTTTCCTCCTCTCATGCAACCTGTGACCTTTCATCTCATTTTTCTCCTAATTTCCATTATTTTCCTCCTCACATGCAACCTGTGACCTTTCAGCTACTTTTTCTCCTATTTTCCATTATTTTCCTCCTCACATGCAACGTGTGACCTTTCACCTCCTTTTTCTCCTAATTTCCATTATTTTCCTTCATTTTCCTCCTCACATACAACTCGTGACCTTTCACCTCCTTTTTCTCCTAATTTCCATCAGTTTCATAAATAAATGCACCAAAATACTTTTCTTCCTCTTTAATATATTTTTACAACTTAGAATGCATGTCCCATCACCTGTAGTATTTATATATTTATAAATGGTTTTGTTTGCCATATATTACACACCTAACCTATATGTCGTTAAAGATCATGGCTTGAGTGCACCATTCCATAAGAAACTGTCAAGCCTACATAATTTATAACTTCCCTGGTATTTTGTACATTGTATCCTCTATTATATAATTTCAGGAAAACAACATTTTTTCAATGTTGAGATGCAATTCAGTTTATCAAGCCCCTGGAGTGGCTGATTAGAATTTATTACTTTTGTTATTATCATGAAACATTACCTTATATACAAGAAAGAGAACATTTTGTCAATATGAAAGGTATCTTGAAACCCTGTAATGGTAAATAGGGGTAATGCTTCTTTTCAAATTTAGGTGGTTCCCAATATTTGGCTATAACTCATGTAAGAGTCTTACAATATTCTACTCTGTTTGTTGTTTCATAGATGTATATATTAATATTTATTTACAACATTCAATTATTTCTAGGTATATTTATATATATGTGCCTTTTTTTCCTTATATTATTTATTTATATATTTTTTTCACTTCACTTTGCACATTTTCTTAAAAAAAAGGCCCTGTATTTACAATTAACCACTTAGGAATGGGTACATAAACTTTATTCTCAGGGAGATTTAGAGAAAAAAAATCATTCCAACATATTTACTTATGTAGTTTATGAAACTAAGTCTATCACGAAGCACACGATGGAGATAAGAAGCTCAAAACCAACAAGAATTAATTTTCCCACTAAGCAAATCTTCCCTCTAGCCATTCTCACATCCCACACAACTACCATGACAATGACAATGACCACACACACAATGGAGATAATATGCTCATAACGAACAACAATTAATTCTTCTACTCACCAAATCTCCCCTCTAGCCAATTTCACATCCCACACAACTACCATGACAATGAGAACGCACACAATGGAGATAAGATGCTCATAACCAACAAGAATTAATTTTTCCACTAACCAAATCTCCCCTCTAGCCGACTTCACATCCCACACAACTACCGTGAAAATGACCACACTTGGTCCAATGCTTATAGATCATAATGATATCAAAATTGTGGTTTAGCACAATTATATATATATATATATATATAACTTTGTATCAATGCATAAAGGTAAACTAAAATGCCTACATATGAGTGGAGTGGAATGCTACCTAGGGATAGTCATTGCACAACTTCTAAGAAAAAAAGGAATCATTGTCTTAGAAATATAGGATTATAGAAAGTTCACTTAATTGTAGAAAGATACAATTTAATTTTAGTGATACATAATTTAGTTCTAGTGATAATATCCATTTAACTAAGAACATAATAGGAGAAATAAAAAAGAAAAAAATGCACAATTCTTTCTGTCTATCTAATTTTTAGTAAAGAAAAAATTAACATAAATTACGACACAATTTACCGTGACTATCAAACAACAACAAGGAATATTTCATTTAATAAGGTTCTTTATTTTTCTATCTCAAGTTATGGTCATAACCCTTGAGATGCATATTTCCTTGCATTGCAGGTTTTCATGCGGGGGTGTAACTAAACATGGCTACAATTGGGATGTGATTGGAAGAATGATTAACGAACGAAGTGCATGGTCCTTCACCTCCTCCTCATCAATAATCTCTAGTAAACACACTTCCTTCAACTTCGTGGCACTGTAGAACATGTAATCCAACATTCCCTAAAAATTGCCTCGATGATTTATGAAGAATGTAGTGAAACGTGGCTCCCCTGTTGACCATCAATTTTCTCCAACAAGTCTTCTATGGGAACATTACATCAGGGATAGGAAAGATAAGCGTTTTCTTAAGGTATTGAATGAGGAAACTATAGTTTAATAGATGCTCGTAATCCAAAATTTCCTCTGGTAAGGGATTGTCTCAAGTTATGGGAGTTCAATTTTTTCAAGCTTAATTGATTGGGGATAAAACATCAAAAAATAATGTTTTTATAAAATAATTGTAATGATTTAGATGTTTAAGTTGTTTCTTATTAAATTCATTATAAAATAATTTTAACCATTTAGATGATTTTAAGTTGTTTCTTATTAAATTAGAACTTAATCCAGTTAATCCAACTACTTACAAGCACATTAAGAAATAATTTTTTAATATGATCTAAAATCAAATTAATCTTTGTTAAGTTTTAAACATGGTTAAAAAAGAAAAAATTGAAATCATATTAATATAAACAAAAAAGGATACAATCACGAAATAAATGATTCTAATAACTTAAATGTCGAGGAGGGAAAGGGAAGCCAAGCCTCTCAAAACCACTGAGGAGTGCTAATATAGCTACTCACCAACAACACAACATAAAAATTCCTAAGGTGATTTGAAGCAATGTTTCAGTGTTTTCATTTAAAATTTAGGAGCAATGTTTTAGTGTTTTCATTTAAAATTTAGGAGCAATGTTTTAGTGTTTTCATTTAAAATTTAGGAGCATGTTGCTTTTATGAGTTAGGAGTACGAAGGGAAAAATAAATTTGGAATTATATAGGATTATGAATAGTAAAATATTATAAAAATAAAGTTATACAATTGATTTTGTTTTTTTATTATTCAAATATTCCAAAATTTGAGATTATCAAAATTATTTCAAAATTTGAAACTATATTATGAGAGATAAGGGGATAAGTTGTTTTACAAATTCTTTCCATTGTCAATTCACAAGAAGACAAACTAGACAAAGGAAATTGCATTTAGTCCAAGCTTTAGCATTTCTCACCTATCTATAGATCTAGGGCTTTCATTTATTTATTTTTACTCTTATTTTAGCAAAAATACCATTTTATACTGTAATGTTCTCATACTCTACACAATGATTTTAGATGATTATGTTTTATAAGACACCAGGCATAAGAGTGAACCACAATATTGTGCTCTTTATGTTAATGAAAATCGATAAATAAATTTCTAGCTTTAAACATTTTATTGAACCATTAACATATATTTCTTTCAAGGCATTGTCTATACTCCACAGATAGAGGTGTTGGGTTTATAGGTCAGGTGATTTGAAATTGGTACTGGAATAAAGATGAGAGGATGATAAGGTAAACAAAAAAACAAAAAAAATCATTTTTTAATAAAATTGAGTTATTCTCATACATTTTCAACTATATAATTTAAACTTATTTATATGTTTAATAAAATATAGACATTTTTTTAAGATTTAATTAATTATAATTTAAAAACATGAAAACAATTATATAGTTTAAACTTATTTATATTATTATAAAATAAATACACTTTTATTTTTCTTGAGTTTCATTAATTGTAATTCAAAAAACATGAAAATGATTGAAACGATAAAAGAAAAAAAAAAATACTAAAATAGATCCAAATCAGCTTATTTTTTTAAAATTGCAATTATCGAAACTATTGAAAAAATTAATATATATAGAATATATTTTTCAGTGAATCATAGTGTTAGGATAACATGTTTTCAATAATCAAATTTCTAAATCAAAGGAGAATAATCACACTGTGAGAATAACATGATTTTAAATAATCACATCAATTAAAAATCAAAATTAATCGATCATTGATTCTATCTCATCTCAGCGATTTAAAAACAGAAATTACTCAGCGATTTAAAAACAGAAATTACTCCACAATTTTACAGCCACTAAGAACCAATAGCTAGAAACATTTCGCTTCCTCAGTGTTCTATTGGTATCGGTGGCTTTGGCCATAACTAAACTCGACTGCAATTGGGATATTTCCTTTTGCTGCTGGTTTCGATGTGGAGATATAACTAAACTCGACTGCAATTGGGATATGATTGGAAGAATGATTAACCGAAGGAAGTGCACCGTACTTCACCTCCTCCTCGTCAATTAACTCCAGTAACGACACCAACTTCAACTTCCTGGCATGGTAGAAAATGTAATCTAACGTTCCCTGAAATTTCCCTCGGCTATTCTCAATGAAGGTAGTGAAACGCGGCTCCCCCGTTTTACCATGCATTTTCTTCAACGCGTCTTGTAGGGGAAGATTGCATCGGGAATAGTTAAAATAAGCATTTGCTAAAGGTATTCTATGACGAAACATGAGTTTAATGGATGGATCATAATCCGAAATTTCTTCATGTAAGGGATCCACATAGCCTTTCGTAAGAAGTGAGTGGGGAGCGCTTCCGGACAAAGAATTGAAGTCCCCACATAGTACAACAGGAATATCGTGGACAAACTTCTCCAAATCTTTGAGCAAGTAGTAGACCTGCCATAGCTTTACATCACTGTTTTTAGGATTAGCATGGATGTGGGTATTGGTTATGCACAGACGTTCACTAGTTTTTTTTTATGGAAAGGATGACATGCAGGGCAATGTTGTCTTTATATCTCAAATTAAAACGTTGCACAACCATCAACAGTTGGAATGTTGCCTTCTCTTTGCTTTCGCTTAAACATCCCTTCATATCCTAATTTGGCCAATTCTGGATGGAAAAAATCAGAAAAATGGTTCTGTTGTACCTCCTGGAGGCAAATGATGTCAGGTTCACACTCTAATATTTCCTTCAACAAGTTTTGTCTGCGATTTTCCCAACTGAGCGCGAATGGAGGACAGTTGGGGAACTGCTCTGAAGTAGCATACACGTCTGCCAGAATGTTGTATGTCACAACTCTGAATGATGGACCCCTCAAACTTCTATCATACCTGTCGTTGGAAAGTTGAATCATTCGCCTAGGAACGGGGTGGGGAAATGGAATAACTGGCTCAGTAACGAAAAACCCCTCTCCTTCAATTTCTAGAAGTAATACCTTGCCTACGTCCTGCGTGTTGGGTTTATAAGACTCGGAGGCAGACAACAACATATGAGTGTTGTTTGGAGAAATGCTTTCACCAACACTATGGACGCAATACCATCTCTGCCTCCTTAAATCCTCATCATCATCGCTGAAATGACCGTCTACCACATCTTTTACACACAGCGTTATATCAACAATAGGTTCTATGGAAACCCTTTTCAATTTCATTTTTGCCAGTAACTGTAATTCCGCTTCGATAACAACAACTTCTCCTCCTATGTTCTACCAGCTTTAGTAGCGTTGTTACCCCTTGCGACTTTGACTTCTTGTGAACTCAACTTTTTTTTGGTTAAGATCGATGCTCTGCTCTATAAACGGAATATATGGATCCGTGCTTTTACCCGCTCCTCAATAAACAGAAGAGATGGATTAGTGCTCCATAAGCTTTTTGTATGTATAGCTTAAATATGTTGTACGTTAAACCAAAAAAATCTATTGAACTTCGAGCTTGGTTAAAACGTCGGCATTTGGATAATTTAGGAAAGATTGAAATATTAAAAAAAAAACATATTTTTGAAACGAAGTTTGCAATCTTACCCGTATTTTGGCAACTAATTATATATGGCAATGGATGGAACCAACTTTATTTTGTTCAAGTTTATGGAAATGATTTTGTTTACTTTCATGCAATTAAACTAGCGTTACTTGTTTCTTTTCCTTTCCTACATTTAGAATAGGGTTATTTGTTGTTCTTTACTTTTTTCTTCGAATAAAGTACATCTACTTTCTATTATTTTCTGTAAATAGGGTAGGTTTACTGTTTGCCATTTATTTTTCTACAAAATTAGAGTATGTTTACTTGTTTTTTCTTCTAAAGTTCCTAAGTATTTTTTGTATTTTTGATATAAAGTGAGGTCATTGTACAACATAGTTTCCCTTGAGGTGAATGAGATCCACCAAAGGACAATACATTACATGTTGCACAAATAGCTTTGGCCCTCTAAAGTTAGTTTGTGTTTGTACAAACATGAAGCTAATAAGTGAAGTCAATACAGCAAAGACAATTAACATTCTTTTTCTAACACTAAGGAGCAGTGATATTATTAAAAATAACAATAGACTGAATCTCATTAAAAATAATTAATGCAATTTATATTCAAAAGTTCAAAGATAAAATCATCAAGGTATAAGAAAATCTTTCTTTCAAAACACTAAACACCCTCGTCCATTGATTATTCTTCAATATATGAATGATTGTTGTCCATTGATTATTCTTCAATATATGAATGATTGTTGCTTCTTGAAAATACAAATGGTAAATATATTTTCGAAAGTAAACTAAATCTGAGTTCATGGACTTTATGCCTCGTATTGTAAGTTTGACTTGTTGGTCATAAAACTAGAAAATGGAAGCATCATGCAATATTTGTTGATGATGGAACAAAAAATAATACTCCTTTTTTTGTTGTAGAAAAACACAATATTTCTTTGTGGTAAGTTTGACTTGTTGGTCATAAAACTATATTGACTTGTTGGTCATAAAACTAGAAAATGGAAGCATCATGCAATATTTGTTGATGATGGAACAAAAAATCATACTCCTTTTTTTGTTGTAGAAAAACATAATATTTTTTTGTGGTAAGTTTGACTTATTGGTCATAAAACTATAAAATGGAAGCATCATGCAATATTTGTTGATGATGGAACAAAAGCTACCTCTGAACATTAAATTTTTGAACTAGATATGTGAGGTAAAAGATTCACAAAAAAAATGAGGTTGGTTCTTTGGAAACTATGATATTTTTGGAAAAAAAATTGGCATTAAATTACTTAATCCAGGTGGTAATGGAGGTGGTTTTGTATATATAATGAAAACATAATTAACAATTGAAAATGGTTTAACTTTTCTTGATGTATTTAGGCTTTGAAAACTTCACATTCATTCAATGTCTAGTGCATTTATTGAATTGAGTGGCGTGGAATAGTTTCTTTGTGATAACCATGTTGGATTTTTACAGATGTAATGGAGGTGATTTTGTATTTCTAATTAACAATTGAAAATGGTTTAACTTTTCTTGATGTTTTTAGGTATTGAAAACTTCAAACTGATTCAATTTCTCATCCATTTATTGAGTTAGGTGCAATGGAATAATTTCTTAGTGATAACCATGTTGGACTTTTGATGTAATGGAGGTGATTGTGTATTTCTAATGAAAACAGAATTAACAATTGAAAATCGTTTAACTTTTCTTAATGTAGTTAGGTTTTGGAAACTTCAAATTGATTCAATGTCTAGTGCATTTATTGAGTTAAGGGGGGTGGAATAATTTCTTAGTGATAACCATGTTGCACTTTTGCATTTGATCCAGCTATTACTTGATTTGACACAATTGCTTGAATTCCAGAAGTAGTAAAGGAAATTGGCTTTAAAACAAATTATATTACTATTTTTTGGATTAATAAAGCAATATCCGGAGTTAATAAGGGTTTTACCGAATACCTCACTTTATTTAATGGCAATAGTCACAAATATATATTTAAACCCCTATATAATAGGCAACCCTTGGCTTCAAATTATGTGTACTTCATTCAAAATTTATTATTAGATTCTTAAAAAGTGAATTTTAACAATAATGCTTTTGGTGTCATAAGTAATTTTAGTCAAAAATCTTGCTCAATTTATGTTTAAGGTTATTGACAATTTTTGGGTTTCCCAATTTGATGAGCATATGTCATTCCTTGTTAAATGCACCTAATTTGTCATAACAAATGAGGAATTATTTTATTTACATTTAAACATCTAATTCCCAAACAACAACACTTTTCTATCTAATTATTGTCTTTGCACTGAGAAGAGAGAGGTGTTGTTATTGTCTTTGGATTTAGAAGGGAGAGGTGTTGTTTTAGCTTAGGATGAAAGAGATATGCCACCTACATCAAAGTTCACTTCCAAAGTCTAATGTACAAAAAAGTAATAATAATAAAGAATAAATTGTAATTTTTTGTAATTTTAATTTATGGTAAAAATAATAATAATAATAATAATAAAGAATAAAACGTAACTTTTTGTAATTTTAATTTATGGTAACTGCATGTTTATTATTGTTGCCGAAACTTCTTTGAAGTAATTTATAATGGAAATTTAAAAATTCCACTTCAACCTTGAAGTTTGTTATGTTTAAAATTTTTGTAATCATCAATTTTAATAGTGATATGAAATACAAATTATAGTACCAATTGGTAGTGCAAAATTTTATGCTAACTCCTTATTCAACCATCTGAAAATTGGATGAAAGGTAAAAAAAAAAAATCTTTCATAAGTGACAACTATAAACCTTAGTCACCCTTTAGTAAGCAATGTAAATCAAGATAGAATTCATAAAGATTTGAATTAGATATCATGTTTTGGGATTCAACTGCGTTAAGTAAGTCATTCAAACGTATGACCATTTCCATGAGAGGTAGTCGTAACTGACTAATTCCTCATGATTTTTGAATAGTTCACTTAGCACTCATTGCATCGGGTGATGCTCACAGGGGTGAAGAAGTGGGATTGAAACTAGTGAAATGTGGAGAACGAATCACATAGCATCAATCATCACTTCCCGGGTGCAAGCCCCGGAAGTGATGATTGATGCTATGTGATTCGTTCTCCACATTTCACTAGTTTCAATCCCACTTCTTCACCCTGTGAGCATCACCCGATGCAATGAGTGCTAAGTGAACTATTCAAAAATCATGAGGAATTAGTCAGTTACGACTACCTCTCATGGAAATGGTCATACGTTTGAATGACTTACTTAACGCAGTTGAATCCCAAAACATGATATCTAATATAATGCACTGCGTAAATCCCCCATACTAAGATTTGAATTTACAATATTGTAATTACACATTAGTGGTATTATTCATTCCATTCAATGAAAAAAATTAGAAAAAATAGCTATAAGAAGAACCTAGATATATATATATATATATATATATATATATATTTCCATTGGAAGAAGATTTTTTAACAAGGTGTAATCTTGTATTGTGATTATACGCTAGTTATTTAATCAGACATTTTGGGCTTTGCATCTATGGGGAATTTTCTGTTTAATATACTATATGAGAGGATTTTCGCATAATGATATTAGGTAGAAGCTACCAATATATGCCTACAATTTGAATCCCCAAATTCATTTTCTCACCATAAAGTAGAACAAATGGCTAGTACAAGAATATGTGGTGGGTTACTTGAAATGTATTCAATTAATAAGGAGTTACTTTTATTTTCATAATTTATATCTACTTTTTGCTCACAAATACTAAGGATCAATGTTTAACACTATGTTTATTAAACTCGTGCATTCTTAGTATGGCCTAGGAAGTATGTTCTCAAAGCTTATGAAATTTTCATAATTTTCATGCAAACAATTATTCACTTAAAATTTTAATATGTTTTATTATCCTAGAAGTTAGTTTAGATTACAAAGAAATATTCCACAATAACATTATCCATTGGGGTCAGGTCACTTCATCATATCTCACAGTAAAATTAGTACATACTTCCCTATAAACAAAAAATTCCTTGTGCTTTATGATCCCTAATGGGATGTTCAGTATTAGCTTATGTTCTAACTAACCTAACTTTTAGATGTTTTGTGGTAGCAAGGAGATGATGTGTTTTTTCCTCTCTTAATATATTTCATTAGTACTATACTTCAATAATGTGTATTGATCATTCTTTAGTGATGTGCTCCATTGAGGTTTTTATGTTATTCCTAGGTCATACATTCACCATTATTAAGGATAGTAATATGATTAAAAAAATCAAGTAGAGCTTAAATTTTGTAAGCGACAAGTATAACACGTCATATTATGAAATTTAAGGATGAAATCACCCCTATAAATAATAAGGTATGAAATCCATTTAGATTACCTTTTCCCATTACCTTTATCATGACTATACTTCCAACATCCATTTACCATAATGGACGCAGCCAGTCCAATCGACTGTCATGATCTTACCTTCGGTTGTGCTTACTCATGCACCCAGCTTCATCTAAATCTTACATTACCTTTCGGTTACAACACATCTCTCCTCGAGCTCCATTAAGTTTCCTCTTTACCCAAACAATTCCCAACGCTCAAAACATAAAAAGCAAGACAAGAAACAAACAAGAAGAAAACCAATAACAACACGAATTCGAAAAAAGTGGCATGATCATCCACTAGACACAACGAAATTGCAAATCAACCGTGATAAAACAATAAAATAAAAAATTCACAAGACTAAAAACAAACACCATGACTCAATCCCCATGGCTCCTAAGGCAAGCTCAACCTCAATCTTCTTTAATATTTCATGGAAATTTGCTTTTCCATGCAATCCCCTACATCATACTGCCATTAACACATTACTTTTAGTGCAATCACAAACATAAAAATACACCATATACCTCAGCTTGTTGTGCCAAGCATGTTACCTTGTGACTGAACACATCCATTCCATCTCTCAAGGGACTCCAATTATCTCGACAAATCCATTTGTAACTAGAGACTAGCTAATATACCTATCAATTACATGTTCATGAACCTAGCAGGTATCCACATAACATCAAACAAAATCAAGGTTAACAAGACTTCCTATATGTAAAGCACTCGTTCATTAGGAATTAGGGTTTCCAAACATAGCCAAACGAATTCTTACCCGATTCTTTTCTTTTACCTTTACCCTGTTGCAACTGAGTCTTACTATATACTGTCACGTCACCCAACTGTTAGTTATATAAACACATTAACTATTACCTCGTCACGCTAATACCAACCATGTTTCCTGCAACTGCTCACACATGTTCCAAATATCAATACAATCATAACTATGAATTTGAATTCAACTTTTACAAACAATCATGTCATAATCCATAGTCAACTCATAGTCATTAAACATAATTCTACAACTATCACCTACTACACTCAAAGTACCTACCAACTGCCTCAACACATATATGTTAGTTCAATCAAGATTTGTTACAAATATCTCAAACTGTATTTACACAAATAGAATTCAAATAGAGGGCATTCAAAGCTAATGAATCTAGTTGGCAGTATCTTTGTGGATTGTTGGTAACAAAGAAGAGCAATTAGAATTTGTAAAAACTCTTATTTGATGAGGTGGCATCCAAGTGACTGACTGTCTTTGAGATTTTTCCTCCCGAAATTTTGAACAATGGGGTACTGTAATCTGTTTGTATATCCCAAACCATAAGATATGTTAAAAATTGAGAGAGATTTTTTTTAATGATGATGTTGGAAGAAAAAACCACTTTCCATTTTTTAAAATTCATTTCCACCTGCTCGGAAACTGCATTTGGAAACACTGGCTAAAAACACGAAAATCTAGGAAAATATGCTCGCAAAGATTCATCCGAACTTCCAAAACTGTAACATATTTTAGAAACATGAGAGAGGTTTTTGTAAACGAGGATCTTATCATAAGAAACGTCTTTTAATTTTTTAAAGTTCATTCTCAGTGGTTTCTAAACCATGTTTCAAATTATTGTTCTTTATAGGAGAAAACATAATTTAACTGACCATGAAACAAACATGTGACATGGAGGTGGGGGATGATGTGGAGGCACATGGTTGGTGCAGATGAACTGGAGTCCGCAAGGGTGATGTGGAGAATTGACGTGGAGGTGAGTGGGGAAAATAGTCCAAGTGGCAGGCAGTGAGTGGTGCGAGAGTGACAACGACGTTAAATGTTTGTGGGAGGTGATATGCAGAATGGGTACATGGCAGAAAGGGAATGGAGATTTAGTGGAAGTGAAGGGTGACATTAGCGGGAAGGCGGGTTACGGCAGGAACGGTGGAAACCGCTTTTGGAGGGGGGTCGAAGCTGTTTGGGGTATTAAACGGGGGGGGGGGGTCTGAAATCATGAGGGGAGGACACGTTGTGGCGAGGAAACTAGTTTTCGAACCCCCCCCCCCCTCCCCCACACTGTTAAAGAGAATGATAATAGGAGGAGGGGTCTGAAAATACGATGGATCCATCCGATGAAAAAGGTGATGTGATTGGAAGCTAGTAATATGTGAGTTATTTAACCACATACGGAAAATCTCCATTTGCCGTTTCCAACTCTACACTAAAACAAAAGCCATAGTACTAATGCCTTATTAAAAATCGTTTAATCACATTTAAATGATGTGATTAATTTAATCTAATCATGCTTAATTATGCTTGACTTGCAAGAATATTTCTTTATTTTTCTTAAGTTTTTGACATTGTTTTGGAAATAATTTACAACACGGAATATTATTTACAACATTTCAAACATAATAATGATCAGCTATAATCAAATGATCCTGTAAAAATTATACGATCCTAACAAGACATCACCAAAAAAAACCATCATCAGATTGGTCTCCATCCAAGCCTTCCAGGGCTTCGGGAGCATTTTTCCAACCAAGTCTTCCAAAACTATTAACTCAACCCACAACTTATAGAGGGCTCCAAAGTGTTTGTCCAACCAAGAATTCTAGGACTAGTAACTCAAGCCACCAAGTGCTTCCGTAGCATTTTTCCAACCAGGGCTTCTAGGACTATTAACTCAACCGAAGTTGTTACAGTGCTTCCACATCATTTGTTCAACCAAGGCTTATAGGACTAATAACTCAACCCAAGCTAAGGAAACATGAGAACCAAAAGAATCAAAACAATGAAATTATATCGAAAATCACCATCCAGAAAATTACAAGGCTAGGCAATCCACTTTCAATCCAGGAAATCCTCCATGCCAGTGACAGATGACAATCAAGAAACCATATGCATAAGCCATGCATGCCCAAAACTAGTGAAGAAATCATACATGAAACTCGGTACATCCAAGAAAATCTGATGTAGTTGTTGATGTCGATGCCTTATTGCACTTTCCACTCCTCCTTTTCCTTGTTGCTCCAAGAATCCAAGTACGCCACACCCTCCGAGAGTGCTCCAAGAAAACTCTAAGCTTCCAAGAGTATGAGATAGATCCAAAACTGCCAAAGCAATCTAACCAGCAGACACACTAAGGATAGCCTAAACAGATGGTTCTGGTCAGGCACTGAATCGAAAGGGTTGGTTGTCTCTCTCGTCCACCGTTCGCAAGAGAATAGGGGGTGGTTTTGACATGTTCTCTGTGACCGAATGCTAGTCAGCATCTTTGGTGCCTTACCTTTAGCTACTTTTCTTGGGACCTACCTCCTTAGTAGTTAGCTTAGGCGATACTTTCTAACTGATCCTTAGAAGCCTTTTTATGTATAAGGCCTCTATTTTCTTCATTTTCCATTATTTTCATTCATTTTCCTCCTCTCATGCAACCTGTGACCTTTCATCTCACTTTTCTCCTAATTTCCATTATTTTCCTTCATTTTCCTCCTCACATGCAACCTATGACCTTTCAGCTACTTTTTCTCCTATTTTCCATTATTTTCCTCATCACATGCAACGTGTGACCTTTCACCTCCTTTTTCTCCTAATTTCCATTATTTTCCTTCATTTTCCTCCTCACATACAACTCGTGACCTTTCACCTCCCTTTTCTCCTAATTTCCATTAGTTTCATAAATAAATGCACCAAAATACTTTTTTTCCTCTTTAATATGTTTTTACAACTTAGAATGCATGTCCCATCACCTGTGGTATTTATATATTTTTACATGGAATTTTCACTAGGGTTGTTACATATTTCCTTGAAAACAAACCGTATAGTTTTTTTTGTAATGAAAGTAAATGGTTTTGTTTGCCATATATTACACACCTAACCTATATGTCATTAAAGGTCATGGCTTGAGTGCACCATTCCATAAGAAATTGTCAAGCCTACATCATTTATAACTTCCCTGGTATTTTGTACATTGTATCCTCTATTATATAATTTCAAGAAAACAACAATTTTTCAATGTTGAGATGCAATTCAGTTTATCAAGCCCCTGGCGTGGCTGATTAGGATTTCTTACTTTTGTTATTATCCTGAAACATTACCTTATATACAAGAAAGAGAACATTTTGTCAATATGAAAGGTATCTTGAAACCCTGTAATGGTAAATAGGGGTAATGCTTCTTTTCAAATTTAGGTGGTTCCCAATATTTGGCTATAACTCATGTAAGAGTCTTACAATATTCTACTTTGTTTATTCTTTCACAGATGTATATATTAATATTTATTTACAACATTCAATTATTTCTAGGTATATTTATATATATGTGCTTTTTTTTCCTTATATTATTTATTCATATATTTTTTTCACTTCACTTTGCACATTTTCTTAAAAAAAAGGCCTTGTATTTACAATTAAGCACTTAGGAATGGGTACATAAACTTTATTCTCAGGGAGATTTAGAGAAAAAAATCATTCCAACATATTTACTTATGTAGTTTATGAAACTAAGTCTATCACGAAGCACACGATGGAGATAAGAAGCTCAAAACCAACAAGAATTAATTTTCCGACTAAGCAAATCTTCCCTCTAGCCATTCTCACATCCCACACAACTACCATGACAATGACAATGACCACACACACAATGGAGATAATATGCTCATAACGAACAACAATTAATTCTTATACTCACCAAATCTCCCCTCTAGCCAATTTCACATCCCACACAACTACCATGACAATGAGAACACACATAATGGAGATAAGATGCTCATAACCAATTATATATATATATATATATATATATTATATATATATATATATAACTTTGTATCAATGCATAAAGGTAAACTAAAATGCCTACATATGAGTGGAGTGGAATGCTACCTAGGGAGAGTCATTGCACACTTTCTAAGAAAAAAAGGAATCATTGTCTTAAAAATATAGGATTATAGAAAGTTCACTTAATTGTAGAAAGATACAATTTAATTTTAGTGATACATAATTTAGTTCTAGAGATAATATCCATTTAACTAAGAACATAATAGGAGAAATAAAAAAGAAAAAAATGCACAATTCTATCTGTCTATCTAACTTTTAGTAAAGAAAAAATTTACATAAATTACGACACAATTTTACCGTGACTATCAAACAACAACAACGAACATTTCATTTAATAAGGTTATTTATTTTTCTATCTCAAGTTATGGTCATAACCCTTGAGATGCATATTTCCTTTCATTGCAGGTTTTCATGCGGGGGTGTAACTAAACATGGCTACAATTGGGATGTGATTGGAAGAATGATTAACAAACAAAGTGCACAGTCCTTCACCTCCTCCTCATCAATAATCTCTAGTAAACACACTGCCTTCAAATTCGTGGCATTGTAGAACATGTAATCCAACATTCCCTAAAAATTGCCTTGATGATTTCTGAAGAATGTAGTGAAACGTGGCTCCCCTGTTGACCATCAATTTTCTTCAACAGGTCTTCTATGGGAACATTACATCAGGGATAGGAAAGATAAGAGTTTTCTTAAGCTATTGAATGAGGAAACTATAGTTTAATAGATGCTCGTAATCCAAAATTTCCTCCGGTAAGGGATTCTCTCAAGTTATGGGAGTTCAATTTTTTCAAGCTTAATTGATTGGGGATAAAATATCAAAAAATAATGTTATTATAAAATAATTTTAATGATTTAGATGTTTAAGTTGTTTCTTATTAAATTCATTATAAAATAATTTTAACCATTTAGATGTTTATAAGTTGTTTCTTATTAAATTAAAACTTAATTCAGTTAATCCAACTACTTACAAACACATTAAGAAATAATTTTTTAATATGATCTAAAATCAAATTAATCTTTGTTAAGTTTTAAACATGGTTAAAAAAGAAAAAATTGAAATCATATTAATATAAACAAAAAAGGATACAATCACGAAATAAATGATTCTAATAACTTAAATTTCGAGGAGGGAAAGGGAAGCCAAGCCTCTCAAAACCACTGAGGAGTGCTAATATAGCTACTTACCAACAACACAACATAGAAATTCCTAAGGTGATTTGAAGCAATGTTTCAGTGTTTTCATTTAAAATTTAGGAGCAATGTTTTAGTGTTTTCATTTAAAATTTAGGAGCATGTTGCTTTTATGAGTTAGGAGTACGAAGGGAAAAATAAATTTGGAATTATATAGGATTATGAATAGTAAAATATTATAAAAATAAAGTTATAGAATTGATTTTGCTTTTTTATTATTCAAATATTGCAAAATTTGAGATTATCAAAATTATTTCAAAATTTGAAACTATATTATGAGAGATAAGGGGATAAGTTGTTTTACAAATTATTTCCATTGTCAACTCACAAGAAGAAAAACTAGACAAGGACAACTGCATTTAGTCCGAGCTTTAGCATTTCTCACCTATCTATAGATTTAGGGCTTTCATTTTTTTTTTTTTACTTTTATTTTAGCAAAAATACCATTTTATACTGTAAAGTTCCCATACTCTACACAATGATTTTAGATGATTATGTTTTATAAGACACCAGGCATAAGAGTGCATCATAATATTGTGTTCTTTATGTTAATGAAAATCGATAAATAAATTTCTAGCTTTAAACATTTTATTGAACCATTAACATATATTTCTTTCAAGGCATTGTCTATACTCCAGAGATAGAGGTGTTGGGTTTATAGGTCAGGTGATTTGAAATTGGTACTTGAATAAAAATGAGAGGATGATAAGGTAAACAAAAAACAAAAAAAAAATCATTTTTCAATAAAATTGAGTTATTCTCATACATTTTCAACCATATAATTTATACTTATTTATATAGTTAATAAAATATAGACATTTTTTTAAAGATTTAATTAATTATAATTTAAAAACATGAAAACAATTATATAGTTTAAACTTATTTATATTGTTAATAAAATAAATACACTTTTATTTTTCTTGAAGTTTCATTAATTGTAATTCAAAAAAATGAAAATGATTGAAAAGATAAAAGAAAAAAAAATACTAAAATACATCCAAATCAGCTTATTTTTTTAAATTGCAATTATCAAAACTATTGAAAAAATTAATATATATAGAATATATTTTTCAGTGAATCATAATGTTAGGATAACATGTTTACAATAATCAAATTTCTAAATCAAAGAGAATAATCACACTGTGAGAATAACATGATTTTAAATAATCACATCAATTAAAAATCAAAATTAATCGATGATTGATTCTATCTCATCTCAGCGATTTAAAAACAGAAATTACTCCACAATTTTACAGCCACTAAGAACCAATAGCTAGGAACATTTCGCTTCCTCAGTTTTCTATTGGTATCGGTGGCTTTGGCCATAACTCTTCAGTTGCATATTTCCTTTTGCTGTTGGTTTCGATGTGGAGATATAACTAAACTGGGCTGCAATTGGGATATGATTGGAAGAATGATTAACCGAAGGAAGAATGATTAGAAAATGTAATCTAACGTTTGCTGAAATTTCCCTCGGCTATTCTCAATGAAGGTAGTGAAACGCGGCTGCCCCGTTTTACCATCCATTTTCTTCAACGCGTCTTGTAGGGGAAGATTGCATCGGGAATAATATATCATGAGTTTAATGGATGGATCATAATCCATCCATCCGAAATTTCTTCATGTAAGGTATCCACATAGCCTTTCGTAAGAAGTGAGAGGGGAGCGCTTCCGGACAAAGAATTGAAGTCCCCACATAGTACAACAGGAATATCGTGGACAAACTTCTCCAAATCTTTGAGCAAGTAGTAGACCTGCCATAGCTTTACATCACTGTTTTTAGGATTAGCATGGATGTGGGTATTGGTTATGCACAGACGTTCAATAGTTTTTTTTTATGGAAAGGATGACATGCAGGGCAATGTTGTCTTTATATCTCAAATTAATCGAACACGAAGTTATCAAGTCAAATTGATTCAGTTTATAAAACGTTGCACAGCCATCAACAGTTGGAATGTTGCCTTCTCTCTGCTTTCGCTTAAACATCCCTTCATATATATATATATATATTTCCATTAGAAGAAGATATTTTAACAAGGTGTAATCTTGTATTGTGATTATACGCTAGTTATTTAATCAGCCATTTTGGGCTTTGCATCTATGGCGAATTTTCTGTTTAATATAGTATATGAGAGGATTTTCGCATAATAATATTAGGTAGTAGCTACCAATATATGCCTACAATTTGAATCCCCAAATTCATTTTCTCACCATAAAGTAGAACAAATGGCTAGTACAAGAATATGTGGTGGGTTACTAGAAATGTATTCAATTAATAAGGAGTTACTTTTATTTTCATAATTTATATCTACTTTTTTCTCACAAATACTAAGGATCAATGTTTAACACTATGTTTATTAAACTCGTGCATTCTTAGTATGGCCTAGGAAGTATGTTCTCAAAGCTTCTGAAATTTTTATAATTTTCATGCAAACAATTATTCACTTAAAATTTTAATATGTTTTATTATCCAAGAAGTTAGCTTAGATTACAAAGAAATATTCCACAATAACATTATCCATTGGGGTCAGGTCACTTCATCATATCTCACAGTAAAATTAGTACATACTTCCCTATAAACAAAAAATTCCTTGTGCTTTATGATCCCTAATGGGATGTTTAGTATTAGCTTATGTTCTAACTAACCTAACTTCTAGATGTTTTGTGGTAGCAAGGAGATGATGTGTTTTTTCCTCTCTTAATATATTTCATTAGTACTATACTTCAATAATGTGTATTGATCATTCTCTAGTGATGTGCTCCATTGAGGTTTTTATGTTATTCCTAGGTCATACATTCACCATTATTGAGGATAGTAATATGATTAAAAAAATCAAGTAGAGCTTAAATTTTGTAAGCAACAAGTATAACACGTCATATTATGAAATTTAAGGATGAAATCACCCCTATAAATAATAAGGTATGAAATCCATTTACATTACCTTTTCCCATTACCTTTATCATGACTATACTTCCAACATCTATTTACCATAATGGACCCAGCCAGTCCAATCGACTGTCATGATCTTACCTTCGGTTGTGCTTACTCATGCACCCAGCTTCATCTAAATCTTACATTACCTTTCGGGTACAACACATCTCTCCTCGAGCTCCATTAAGTTTCCTCTTTACCCAAACAATTCCCAAGGCTCAAAACATAAAAGGCAAGACAAGAAACAAACAAGAAGAAAACCAATAACAACACGAATTCGAAAAAAGTGGCATGGTCATCCACTAAACACAACAAAATTGCAAATCAACCGCGATAAAACAATAAAATACAAAATTCACAAGACTAAAAACAAACACCATGACTCAATCCCCATGGCTCCTAAGGCAAGCTCAACCTCAATCTTCTTTAATATTTCATGGAAATTTGCTTTTCCATGCAATCCCCTACATCATACTGCCATTAACACATTACTTTTAGTGCAATCACAAACATAAAAATACACCAGATACCTCAGCTTGTTGTGCCAAGCATGTTACCTTGTGACTGAACACATCCATTCCATCTCTCAAGGGACTCCAATTATCTTGACAAATCCATTTGTAACTAGAGACTAGCTAATATACCTATCAATTACATGTTCATGAATCTAGCAGGTATCCACATAACATCAAACAAAATCAAGGTTAACAAGACTTCCTATATGTAAAGCACTCGTTCATTAGGAATTAGGGTTTCCAAACATAGCCAAACGAATTCTTACCCGATTCTTTTCTTTTACCTTTACCCTGTTGCAACTAAGTCTTACTATATACTGTCACGTCACCCAACTGTTAGTTATATAAACACATAAAATATTACCTCGTCACGCTAATACCAACCATGTTTCCTGCAACTGCTCACACATGTCAAAACACATGTTCCAAATATCTTTCTTTTTGTGTAAGTCAGGAGATTATATTATATAACAAAATATAGTACAAAACAACCGCTATGGCGGATCGAGAGCAGGGAAACATAGTGACCCATATCTAAACTTCTGCTCAGAGAATTTACCAAAACAAGATTGTGACCCGCACACCTCGCAGGGTGGCTCAAGCTGAACTTGTTCCTATCAACCGACACAGTTAAGACAGTACATAACAAGACAATTATATAGACTAAGTGAAACAGAGACATATATAAAGCCGAAGAAGACCACCCCGGGAGCAGCGCTAGATGAATTTTCCCATCTAGCTTACAGTATCCAGCCCCATCTGCCGCATATGATAATCCATCCTGGCTTGCATTGCCTCAATGGATTCCTTATCCTGTGCCACTGTTTTGGCAGGTTGCGAGGCACCGGGAGCAGCATTGACCGTGTCTCTCAGAATCTGCATGAGGAGGGTGAGCTTCTTGTTGACAACTTGAACCGCTTCATGAACTGCGTTGATCCGCCCTTCCAGAGAGTTGTTATAGCTGATGATCTTCCCCATCTGCTCCTCCGTGAGGTTCACTTCAGTAGCCATGTTCTGCTTCTCCTTCTCCACAGTTTCCAAGGCTTTGGCTATGAGCATTTTGGTTCGCCAACTTTCGGCCTTCGTCCTAACGAATTGGGTGGCCCTTTTCGAAGGTGTGCCCGGATCCCTTAGCCAATTAACCTCCGCAGCAATCTCCTCCTCCGTCCGCTCAGCCTCCGCTTGCTTGACCTTAGCTTCCAGCTCCGCAACCTTACGCTTGTTCCTGGCGGCAGCCCGAGTTTCATAACCCTGCTTCGCATCAAGCAGGTCCTGATTTGCTGCTTCACAACGGCATCCGCTGGCATCCATCCTGAGACCTCTATACTTCTTCCAGCCAAAGTTCCTCTCTCTCACAGAAGCTAAATCTACACTATGAAAAGACACAGTAGTAAAAACAAAGCAATAGCCCGCTGCTTTATAGCTTTTTCGGATGTTGATCCGCCTGAAATCGATCTGAAGTCTGCTGTAGGTGGGAGTACTGTTGCCATCAATTTGGTTGAGGTCCTCACGCGCGAGGCTGATGCCGGTCGTCTTATAATAAGTGTGGTTGCGCTTGAGCCAATTATCATTTTGCCAAGTGTGCTGTCCTTCTGAGCCGCTGTTATGGAAGCAAATTGCGTCGGACAGACCCTGTTTGCCCTTCTTCCAATTCTTCATGCTCTGAGCCATGAGCGTCCCTGACTGATATGCCTCAAACATTAATGTTACTAATGTTTTATGATACGACTTCCTTCCAGGTGTCCTGGTGTTCATCCTCCGGTTGCCTTGAGTTTTGTAGCGCGATCTGTAATGATCGCTTGTTTGGCTGGCCTGCCGCCGCCAATTAAGCCTACTCCCTGTGAGTCCTGTCATGCCGTTAACTCGGTTGCAGGTGTACCCTTCACCGTCAATGTCAATTCTCCGGTGCCGAATGTCTAAGCCATTATCGGCTAGTGTTCCAAATATCAATACAATCATAACTATGAATTTGAAATCAACTTTTACAAACAATCATGTCATAATCCATAGTCAACTCATATTCATTAAACATAATTCTACAACTATCACCTACTACACTCAAGCACCTACCAACTGCCTCAACACATATATGTTAGTTCAATGAAGATTTGATACAAATATCTCAAACTGTATTTACACAAATAGAATTGAAATAGAGGGCATTCAAAGCTAATGAATCTAGTTGGTAGTATCTTTGTGGATTGTTGGTAACAAAGAAGAGCAATTAGAATTTGATAAAAACTCTTATTTGATGAGGTAGCATCCAAGTGACTGACTGTCTTTGAGATTTTTCCTCCCGAAATTTTGAAAAATGGGGTACTGTAATCCATTTGTATATCCCAAACCATAAGATATGTTAAAAATTGAGAGAGATTTTTAATGATGATGTTGGAAGAAAAAACCACTTTCCGTTTTTTAAAATTCATTTGCACCTGCTCGGAAACTGCATTTGGAAACATTGGCTAAAAACAAGCAAATCCAGGAAAATATGCTCGCAAAGATTCATCCGAATTTCCAAAACTGTAACATATTTTAGAAACATGAGAGAGGTTTTTATAAACGAGGATCTTATCATAAAAAACCTCTTTTAATTTTTTAAAATTCATTCTCAGCGGTTTCTAAACCATGTTTCAAATTATTGTTCTTTATAGGAGAAAACATAATTTAACTGACCATGAAACAAACATGTGACATGGAGGTGGGGGATGATGTGGAGGCACATGGTTGGTGGAGATGAACTGGAGTCCGCAAGGGTGATGTGGAGAATTGACGTGGAGGTGAGTGGGGAAAATAGTCCAAGTGGCAGGCAGTGAGTGGTGCGAGAGTGACAACGACGTTAAATGTTTGTGGGAGGTGATATGCAGAATGGGTACACGGCATAAAGGGAATGGAGATTTAGTGGAAGTGAAGGGTGACATTAGCGGGAAGGCGGGTTACGGCAGGAACGGTGGAAACCGCTTTCGGAGGGGGGTCGAAGCTGTTTGTGGTATTAAACGGGGGGGGTGTCCGAAATCATGAGGGGAGGACACGTTGTGGCGGGGAAACTAGTTTTCGTAACCCCCCCCCCACACACTGTTAAAGAGAATCATAATAGGAGGAGGGGTCTGAAAATACGATGGATCCATCCGATAAAAATGGTGATGTGATTGGAAGCTAGTAATATGTGAGTTATTTAACCACATACGGCAAATCTCCATTTGTCGTTTTCAACTCTACACTAAAACAAAAGCCATAGTACTAATGCCTTATTGAAATTCGTTTAATCACATTTAAATGATGTGATTAATTTAATCTAATCATGCTTAATTATGCTCTAATGATGCATTTTCACTTGCAAGAATATTTCTTTATTTTTCTTAAGGTTTTGACATTTTTTTGGAAATAATT
This sequence comes from Pinus tabuliformis, assembly GCA_031772625.1. Taxonomy (NCBI): domain Eukaryota; kingdom Viridiplantae; phylum Streptophyta; class Pinopsida; order Pinales; family Pinaceae; genus Pinus; species Pinus tabuliformis. Next base: position 246,703,327 of record CM062815.1, read on the forward strand.
TACAACATGGAATATTATTTACAACATTTCAAACATAATAATGATCAACTATAATCAAATGATCCTATAAAAATTATACGACCCTAACAAGACATCACCAAAAAAAACCATCATCAGATTGGTCTCCATCCAAGCCTTCCAAGGCTTCAGGAGCATTTTTCCAACCAAGTCTTCCAAAACTGTTAACTCAACCCACGACTTATACAGGGTTCCAACCAAGAATTCTAGGACTAGTAACTCAAGCCACCAAGTGCTTCCATAGCATTTTTCCAACCAGGGCTTCTAGGACTAGTAACTCAACCGAAGCTGTTACAGTGCTTCCACATCATTTGTTCAACCAAGGCTTATAGGACTAATAACTCAACCCAAGCTAAGGAAACATGAGAACCAAAAGAATCAAAACAATGAAAGTATATCGAAAATCACCATCCAGAAAATTACAAGGCTAGGCAATCCACTTTCAATCCAGGAAATCCTCCATGCCAGTGACAGATGACAATCAAGAAACCACATGCATAAGCCATGCATGCCCAAAACTAGTGAAGAAATCATACATGAAACTCGGTACATACAAGAAAATCTGATGTAGTTGTTGATGTCGATGCCTTATTGCACTTTCCCACTCCTCCTTTTCCTTCTTGCTCCAAGAATCCAAGTACGCCACACCCTCCAAGAGTGCTCCAAGAAAACTCTAAGTTTCCAAGAGTATGAGATAGATCCAAAACTGCCAAAGGAATCTAACCAGCAGACACACTAAGGATAGCCTAAATAGATGGTTCTGGTCGGGCACTGAATCGAAAGGGTTGGTTGTCTCTCTCATCCGCCGTTCCCAAGAGAAGAGCGGGTGTTTTTGACATGTTCTCCGTGACCGAATGCTAGTCAGAATCTTTGGTGCCTTACCTTTAGCTACTTTTTTTGGGACCTACCTCCTGAGTAGTTAGCTTAGGCGATACTTTCTAACTGATCCTTAGAAGCCTTTTTATGTATAAGGCCTCTATTTTCTTCATTTTCCATTATTTGCATTCATTTTCCTCCTCTCATGCAACTTGTGACATTTCATCTCATTTTTCTCCTAATTTCCATTATTTTCCTCCTCACATGCAACCTGTGACCTTTCAGCTACTTTTTCTCCTATTTTCCATTATTTTCCTCCTCACATGCAACGTGTGACCTTTCACCTCCTTTTTCTCCTAATTTCCATTATTTTCCTTCATTTTCCTCCTCACATACAACTCGTGAGATCTCACCTCCTTTTTCTCCTAATTTCCATCAGTTTCATAAATAAATGCGCCAAAATAATTTTCTTCCTCTTTAATATATTTTTACAACTTAGAATGCATGTCCCATCACCTGTGGTATTTATATATTTTTATATTATTATAAATGGTTTTGTTTGCCATATATTACACACCTAACCTATATGTCGTTAAAGGTCATGGCTTGAGTGCACTGTTCCATAAGAAACTGTCAAGCCTACATCATTTATAACTTCCCTGGTATTTTGTACATTGTATCCTCTATTATATAATTTCAGGAAAACAACAATTTTTCAATGTTGAGATGCAATTCAGTTTATCAAGCCCCTGGAGTGGCTGATTAGAATTTATTACTTTTGTTATTATCATGAAACATTACCTTATATACAAGAAAGAGAACATTTTGTCAATATGAAAGGTATCTTGAAACCCTGTAATGGTAAATAGGGGTAATGCTTCTTTTCAAATTTAGGTGGTTCCCAATATTTGGCTATAACTCATGTAAGAGTCTTACAATATTCTACTTTGTTTGTTGTTTCATAGATGTATATATTAATATTTATTTACAACATTCAATTATTTCTAGGTATATTTATATATATGTGCCTTTTTTTCCTTATATTATTTATTTATATATTTTTTTCACTTCACTTTGCACATTTTCTTAAAAAAAAAGGCCCTGTATTTACAATTAAGCACTTAGGAATGGGTACATAAACTTTATTCTCAGGGAGATTTAGAGAAAAAAATCATTCCAACATATTTACTCATGTAGTTTATGAAACTAAGTCTATCACGAAGCACACGATGGAGATAAGAAGCTCAAAACCAACAAGAATTAATTTTCCCACTAAGCAAATCTTCCCTCTAGCCATTCTCACATCCCACACAACTACCATGACAATGACAATGACCACACACACAATGGAGATAATATGCTCATAACGAACAACAATTAATTCTTCTACTCACCAAATCTCCCCTCTAGCCAATTTCACATCCCACACAACTACCATGACAATGAGAACGCACACAATGGAGATAAGATGCTCATAACCAACAAGAATTAATTTTTCCACTAACCAAATCTCCCCTCTAGCCGCCTTCACATCCCACACAACTACCGTGAAAATGACCACACTTGGTCCAATGCTTATAGATCATAATGATATCAAAATTGTGGTTTAGCACAATTATATATATATATATATATATATAGATAACTTTGTATCAATGCATAAAGGTAAACTAAAATGCCTACATATGAGTGGAGTGGAATGCTACCTAGGGATAGTCATTGCACACCTTCTAAGAAAAAAAGGAATCATTGTCTTAAAAATATAGGATTATAGAAAGTTCACTTAATTGTAGAAAGATACAATTTAATTTTAGTGATACATATTTTAGTTCTAGTGATAATATCCATTTAACTAAGAACATAATAGGAGAAATAAAAAAGAAAAAAATGCACAATTCTTTCTTTATATCTAATTTTTAGTAAAGAAAAAATTAACATAGATTACGACACAATTTACCGTGACTATCAAACAACAACAAGGAACATTTCATTTAATAAGGTTCTTTATTTTTCTATCTCAAGTTATGGTCATAACCCTTGAGATGCATATTTCCTTTCATTGCAGGTTTTCATGCGGGGGTGTAACTAAACATGGCTACAATTGGGATGTGATTGGAAGAATGATTAGCGAACGAAGTGCACGGTCCTTCACCTCCTCCTCATCAATAATCTCTAGTAAACAAACTGCCTTCAACTTCGTGGCACTGTAGAGCATGTAATCCAACATTCCCTGAAAATTGCCTCGATGATTTCTGAAGAATGTAGTGAAACGTGGCTCCCCTGTTGATCATCAATTTTCTCCAACAAGTCTTCTATGGGAACATTACATCAGGGATAGGAAAGATAAGCGTTTTCTTAAGGTATTGAATGAAGAAACTATAGTTTAATAGATGCTCGTAATCCAAAATTTCCTCCGGTAAGGGATTCTCTCAAGTTATGGGAGTTCAATTTTTTCAAGCTTAATTGATTGGGGATAAAACATCAAAAAATAATGTTTTTATAAAATAATTGTAATGATTTAGATGTTTAAGTTGTTTCTTATTAAATTCATTATAAAATAATTTTAACCATTTAGATGTTTTTAAGTTGTTTCTTATTAAATTAGAACTTAATCCAGTTAATCCAACTACTTACAAACACATTAAGAAATAATTTTTTAATATGATCTAAAATCAAATTAATCTTTGTTAAGTTTTTTTTTTTCCAAGGAAAAAAAATCGAACTTTTTTATAAGGAATAAAAAAGTTACAAAGCATATGAGTAAACATTTTGCAAAATCTGCATGAGAAGGAGCATAAACTCCTCTGTGTAATGAGCAGCATACCTACAGAGTTCTATAAACTCCTGAACCTGGCCTGTACAGCCACACCATGGACACTGTAATCGAGAAAGTCTCAAGGAAACTGGGTCTCCTTTCGAAAGGAAAACAACCCATAGCAAGGACAATATAGATAGATCACTACACTCTCTATCAAAACAGAGCAAAACAGAAAAACAGAGATAGTCACAGTTTTCATATGCCACCAGTATCATATAAAGCCACTGATAAAACTAGTGCATATATATATAAAGGAAAAAACACATTAAGTGTATGGGGGAAGATCCGACACATGGATCTGGTCCTGGTACTGTTCTGTTATTCTCCATGCGCCCACAGCTTGCTGCAAACCATCTTTAGAAAACCTATCTGCCTCTTCATTTCTGTCTCGGATGGGTCACTTTCAGGATCGGAGGCCGGATCAGCAAGAGGCGCTTCCAAATTCGGCTGGTCAGCTGCAGCACGGACCGGGTCCCCGTCCTCCCGCGGTTCTCCCTCCTTTGACTGATGAAAGGGATCTTCCATAGAAGTTTCATTTGGTGAAGACCCCGCCACTGGTTTCTCAGCATTCCTCAGAGACCCCTCCCATTCCTCTTCTTTGCTTTGAGTCCTCCTTCTTCTCTTCCCCAATGGGCAATCCCTCGCCAGATGCCCATACTCGTGACAGCGGTGGCAGCGAAAGGGGAGAAGCTCATAGTCCAGAGGCTGTTCGAAAACAAATTCCTTATACTGCAATGTAATTGATTCTGCCAGTCCTTCTTTCGGATTGAGTCTAACCAAAATCCTTGCCACAGCTTTCTCATAGGTATGGAGAAACGATCTATCAGCGTCCAGATAAGTGCCCAAGAGATTCCCTATTGATTTGAAAACAGAATCCACCCATAGAAAGGGGGGCAAACTAGGAGCCCTGACCCAAACAGGGAATTCTTCAACCTTTTCTTTCGAGGCATCGAAAAGGGGGGACCATCTTTTGAAGAAAACAGGTCGATTCCCGAAGGCCCAGTTCCTCCCCTCGACCCATTCCAGCGCCTCCTTACTGTCAAAACTAACCATAAACCAACCCTTTACCAGAGTGTTGGTCTTGAAAGAATTTGCCGGGGTTTCCAACCACTGGCTCTCCGCCCACTGCCTTAAGGATTTGCCTGAAACAGGCCGCCCTCTTATTCTGCCCACGAGAGTACATTCTGCCACATCTAGGACATCCTCCACCTGCACGTCCATCCCAAGTACCAAGTTCGCAAAACGCTTCTTCTTCAGTGGTTTAGCCTTCTTCCTTTTTTCCCCTGTCTTCTGCGTTTCTGGCTCAGAACCCTTGACTCCGAAACCAGGGTTTTGGTCCCCTTCCACCCTTTGCGAACCACATCCATTCACTGCTGACTGTTCGTTCCCAGATCTGGGAGGGGTTTCAATCAAACCTTCAACAGGACTCCCCACTTCTCCTTCAACCGAGGTCCCATCCTCTATCACCTTTCCGGTACCGAGGGAATGAGCAAAATTCCCCTGATTTAAACCCTTACCAAGTCCTGCAGAAAAACCCTCCGCCCCTACAGACTTCTGAGATGAGTCTTTTGAAAAGAGAACCCTGTTAACAGATGACGGATTGCTTTTTCCGCCCACCTCTTTCCCGGCAATTTGGATACCCCCAACAGGCCTCCAAATCCCTATATTTTGAGCAGAGCTAATGATGTCCTCAAGGCCGCCAGACGGGCAAAAAACTTTAGAAGGGGAGAAAGACTTACTGTTGGGTGGGGCGATAACCTTATCCCTCCACGCATCTAACTTTGCTTGAGCATTTTCCTCCTCAGAACCCTTGCCGATATTGTCGAGGCCGCCTGAAAGACCCCAACTCTCGTCCCGTAGACCTTTTGTGGTTCGCGGACCTCCTGCCGAGAACAATGCCGACGCATGACTGTCGAGATGCCCAAAAAACTTGCCAATATTCTGCTCAGTGATCTCCTTTCCCCAGACCGAGAGTATATCCTCCGGTGTTGGGTCAAGCTCCACCGTTTCATTTGAAATTACCATAGTAAAAAACACAAGAACCCTGTAACAACGGTCGGTTGTTAAGTTTTAAACATGGTTAAAAAAGAAAAAATTGAAATCATATTAATATAAACAAAAAAGGATACAATCACGAAATAAATGATTCTAATAACTTAAATGTCGAGGAGGGAAAGGGAAGCCAAGCCTCTCAAAACCACTGAGGAGTGCTAATATAGCTACTTACCAACAACACAACATAGAAATTCCTAAAGTGATTTGAAGCAATGTTTCAGTGTTTTCATTTAAAATTTAGGAGCAATGTTTTAGTGTTTTCATTTAAAATTTAGGAGAATGTTGCTTTTATGAGTTAGGAGTACCAAGGGAAAAATAAATTTGGAATTATATAGGATTATGAATAGTAAAATATTATAAAAATAAAGTTATACAATTGATTTTGCTTTTTTATTATTCAAATATTCCAAAATTTGAGATTATCAAAATTATTTCAAAATTTGAAACTATATTATGAGAGATAAGGGGATAAGTTGTTTTACAAATTCTTTACATTGTCAATTCACAAGAAGACAAACTAGACAAAGGCAACTGCATTTAGTCCGAGCTTTAGCATTTCTCACCTATCTATAGATTTAGGGCTTTCATTTATTTATTTTTACTCTTATTTTAGCAAAAATACCATTTTATACTGTAATGTTCTCATACTCTACACAATGATTTTAGATGATTATGTTTTATAAGACACTAGGCATAAGAGTGCATCACAATATTGTGCTCTTTATGTTAATGAAAATCGATAAATAAATTTCTAGCTTTAAACATTTTATTGAACCATTAACATATATTTCTTTCAAGGCATTGTCTATACTCCACAGATAGAGGTGTTGGGTTTATAGGTCAGGTGATTTGAAATTGGTACTTGAATAAAGATGAGAGGATGATAAGGTAAACAAAAAAACAAAAAAAATCATTTTTTTTTAATAAAATTGAGTTATTCTCATACATTTTCAACTATATAATTTAAACTTATTTATATGGTTAATAAAATATAGACATATTTTTAAAGATTTAATTAAATATAATTTAAAAACATGAAAACAATTATATAGTTTAAACTTATTTATATTGTTAATAAAATAAATACACTTTTATTTTTCTTGAGTTTCATTAATTGTAATTCAAAAAACATGAAAATGATTGAAACGATAAAAGAAAAAAAAATACTAAAATAGATCCAAATCAGCTTATTTTTTTAAAATTGCAATTATCAAAACTATTGAAAAAATTAATATATATAGAATATATTTTTCAGTGAATCATAATGTTAGGATAACATGTTTTCAATAATCAAATTTCTAAATCAAAGGAGAATAATCACACCGTGAGAATAACATGATTTTAAATAATCACATCAATTAAAAATCAAAATTAATCGATGATTGATTCTATCTCATCTCAGCGATTTAAAAACAGAAATTACTCCACAATTTTACAGCCACTAAGAACCAATAGCTAGGAACATTTCGCTTCCTCAGTGTTCTATTGGTATCGGTGGCTTTGGCCATAACTCTTCAGTTGCATATTTCCTTTTGCTGCTGGTTTCGATGTGGAGATGTGGAGGTTTTTATGTTATTCCTAGGTCATACATTCACCATTATTGAGGATAGTAATATGATTAAAAAAATCAAGTAGAGCTTAAATTTTGTAAGCAACAAGTATAACACGTCATATTATGAAATTTAAGGATGAAATCACCCCTATAAATAATAAGGTATGAAATCCATTTACATTACCTTTTCCCATTACCTTTATCATGACTATACTTCCAACATCCATTTACCATAATGGACCCAGCCAGTCCAATCGACTGTCATGATCTTACCTTCGGTTGTGCTTACTCATGCACCCAGCTTCATCTAAATCTTACATTACCTTTCGGTTACAACACATCTCTCCTCGAGCTCCATTAAGTTTCCTCTTTACCCAAACAATTCCCAAGGCTCAAAACGTAAAAGGCAAGACAAGAAACAAACAAGAAGAAAACCAATAACAACACGAATTCGAAAAAAGTGGCATGATCATCCACTAGACACAACAAAATTGCAAATCAACCGCGATAAAACAATAAAATACAAAATTCACAAGACTAAAAACAAACACCATGACTCAATCCCCATGGCTCCTAAGGCAAGCTCAACCTCAATCTTCTTTAATATTTCATGAAAATTTGCTTTTCCATGCAATCCCCTACATCATTCTGCCATTAACACATTACTTTTAGTGCAATCACAAACATAAAAATACACCAGATACCTCAGCTTGTTGTGCCAAGCATGTTACCTTGTGACTGAACACATCCATTCCATCTCTCAAGGGACTCCAATTATCTTCACAAATCCATTTGTAACTAGAGACTAGCTAATATACCTATCAATTACATGTTCATGAATCTAGCAGGTATCCACATAACATCAAACAAAATCAAGGTTAACAAGCCTTCCTATATGTAAAGCACTCGTTCATTAGGAATTAGGGTTTCCAAACATAGCCAAACGAATTCTTACCCGATTCTTTTCTTTTACCTTTACCCTGTTGCAACTGAGTCTTACTATATACTGTCACATCACCCAACTGTTAGTTATATAAACACATAAACTATTACCTCGTCACGCTAATACCAACCATGTTTCCTGCAACTGTTCACACATGTCAAAACACATGTTCCAAATATCAATACAATCATAACTATGAATTTGAATTCAACTTTTACAAAAAATCATGTCATAATCCATAGTCAACTGATAGTCACTAAACATAATTCTACAACTATCACCTACTACACTCAAGTACCTACCAACTGCTTCAACACATATATGTTAGTTCAATCAAGATTTGTTACAAATATCTCAAACTGTATTTACACAAATAGAATTGAAATAGAGGGCATTCAAAGCTAATGAATCTAGTTGCCAGTATCTTTGTGGATTGTTGGTAAAAAAGAAGAGAAATTAGAATTTGATAAAAACTCTTATTTGATGAGGTGGCATCCAAGTGACTGACTGTCTTTGAGATTTTTCCTCCCGAAATTTTGAACAATGGGGTACTGTAATCCGTTTGTATATCCCAAACCATAAGATATGTTAAAAATTGAGAGAGATTTTTTTTAATGATGATGTTGGAAGAAAAAACCACTTTTCGCTTTTTAAAATTCATTTCCACCTGCTCGGAAACTGCATTTGGAAACACTGGCTAAAAACAGGAAAATCCAGGAAAATATGCTCGCAAAGATTCATCCGAATTTCCAAAACTGTAACATATTTTAGAAACATGAGAGAGGTTTTTGTAAACGAGGATCTTATCATAAGAAACATCTTTTAATTTTTTAAAGTTCATTCTCAGTGGTTTCTAAACCATGTTTCAAATTATTGTTCTTTATAGGAGAAAACATAATTTAACTGACCATGAAACAAACATGTGACATGGAGGTGGGGGAGGATGTGGAGGCACATGGTTGGTGGAGATGAACTGGAGTCCGCAAGGGTGATGTGGAGAATTGACGTGGAGGTGAGTGGGGAAAATAGTCCAAGTGGCAGGCAGTGAGTGGTGCGAGTGACAACGACGTTAAATGTTTGTGGGAGGTGATATGCAGAATGGGTACATGGCAGAAAGGGAATGGAGATTTAGTGGAAGTGAAGGGTGACATTAGTGGGAAGGCGGGTTACGGCAGGAACGGTGGAAACCGCTTTCGGAGGGGGGTCAAAGCTATTTGTTGTATGAAACGGGGGTGTCCGAAATCATGAGGGGAGGACACGTTGTGGCGGGGAAACTGGTTTTCGAACCCCCCCCCCCCCCCCACACACTGTTAAAGAGAATCATAATAGGAGGAGGGGTCTGAAAATACGATGGATCCATCCGATGAAAAAGGTGATGTGATTGGAAGCTAGTAATATGTGAGTTATTTAACCACATACGGAAAATCTCCATTTGTCGTTTTCAACTCTACACTAAAACAAAAGCCATAGTACTAATGCCTTATTAAAATTCGTTTAATCACATTTAAATGATGTGATTAATTTAATCTAATCATGCTTAATTATTCTCTAATGATGCATTTTGACTTGCAAGAATATTTCTTTATTTTTCTTAAGGTTTTGACATTTTTTTGGAAATAATTTACAACATGGAATATTATATACAACATTTCAAACATAATAATGATCAGCTATAATCAAATGATCCTGTAAAAATTATACGACCCTAACAAGACATCACCAAAAAAAACCATCATCAAATTGGTCTCCGTCCAAGCCTTCCAGGGCTTCGGGAGCATTTTTCCAACCAAGTCTTCCAAAACTATTAACTCAACCCACAACTTATAGAGGGCCTCCAAAGTGTTTTTCCAACCAAGAATTCTACGACTAGTAACTCAAGCCACCAAGTGCTTCCATAGCATTTTTCCAACCAGGGATTCTAGGACTAGTAACTCAACCGAAGTTGTTACAGTGCTTCCACATCATTTGTTCAACCAAGGCTTATAGGACTAATAACTCATCCCAAGCTAAGGAAACATGAGAACCAAAAGAATCAAAACAATGAAAGTATATTGAAAATCACCATCCAGAAAATTACAAGGCTAGGAAATCCACTTTCAATCCAGGAAATCCTCCATGCCAGTGACAGATGACAAACAAGAAACCACATGCATAAGCCATGCATGCCCAAAACTAGTGAAGAAATCATACATGAAACTCGGTACATCCAAGAAAATATGATGTAGTTGCTGATGTCGATGCCTTATTGCACTTTCCACTCCTCCTTTTCCTTCTTGCTCCAAGAATCCAAGTACGCCACACCCTTCGAGAGTGCTCCAAGAAAACTCTAAGCTTCCGAGAGTATGAGTTAGATCCAAAACTGCCAAAGCAATCTAACCAGCAGACACACTAAGGATAGCCTAAACAGATGGTTATGGTCGGGCACTGAATCGAAAGGGTTGGTTGTCTCTCTCGTCCACCGTTCCCAAGAGAAGAGGGGGTGTTTTTGACATGTTCTCCGTGACCGAATGCTAGTCAGCATCTTTGGTGCCTTACCTTTAGCTACTTTTCTTGGGACCTACCTCCTGAGTAGTTAGCTTATGCGATACTTTCTAACTGATCCTTAGAAGCCTTTTTATGTATAAGGCCTCTATTTTCTCTCTCATGCAACCTGTGACCTTTCATCTCACTTTTCTCCTAATTTCCATTATTTTCCTTCATTTTCCTCCTCACATGCAACCCGTGACCTTTCAGCTACTCTTTCTCCTATTTTCCATTATTTTCCTCCTCACATGAAACGTGTGACCTTTCACCTCCTTCTTCTCCTAATTTCCATTATTTTCCTTCATTTTCCTCATCACATACAACTCGTGACCTTTCACCTCCTTTTTCTCCTAATTTCCATTAGTTTCATAAATAAATGCACCAAAATACCTTTTTTCCTCTTTAATATATTTTTACAACTTAGAATGCATGTCCCATCACCTGTGGTATTTATATATTTTTACATGGAATTTTCACCAGGGTTGTTACATATTTCCTTGAAAACAAACCGTATAGTTTTTTTTGTAATGAAAGTAAATGGTTTTGTTTGCCATATATTACACACCTAACCTATATGTCGTTAAAGGTCATGGCTTGAGTGCACCATTCCATAAGAAATTGTCAAGCCTACATCATTTATAACTTCCCTGGTATTTTGTACATTGTATCCTCTATTATATAATTTCAGGAAAACAACAATTTTTCAATGTTGAGATGCAATTCAGTTTATCAAGCCCCTGGAGTGGCTGATTAGAATTTCTTACTTTTGTTATTATCCTGAAACATTACCTTATATACAAGAAAGAGAACATTTTGTCAATATGAAAGGTATCTTGAAACCCTGTAATGGTAAATAGGGGTAATGCTTCTTTTCAAATTTAGGTGGTTCCCAATATTTGGCTATAACTCATGTAAGAGTCTTACAATATTCTACTTTGTTTATTGTTTCACAGATGTATATATTAATATTTATTTACAACATTCAATTATTTCTAGGTATATTTATATATATGTGCTTTTTTTTCCTTATATTATTTATTCATATATTTTTTTCACTTCACTTTGCACATTTTCTTAAAAAAAAAGGCCCTGTATTTACAATTAAGCACTTAGGAATGGGTACATAAACTTTATTCTCAGGGAGATTTAGAGAAAAAAATCATTCCAACATATTTACTTATGTAGTTTATGAAACTAAGTCTATCACGAAGCACACGATGGAGATAAGAAGCTCAAAACCAACAAGAATTAATTTTCCCACTAAGCAAATCTTCCCTCTAGCCATTCTCACATCCCACACAACTACCATGACAATGACAATGACCACACACACAATGGAGATAATATGCTCATAACGAACAACAATTAATTCTTCTACTCACCAAATCTCCCCTCTAGCCAATTTCACATCCCACACAACTACCATGACAATGAGAACGCACACAATGGAGAAAAGATTCTCATAACCAACAAGAATTAAGTTTTCCACTAACCAAATCTCCCCTCTAGCCGAATTCACATCCCACACAACTACCGTGAAAATGACCACACTTGGTCCAATGCTTGTAGATCATAATGATATCAACATTGTGGTTTGGCACGATTATATATATATATATATATATATATATATATAACTTTGTATCAATGCATAAAGGTAAACTAAAATGCCTACATATGAGTGGAGTGGAATGCTACCTAGGGAGAGTCATTGGACACTTTCTAAGAAAAAAAGGAATCATTGTCTTAAAAATATAGGATTATAGAAAGTTCACTTAATTGTAGAGAGATACAATTTAATTTTAGTGATACATAATGTAGTTCTAGAGATAATATCCATTTAACTAAGAACATAATAGGAGAAATAAAAAAGAAAAAAATGCACAATTCTTTCTGTCTATCTAATTTTTAGTAAAGAAAAAATTAACATAAATTACGACACAATTTTACCGTGACTATCAAACAACAACAAGGAACATTTCATTTAATAAGGTTCTTTATTTTTCTATCTCAAGTTATGGTCATAACCCTTGAGATGCATATTTCATTTCATTGCAGGTTTTCATGCGGGGGTGTAACTAAACATGGCTACAATTGGGATGTGATTGGAAGAATGATTAACGAACGAAGTGCACGGTCCTTCACCTCCTCCTCATAAATAATCTCTAGTAAACACACTGCCTTCAGCTTCATGGCACTGTAGAACATGTAATCCAACATTCCCTAAAAATTGCCTCGATGATTTCTGAAGAATGTAGTGAAACGTGGCTCCCTTGTTGACCATCAATTTTCTTCAACAGCTCTTCTATGGGAATATTACATTAGGGATAGGAAATATAAGCAATTTCTTAAGGTTTTGAATGAGGAAACTATAGTAGATAAGCGTTTTCTTAAGGTATTGAATGAGGAAACTATAGTTTAATAGATGCTCGTAATCCAAAATTTCCTCCGGTAAGGGATTCTCTCAAGTTATGGGAGTTCAATTTTTTCAAGCTTAATTGATTGGGGATAAAATATCAAAAAATAATGTTATTATAAAATAATTTTAAATATTTAGATGTTTAAGTTGTTTCTTATTAAATTCATTATAAAATAATATTAACCATTTAGATGTTTATAAGTTTTTTCTTATTAAATTAAAACTTAATTCAGTTAATCCAACTACTTACAAACACATTAAGAAATAATTTTTTAATATGATCTAAAATCAAAATAATCTTTGTTAAGTTTTAAACATGGTTAAAAAAGAAAAAATTGAAATCATATTAATATAAACAAAAAAGGATACAATCACGAAATAAATGATTCTAATAACTTAAATTTCGAGGAGGGAAAGGGAAGCCAAGCCTCTCAAAACCACTCAGGAGTGCTAATATAGCTACTTACCAACAACACAACATAGAAATTCCTAAGGTGATTTGAAGCAATGTTTCAGTGTTTTCATTTAAAATTTAGGAGCAATGTTTTAGCGTTTTCATTTAAAATTTAGGAGCATGTTGCTTTTATGAGTTAGGAGTACGAAGGGAAAAATAAATTTGGAATTATATAGGATTATGAATAGTAAAATATTATAAAAATAAAGTTATAGAATTGATTTTGCTTTTTTATTATTCAAATATTCCAAAATTTGAGATTATCAAAATTATTTCAAAATTTGAAACTATATTATGAGAGATAAGGGGATAAGTTGTTATACAAATTCTTTCCATTGTCAATTCACAAGAAGACAAACTAGACAAGGACAACCGCATTTAGTCCGAGCTTTAGCATTTCTCACCTATCTATAGATTTAGGGCTTTCATTTATTTATTTTTACTTTTATTTTAGCAAAAATACTATTTTATACTGTAAAGTTCCCATACTCTACACAATGATTTTAGATGATTATGTTTTATAAGACACCAGGCATAAGAGTGCATCATAATATTGTGTTCTTTATGTTAATGAAAATCGATAAATAAATTTCTAGCTTTAAACATTTTATTGAACCATTAACATATATTTCTTTCAAGGCATTGTCTATACTCCAGAGATAGAGGTGTTGGGTTTATAGGTCAGGTGATTTGAAATTGGTACTTGAATAAAGATGAGAGGATGATAAGGTAAACAAAAAAACAAAAAAAAATCATTTTTAATAAAGTTGAGTTATTCTCATACATTTTCAACTATATAATTTATACTTATTTATATGGTTAATAAAATATAGACATTTTTTTTAAGATTTAATTAATTATAATTTAAAAACATGAAAACAATTATATAGTTTAAACTTATTTATATTGTTAATAAAATAAATACACTTTTATTTTTCTTGAAGTTTCATTAATTGTAATTCAAAAAAAATGAAAATGATTGAAATGATTGAAATGATAAAAAAAAAAATACTAAAATAGATCCAAATCAGCTTATGTTTTTAAATTGCAATTATCAAAACTATTGAAAAAATTAATATATATAGAATATATTTTTCAGTGAATCATAATGTTAGGATAACATGTTTTCAATAATCAAATTTCTAAATCAAAGGAGAATAATCACACTGTGAGAATAACATGATTTTAAATAATCACACCAATTAAAAATCAAAATTAATCGATCATTGATTCTATCTCATCTCAGCGATTTAAAAACAGAAATTACTCCACAATTTTACAGCCACTAAGAACCAATAGCTAGGAACATTTCGCTTCCTCAGTTTTCTATTGGTATCGGTGGCTTTGGCCATAACTCTTCAGTTGCATATTTCCTTTTCTTGTTGGTTTCGATGTGGAGATATAACTAAACTCGGCTGCAATTGGGATATGATTGGAAGAATAATTAACCGAAGGAAGTGCACCGTACTTCACCTCCTCCTCGTCAATTAACTCCAGTAACGACACCAACTTCAACTTCCTGGCATGGTAGAAAATGTAATCTAACGTTCCCTGAAATTTCCCTCGGCTATTCTCAATGAAGGTAGGGAAACGCGGCTGCCCCGTTTTACTATCCATTTTCTTCAACGCGTCTTGTAGGGGAAGATTGCATCCGGAATAGTTAAAATAAGCATTTGCTAAAGGTATTCTATGACGAACCATGAGTTTAATGGAGGGATCCACATAGCCTTTCGTAAGAAGTGAGTGGGGAGCGCTTCCGGACAAAGAATTGAAGTCCCCACATAGTACAACAGGAATATCGTGGACAAACTTCTCCAAATCTTTGAGCAAGTAGTAGACCTGCCATAGCTTTACATCACTGTTTTTAGGATTTGCATGGATGTGGGTATTGGTTATGACATGCAGGGCAATGTTGTCTTTATATCTCAAATTAATCGAACACGAAGTTTATAAAATTAGTCAAATTGATTCAGTTTATAAAACGTTGCACAACCATCAACAGTTGGAATGTTGCCTTCTCTCTGCTTTCTCTTAAACATCCCTTCATATCCCAATTTGGCCAATTCTGGATGGAAAAAATCAGAAAAATGGTTCTGTTGTACCTCCTGGAGGCAAATGATGTCAGGTTCGCACTCTAATATTTCCTTCAACAAGTTTTGTCTGCGATTTTCCCAACTGAGCGCGAATGGAGGACAGTTGGGGAACTGCTCTGAAGTAGCATACACGTCTGCCAGAATGTTGTATGTCACAACTCTGAATGATGGACCCCTCAAACTTCTATCATACCTGTCGTTGGAAAGTTGAATCATTCGCCTAGGAACGGGGTGGGGAAATGGAATAACTGGCTCAGTAACGAAAAACCCCTTTCCTTCAATTTCTAGAAGTAATACCTTGCCTACGTCCTGCGTGTTGGGTTTATAAGACTCGGAGGCAGACAACAACATATGAGTGTTGTTTGGAGAAATGCTTTCACCAACACTATGGACGCAATACCATCTCTGCCTCCTTAAATCCTCATCATCATCCCTGAAATGACCGTCTACCACATCTTTTACCCACAGCGTTATATCAACAATAGGTTCTATGGAAACCCTTTTCAACTTCATTTTTGCCAGTAACTGTAATTCCGCTTCGATAACAGCAACTTCTCCTCCTATGTTCTACCAGCTTTAGTAGCATTGTTACCCCTTTCAAACAAGCTTTCTTAGCCTTACGACTTTGACTTCTTGTGAACTCAACTTTTTAATAAGCCGTACCAGTCAACTTTTTTTTTGGTTAAGATCGATGCTCTGCTCTATAAACGGAATATATGGATCCGTGCTTTTACCCGCTCCTCGATAAACAAAAGAGATGGATTAGTGCTGCATAAGCTTTTTGTATATATAGCTTAAATATGTTGTACGTTAAACCAAAAAATCTATTGAACTTCGAGCTTGGTTAAAACGTCGGCATTTGGATAATTTAGGAAAGACTGAAATATTAAAAAAAAAAAACATATTTTTGAAACGAAGTTTGCAATCTTACTGGTATTTTGGCAACTAATTATATATCGCAATTGATGGGCGTTTGGATAATTTAGGAAAGACTGAAATATTAAAAAAAAAACATATTTTTGAAACGAAGTTTGCAATCTTACCGGTATTTTGGCAACTAAATATATATGGCAATTGATGGAACCAACTTTATTTTGTTCAAGTTTATGGAAATGATTTTGTTTACTCCTAAGTATTTTTTGTATTTTTGATATAAAGTGAGGTCATTGTACAACATACTTTCCCTTGAGGTGAATGAGATCCACCAAAGGACAATACATTACATGTTGCACAAATAGCTTTGACCCTCTAAAGTTTGTGTTTGTACAAACATGAAGCTAATAAGTGAAGTCAATACAGCAAAGACAATTAACATTCTTATTCTAACACTAAGGAGCAGTGATATTATTAAAAATAACAATAGGCTGAATCTCATTAAAAATAATTAATGCAATTTATATTCAAAAGTTCAAAGATAAAATCATCAAGGTATAAGAAAATCTTTCTTTCAAAACACTAAACTCCCTCGTCCATTGATTATTCTTCAATATATGAATGATTGTTGTCCATTGATTATTCTTCAATATATGAATGATTGTTGCTTCTTGAAAATACAAATGGTAAATATATTTTCGAAAGTAAACTAAATCTGAGTTCATGGACTTTATGCCTCCTATCGTAAGTTTGACTTGTTGGTCATAAAACTAGAAAATGGAAGCATCATGCAATATTTGTTGATGATGGAACAAAAAATAATACTCCTTTTTTTGTTGTAGAAAAACATAATATTTCTTTGTGGTAAGTTTGACTTGTTGGTCATAAAACTATATTGACTTGTTGGTCATAAAACTAGAAAATGGAAGCATCATGCAATATTTGTTGATGATGGAACAAAAAATAATACTCCTTTTTTTGTTGTAGAAAAACATAATATTTCTTTGTAGTAAGTTTGACTTATCGGTCATAAAACTATAAAATGGAAGCATCATGCAATATTTGTTGATGATGGAACAAAAGATAATACTACTTTTTTGTTGTTGTAGAAAAAAGTAATATTTCTTTCACGAAGGATGGAATGTCGATTACATTCATATTCATTACGCAAACCTACCTTTGAACATTAAATTTTTGAACTAGATATATGAGGTAAAAGATTCACAAAAAAATGAGGTTGGTTCTTTGGAAACTATGATATTTTTGGAATAAAATTGCCATTAAATTACTTAATCCAGGTGGTAATGGAGGTGGTTTTGTATATATAATGAAAACATAATTAACAATTGAAAATGGTTTAACTTTTCTTGATGTATTTAGGCTTTGAAAACTTCACATTTATTCAATGTCTAGTGCATTTATTGAATTGAGTGGCGTGGAATAGTTTCTTTGTGATAACCATGTTGGATTTTTACAATTGCTCGATGTAATGGAGGTGATTTTGTATTTCTAATTAACAATTGAAAATGGTTTAACTTTTCTTGATGTATTTAGGTTTTGAAAACTTCAAACTGATTCAATTTCTCATCCATTTATTGAGTTAGGTGCAATGGAATAATTTCTTAGTGATAACCATGTTGGACTTTCGATGTAATGGAGGTGATTGTGTATTTCTAATGAAAACAAAATTAACAATTGAAAATCGTTTAACTTTTCTTGATGTAGTTAGGTTTTGGAAACTTCAAATTGATTCAATGTCTAGTGCATTTATTGAGTTAAGGGGGGTGGAATAATTTCTTAGTGATAACCATGTTGGACTTTTGCATTTGATCCAGCTATTACTTGATTTGACACAATTGCTTGAATTCCAGAAGTAGTCAAGGAAATTGGCTTTAAAACAAATTATATTACTATTTTTTGGATTAATAAAGCAATATCCGGAGTTAATAAGGGTTTTACCGAATACCTCACTTTATTTAATTGCAATAGTGATAGCGAGCTAAACCCGCCAAACCCAGAATCACACAAAACCGATGCGTATAGCATATCTCAGCATTTTTATCAAATTTAAAACTTAATACCTGGCAAAATCACACTCAATATATGCCCTTGAAATGTAATCGACATTGACATTCACAATTGCCGCCAGCGCATATGGGATTATTAACCTTCAAGGTTTATTCAACATACAGTTTTTCTGTTCAAAAGTCGGCTTTTCCTTTATTTAAAAATAAAGACCATATAAGCTGAATGCCATACCTGGCCTTTTCTTACTTCTGTGCTTCAGGTCGAATGATCAATTACAATGTAATCGGTCTCAATTTTAACAGATTTCCTTCAATTATTGTGGCACCTCTACGGTTCATTCGATTTTAAGAATCCTCAACAAACCAGAAATTAAAACTTTCAATTACTTACCTTCTCCATTACCACAATTATATCCCAGCAAATACGCACGTGCAAAGCGACCTGATCCCATGAAGGCTTTGCTTCATCTACTCCATTGCTAGCATCATCTTGTTGATCTCCCGATGCAGTTCCTCTTCTGAAGGTGAAAGCCAACTATCAAAACATCGCCCAGAGACTATACAAACTAGAAGTCCACTAGATGTATCTAAAACAATTTCTCGGCATGTATCATCACATACATGCAGTCGTCCTGTCTTTTCTCAGCAGCCCAGGCCTCTCCCAGGCCATAACTACCAGGATCTCTGACAACCAAACGTATAAAAGCTTGGTTCATGGCGATTTATAAAATTTATGCTTGTTAACTCATAGCATTCTTCATGAAACTCTTAAGAGAAAACATGGCCATGCGCACCTATTCCCTTACCATAACTCTCTTACCACAAATGTTATCGGCGGCCTTTATTCTCGTGTTACTGCGTTACCGCAGACAGGCTTTAATATATGTGATTCCACACTATATATATATTATACGCTATCCCATAAGCGTTCCTTCTTAGCCATATAGAATGATTCCCCAGTGCAACCGTGAATATATATAAATGTGACAGTCATAAAACCTGTGACCGTGGCTATATATATATATATATATATATATATATATATATATGTGACAGTCGAACAGTTTCATAAAACTCTGTTATGCCATTAATCTTCCACCGCAAGCTACCACTAACCACTGAATCTTTAAGGGGATTTTAATATATGATACGCACCCTTTAATACATTGCCAGATCCGCTAGTAAGTCCTCGACATCCGCCTGAAGGCTCTGCTATACATACAGGTTGTAACTTGTTTCCAATTCTGGTCTTCGGCCCTTTTTCCCAGTGATAAATAGGGTTCAATAAGTCCGATGACTGTATATCCGCGCCTCTTGCAGGTTGCCCGTATCACTCAAGCTCCAAACGCGTTCTGATTTAATTTGCCATGCTCCTCCTCCGGCGACCCATATGTATTAAATCAAATCGGTATCAATTCTCTGGAACTTGTCACAGCGATTTCGTATGGAATTTAAAACTATTAATCACCGAATCGCATTCAATTAACAGTAATTGCGTGTAGAACAAACATGACACCATTCAATAAGAGAATTAAACATCTACGCTGTCCGCTGTGCAGTTAAACACATATCAAAAGAAATTCAATCGACACGTGAATTTAACCAGATTACATGTGCGCCACTGTAATCTCAGTAATCAACCCGTAACTTGAAACACACACAAGGGCGCATTGGAAAATTAGAACCATTATTGATTCATGCCAATTCAATGTTCTATAACATCAGTTCTGCCGCTATGTGCAGAGTCGCAACATATCCATACATAATTAATTTCGGTACACTCATATATACATAAACAAATATTCACAGAGCTTTTACATTCATGGCCAAATATACAATCGATGGCCCTTTTACAACTGGACGAAGGCTCCCAAGGAGAACTTCTCACCCTACTTTTTTTTCACTCTCAATCTCACTAATCTATACCAATTGAATTGAACAAATTTTGGTTCACATCCCTTTAGTCACTCCACAAAATCCCCAAGTATCTCAACACCCCTATAATCTAGATTTTATCCCTAAAATTTTGAAACTAAATCTAACTTAGGCTTCATCATTAATTCTTAATTATCTCAAGGCTAATTCCTCTCATGTTTTCAGTTGTTTGGAAACACTTACAAATCCTCTCAAAATCTCATAAATATTTACATAAAATTAATAATTTCTCAAAAACATGAGACCCCTTAGTTTTAATAAATACAAGGTATTTTTCCGGGTCTATGCTCCTGCATCAGACTCCCAAGGTAGAAAATGATCATGATCTCCAGATCATGCGTTTTAAATCTTTGTCTGCCTGGATCCCACATTTTGTTTTGCAAGTTATCATCAATTTTTGTTGTCGTATGTTGCTTTTCTCCAAGTCTCCATATCTTATGCTGTCTTGCTCCACTAGCTGCACTTTCACAATTTTTTGTTGTCTTTCTTTTGCGGCTTCTCCTTTGTCTTGCTACTGCTGGTCTCTTCCGGGATTCTTTTGTCATCAGTCTTCTGATACTTTCAATCTCTCGGTCCAATAAATCTCCCGGCTGTTGATTTCTTGCTGTCTGCTGAGCTAAGACGGCTTGCTCAGTTTTTACTTTTTCTATCTGTACTGTCACTTGCTGTCTTCTTACTTCTTTGCTTGTTTCTGTTCTGACTTGTTCAGTCTTCACTGCCACCCAATCATCCATGCCCTCTTGTTTTCTAGAACAGAAAACTTCTTCTTCCTTCATTTGACTTCTCAATTGAGTCAAATGTTCTGCAACAATACCTGCATTCACAAAACACTTGTTAGAATAAAAATCAGAAGGCATCAGTGCCTTGTCCTCCTTTGCCAGCACTTCAGTATGCTGTTCTGAATTCTCCTCCACTATCAGCACATCAGTATGCTGATTCTCTTTGCCCAAAGAATCCTCTGAAGAATTCTCAAGACTGTCAACCAGTCTTTCTCCCACATCATCTGCTTCCATGGTATCTTTCTGCACTCGTTCACTGTACTGAACTCTTTCTTCTGCCATTTCTCTGTCATACTCCGAATTCTTCAACAAATATTCTAGCAATGCAATTTCTTTGTAACATTGCTGAAGCATAACATCACCATCACTTACAGTCCCTGCATGCATACACAACTTGTCAGTTTGAAAACTACAAGTCTCAACAGCTTTAATCGTCGGTTCATATACCAGCTCTTCCAGCTGATCATCTTCTTCATTCACATGAACTTCCTCTTCAACAAAACCTGTAATCACATCACAACTGTCAGCTATAAAAACACAAGAGTTCACATTATCCAACTGATCTGGATCTGCCCAATAGTTCAAGAAATCATCAATGATCTCCTCCTCTGTTTCATCAATAGAAACCTCCTCTTCCAACTCAGCTGCTCTGAGTTCTTCACGTCTCAATTGTACATCCATCATCTGCTCGAGCTTTCTCAGCTCTTCTGTTAACTGCATGTTTATCTGTCGATCTCTTTTCTGTTGTAGCCTCTGCCACTTCACTTTCTTTCCCTTCAGTGGAAAGATCCATCCTCTATTATGGTTTTCCTGCTCTTGCAGCCATTCCTCTAGTACCTGCAATTTCACTTTCATTACTGCAATCTCTCTTTCTCTGACTTCTATAGTCATCTCATCGCTGTGGCATTCCTCTTAACCTCTTCTTTGATCCTCCATGATCATCTTCTCACTTGCCATGAGTTGCCCTAGCCTCTGCAACGAGCTCTCCTGTCTTGCCGCCACTTACCTCACCAAGCTCTCCTCACTCAGTCTTTTGGTAAGTACTTGGTTCACTGCCTCTAGAACCTTTCAAGCACTCTCTCTGCTCTCTTCAGGCTATCTCTTCAACTCACCTTCTTCTTCAGGACACTACAATTGTCCTCCTTATTTAGCCTTTAGCTGAATGCCAGGTTCAATGCCATCGTCTTCTCTGCAACCATAAACCTCAATCATAAATTTCAAATCAAAAAACATCTCACCTCTTAAGATCTTGCATGATCGTTTCCTCCTTTCGCTTCTGCCAATCTGTTTACTGCATTTGTGTAGCTTACACATCAAATTTAAAACTCTGATCTTCCTTTCATCATTCATCATACAGTCAAAAATACATTTCAGTTTTCAACAAAACCTTCTATTTCAACAGAGCATTCCTGCTCTGATACCAAAAATGATAGCGAGCTAAACCCGCCAAACCTAGAATCACACAAAACCGATGCGTATAGCATATCTCAGCATTTTTATCAAAATTAAAACTTAATACCTGGCAAAATCACACTCAATATATGCCCTTGAAACGTAATCGACATTGACATTCACAATTGCCGCCAGCGCATATGGGATTATTAACCTTCAAGGTTTATTCAACATACAGTTTTTCTGTTCAAAAGTCGGCTTTTCCTTTATTTAAAAATAAAGACCATATAAGCTGAATGCCATACCTGGCCTTTTCTTACTTCTGTGCTTCAGGTCGAATCATCAATTACAATGTAATCAGTCTCAATTTTAACAGATCGCCTTCAATTATTGTGGCACCTCTACGGTTCATTCGATTTTAAGAATCCTCAACAAACCAGAAATTAAAACTTTCAATTACTTACCTTCTCCATTACCACAATTATATCCCAGCAAATACGCACGTGCAAAGCGAACTGATCCCATGAAGGTTTTGCTTCATCTACTCCATTGCTAGCATCATCTTGTTGATCTCCCGATGCAGTTCCTCTTTTGAAGGTGAAAGCCAACTATCAAAACATCGCCCAGAGACTATACAAACTAGAAGTCCACTGGATGTATCTAAAACAATTTCTCGGCATGTATCATCACATACATGCACTCGTCCTGTCTTTTCTCAGCAGCCCAGGCCTCTCCCAGGCCACAACTACCAGGATCTCTGACAACCAAACGTATGGCGATTTATAAAAATTATGCTTGTTAACTCACAGCATTCTTCATGAAACTCTTAAGAGAAAACATGGCCATGCGCACCTATTCCCTTACCATAACTCTCTTATCACAAATGTTATCGGCGGCCTTTATTCTTGTGGTACTGCGTTACCGCAGACAGGCTTTAATATATGTGATTCCACACTATATATATATTATACACTATCCCATAAGCGTTCCTTCTTAGCCATATAGAATGATTCCCCGGCGCAACCGTGAATATATATAAATGTGACAGTCATAAAACCTGTGACCGTGGCTATATATATATATGTGACAGTCGAACAGTTTCATAAAACTCTGTTATGCCATTAATCTTCCACCGCAAGCTACCACTAACCACTGAATCTTCAAGGGGATTTTAATATATGATACGCACCCTTTAATACATTGCCAGATCCGCTAATAAGTCCTCGACATCCGCCTGAAGGCTCTGCTATACATACAGGTTGTAACTTGTTTCCAATTCCGGTCTTCGGCCCTTTTTCCCAGCGATAAATAGGGTTCGATAAGTCCGATGATTGTATATCCGCGCCTCTTGCAGGTTTCCTATATCACTCAAGCTCCAAACGCGTTCTGATTTAATTTGCCATGCTCCTCCTCCGGCGACCCATATGTATTAAATCAAATCGGTATCAATTCTCCGGAACTTGTCACAGCAATTTCGCATGGAATTTAAAACTATTAATCACCGAATCGCATTCAATTAACAGTAATTGCGTGTAGAACAAACATGACACCATTCAATAAGAGAATTAAACATCTACGCTGTCCGCCGTGCAGTTAAACACATATCAAAAGAAATTCAATCGACACGTGAATTTACCCAGATTACATGTGCGCCACTGTAATCTCAGTAATCAACCCGTAACTTGAAACACACACAAGGGCGCATTGGAAAATTAGAACCATTATTGATTCATGCCAATTCAATGTTCTATAACATCAGTTCTGCCGCTATGTGCAGAGCTGCAACATATCCATACAGAATTAATTTCGGTACACTCATATATACATAAACAAATATTCACAGAGCTTTTACGTTCATGGCCAGATATACAATCGATGGCCCTTTTACAACTGCCCGAAGGCTCCCAAGGAGAACTTCTCACCCTACTTTTTTTCACTCTCAATCTCACTAATCTATACCAATTGAATTGAACCAATTTTGGTTCACATCCCTTTAGTCTCTCCACAAAATCCCCAAGTATCTCAACACCCCTATAATCTAGATTTTATCCCTAAAATTTTGAAACTAAATCTAACTTAGGCTTCATCATTAATTCTTAATTATCTCAAGGCTAATTCCTCTCATGTTTTCAGTTCTTTGGAAACACTTACAAATCCTCTCAAAATCTCATAAATATTTACATAAAATTAATAATTTCTCAAAAACATGAGACCCCTTAGTTTTAATAAATACAAGGTATTTTTCCGGGTCTATGCTCCTGCATCAAATAGTCACAAGTATATATTTAAACCCCTATATAATAGGCAACCCTTGGCTTAAAATTATGTGTACTTCATTCAAAATTTATTATTAGATTCTTAAAAAGTGAATTTTAACAATAACGCTTTTGGTGTCATAAGTAATTTTAGTCAAAAATCTTGCTCAAATTATGTTTAAGGTTATTGAAAATTTTTGGGTTTCCCAATTTGATGAGCATATGTCATTCTTTGTTAAATGCACCTAATACCTCATAATAAATGAGGAATTATTTTTTTTACATTTAAACATCTAATTCCCAAACAACAACATTTTTCTATTTAATTATTGTCTTTGCACTGAGAAGAGAGAGGTGTTGTTATTGTCTTTGGATTTAGAAGAGAGAGGTGTTGTTTTAGCTTAGGATGAAAGAGATATGCCACCTACATCAAAGTTCACTTCCAAAGTCTAATGTACAAAAAAGTAATAATAATAAAGAATAAATTGTAATTTTTTGTAATTTTAATTTATGGTAAAAAAAAAATAATAATAATAAAGAACAAAAGGTAACTTTTTGTAATTTTAATTTATGGTAACTTCATGTTTATGATTGCTGCCGAAACTTCTTTGAAATAATTTATAATGGAAATTTAAAAATTCCACTTCAACCTTGAAGTTTGTTATGTTTAATATTTTTGTAATCATCAATTTTAATAGTGATATGAAATACAAATTATAGTACCAATTGGTAGTGCAAAATTTTATGCTAACTCTTTCCTCAACCATCTGAAAATTGGATGAAAGGTAAAAAAAAAAATCTTTCATAAGTGACAACTATAAACCTTAGTCAGCCTTCAGTAAGCAATGTAAATCAAGATAGAATTCATAAAGATTTGAATTTACAATATTGTAATTACACATTAGTGGTATTATTCATTCCATTCAATGAAAAAAATTAGAAAAAGTAGCTATAAGAAGAACATATATATATATATATATATATATATATATATATAATCATCCATTTTGGGCTTTGCATCTATGGGGAATTTTCTGTTTAATATACTATATGAGAGGATTTTCGCATAATGATATTAGGTAGCAGCTACCAATATATGCCTACAATTTGAATCCCCAAATTCATTTTCTCACCATAAAGTAGAACAAATGGCTAGTACAAGAATATGTGGTGGGTTACTAGAAATGTATTCAATTAATAAGGAGTTACTTTTATTTTCATAATTTATATCTACTTTTTGCTCACAAATACTAAGGATCAATGTTTAACACTATGTTTATTAAACTCGTGCATTCTTAGTATGGCCTAGGAAGTATGTTATCAAAGCTTATGAAATTTTCATAATTTTCATGCAAACAATTATTCACTTAAAATTTTAATATGTTTTATTATCCTAGAAGTTAGTTTAGATTACAAAGAAATATTCCACAATAATATTATCCATTGGGGTCAAGTCACTTCATCATATCTCACAGTAAAATTAGTACATACTTCCCTATAAACAAAAAATTCCTTGTCCTTTATGATCCCTAATGGGATGTTCAGTATTAGCTTATGTTCTAACTAACCTAACTTTTAGATGTTTTGTGGTAGCAAGGAGATGATGTGTTTTTTTACTCTCTTAATATATTTCATTAGTACTATCCTTCAATAATGTGTATTGATCATTCTTTAGTGATGTGCTCCATTGAGGTTTTTATGTTATTCCTAGGTCATACATTCACCATTATTGAGGATAGTAATATGATTAAAAAATCAAGTAGAGCTTAAATTCTGTAAGAAACAAGTATAACACGTCATATTATGAAATTTAAGGATGAAATCACCCCTATAAATAATAAGGTATGAAATCCATTTACATTACCTTTTCCCATTACCTTTATCATGACTATACTTCCAACCAGTCCAATCGACTGTCATGATCTTACCTTCGATTGTGCTTACTCATGCACCCAGCTTCATCTAAATCTTACATTACTTTTCGGGTACAACACATCTCTCCTCTAGCTCCATTAAGTTTCCTCTTTACCCAAACAATTCCCAAGGCTCAAAACGTAAAAGGCAAGACAAGAAACAAACAAGAAGAAAACCAATAACAACACGAATTCGAAAAAAGTGGCATGATCATCCACTAGACACAACAAAATTGCAAATCAACCGCGATAAAACAATAAAATACAAAATTCACAAGACTAAAAACAAACACCATGACTCAATCCCCATGGCTCCTAAGGCAAGCTCAACCTCAATCTTCTTTGATATTTCATCGAAATTTGCTTTTCCATGCAATCTCCTACATCATACTGCCATTAACACATTACTTTTAGTGCAATCACAAACATAAAAATACACCAGATACCTCAGCTTGTTGTGCCAAGCATGTTACCTTATGACTGAACACATCCATTCCATCTCTCAAGGGACTCCAATTATCTTGACAAATCCATTTGTAACTAGAGACTAGCTAATATACCTATCAATTACATGTTCATGAATCTAGCAGGTATCCACATAACATCAAACAAAATCAAGGTTAACAAGACTTCCTATATGTAAAGCACTCGTTCATTAGGAATTAGGGTTTCCAAACATAGCGCATTCTTACCCGATTCTTTTCTTTTACCTTTACCCTGTTGCAACTGAGTCTTACTATATATTGTCACGTCACCCAACTGTTAGTTATATAAACACATAAACTATTGCCTCCTCACGCTAATACCAACCATGTTTCCTGCAACTGCTCACACATGTCAAAACACATGTTCCAAATATCAATACAATCATAACTATGAATTTGAAATCAACTTTTACAAACAATCATGTCATAATCCATAGTCAACTCATATTCATTAAACATAATTCTACAACTATCACCTACTACACTCAAGTACCTACCAACTGCCTCAACACATATATGTTAGTTCAATGAAGATTTGTTACAAATATCTCAAACTGTATTTACACAAATAGAATTGAAATAGAGGGCATTCAAAGCTAATGAATCTAGTTGGCAGTATCTTTGTGGATTGTTGGTAACAAAGAAGAGCAATTATAATTTGATAAAAACTCTTATTTGATGAGGTGGCATCCAAGTGACTGACTGTCTTTGAGATTTTTCCTCCCGAAATTTTGAACAATGGGGTACTGTAATCCGTTTGTATATCCCAAACCATAAGATATGTTAAAAATTGAGAGAGAATTTTTTTAATGATGATGTTGGAAGAAAAAACCACTTTCCGTTTTTTAAAATTCATTTCCACCTGCTCGGAAACTGCATTTGTAAACATTGGCTAAAAACAAGCAAATCCAGGAAAATATGCTCGCAAAGATTCATCCGAATTTCCAAAACTGTAACATATTTTAGAAACATGAGAGAGGTTTTTGTAAACTAGGATCTTATCATAAGAAACCTCTTTTAATTTTTTAAAATTCATTCTCAGCGGTTTCTAAACCATGTTTCAAATTATTGTTCTTTATAGGAGAAAACATAATCTAACTGACCATGAAACAAACATGTGACATGGAGGTGGGGGATGATGTGGAGGCACATGGTTGGTGGAGATGAACTGGAGTCCGCAAGGGTGATGTGGAGAATTGACGTGGAGGTGAGTGGGGAAAATAGTCCAAGTGGCAGGCAGTGAGTGGTGCGAGAGTGACAACGACGTTAAATGTTTGTGGGAGGTGATATGAAAAATGGGTACACGACAGAAAGGGAATGGAGATTTAGTGGAAGTGAAGGGTGACATTAGCGGGAAGGCGGGTTATGGCAGGAACGGTGGAAACCGCTTTTGGAGGGGGGTCGAAGCTGTTTGGGGTATTAAACGGGGGGGGGGGTCTGAAATCATGAGGGGAGGACACGTTGTGGCGGGGAAACTAGTTTTCGTAACCCCCCCCCCACACACTGTTAAAGAGAATCATAATAGGAGGAGGGGTCTGAAAATACGATGGATCCATCCGATAAAAATGGTGATGTGATTGGAAGCTAGTAATATGTGAGTTATTTAACCACATACGACAAATCTCCATTTGTCGTTTTCAAATCTACACTAAAACAAAAGCCATAGTACTAATGCCTTATTAAAATTCGTTTAATCACATTTAAATGATGTGATTAATTTAATCTAATCATGCTTAATTATGCTCTAATGATGCATTTTCACTTGCAAGAATATTTCTTTATTTTTCTTAAGGTTTTGACATTTTTTTGGAAATAATTTACAACATGGAATATTATTTACAACATTTCAAACATAATAATGATCAGCTATAATCAAATGATCCTATAAAAATTATACAACCCTAACAAGAAATCACCAAAAAAAACCATCATCAGATTGGTCTCCATCCAAGCCTTCCAGGGCTTCAGGAGCATTTTTCCAACCAAGACTTCCAAAACTGTTAACTCAACCCACAACTTATACAGGGCTTCCAAAGTGTTTGTCCAACCAAGAATTCTAGGACTAGTAACTCAAGCGACCAAGTGCTTCCATAGCATTTTTCCAACCAGGGCTTCTAGGACTAGTAACTCAACCGAAGCTGTTACGGTGCTTCCACATCATTTGTTCAACCAAGGCTTATAGGACTAATAACTCAACCCAAGCTAAGGAAACATGAGAACCAAAAGAATCAAAACAATGAAAGTATATCGAAAATCACCATCCAGAAAATTACAAGGCTAGGAAATCCACTTTCAATCCAGGAAATCCTCCATGCCAGTGACAGATGACAATCAAGAAACCACATGCATAAGCCATGCATGCCCAAAACTAGTGAAGAAATAATACATGAAACTCGGTACATCCAAGAAAATCTGATGTAGTTGCTGATGTCGATGCCTTATTGCATTTTCCCACTCATCCTTTTCCTTCTTGCTCCAAGAATCCAAGTACGCCACACCCTCCAAGAGTGCTCCAAGAAAACTCTAAGTTTCCAAGAGTATGAGATAGATCCAAAACTGCCAAAGCAATCTAACCAGCAGACACACTAAGGATAGCCTAAACAGATGGTTCTGGTCGGGCACTAAATCGAAAGGGTTGGTTGTCTCTCTCGTCCACCGTTCCCAAGAGAAGACGGGGTGTTTTTGACATGTTCTTCGTGACCGAATGCTAGTCAGCATCTTTGGTGCCTTACCTTTAGCTACTTTTTTTGGGACCTACCTCCTGAGTAGTTAGCTTAGGCGATACTTTCTAACTGATCCTTATAAGCCTTTTTATGTATAAGGCCTCTATTTTCTTCATTTTCCATTATTTTCATTCATTTTCCTCCTCTCATGCAACCTGTGACCTTTCATCTCATTTTTCTCCTAATTTCCATTATTTTCCTTCATTTTCCTCCTCACATGCAACCTGTGACCTTTCAGCTACTTTTTCTCCTATTTTCCATTATTTTCCTCCTCACATGCAACGTGTGTCCTTTCACCTCCTTTTTCTCCTAATTTCCATTATTTTCCTTCATTTTCCTCTTCACATACAACTCGTGACCTTTCACCTCATTTTTCTCCTAATTTCCATTAGTTTCATAAATAAATGCGCCAAAATACTTTTTTTCCTCTTTAATATATTTTTACAACTTAGAATGTATGTCCCATCACCTGTGGTATTTATATATTTTTACATGGAATTTTCACCAGGGTTGTTACATATTTCCTTGAAAACAAACCGTATAGTTTTTTTTGTAATGAAAGTAAATGGTTTTGTTTGCCATATATTACACACCTAACCTATATGTCGTTAAAGGTCATGGCTTGAGTGCACCATTCCATAAGAAACTGTCAAGCCTACATCATTTATAACTTCCCTGGTATTTTGTACATTGTATCCTCTATTATATAATTTCAGGAAAACAACAAATTTTCAATGTTGAGATGCAATTCAGTTTATCAAGCCCCTGGAGTGGCTGATTAGAATTTATTACTTTTGTTATTATCATGAAACATTACCTTATATACAAGAAAGAGAACATTTTTTCAATATGAAAGGTATCTTGAAACCATGTAATGGTAAATAGGGGTAATGATTCTTTTCAAATTTAGGTGGTTCCCAATATTTGGCTATAACACATGTAAGAGTCTTACAATATTCTACTTTGTTTATTGTTTCACAGATGTATATATTAATATTTATTTACAACATTCAATTATTTCTAGGTCTATTTATATATATGTGCCTTTTTTTCCTTATATTATTTATTCATATATTTTTTTCACTTCACTTTGCACATTTTCTTAAAAAAAAGGCCCTGTATTTACAATTAAGCACTTAGGAATGGGTACATAAACTTTATTCTCGGGGAGATTTAGAGAAAATAATCATTCCAACATATTTACTTATGTAGTTTATGAAACTAAGTCTATCACGAAGCACACGATGGAGATAAGAAGCTCAAAACCAACAAGAATTAATTTTCCCACTAAGCAAATCTTCCCTCTAGCCATTCTCACATCCCACACAACTACCATGACAATGACAATGACCACACACACAATGGAGATAATATGCTCATAACGAACAACAATTAATTCTTCTACTCACCAAATCTCCCCTCTAGCCAATTTCACATCCCACACAACTACCATGACAATGAGAACGCACACAATGGAGATAAGATGCTCATAACCAACAAGAATTAATTTTTCCACTAACCAAATCTCCCCTCTAGCCGACTTCACATCCCACACAACTACCGTGAAAATGACCACATTTGGTCCAATGCTTATAGATCATAATGATATCAAAATTGTGGTTTAGCACAATTATAGATATATATATATATATATATATATATATATATATATATATATATATATATATATATATATATATATAACTTTGTATCAATGCATAAAGGTAAACTAAAATGCCTACATATGAGTGGAGTGGAATGCTACCTAGGGATAGTCATTGCACACTTTCTAAGAAAAAAAGGAATCATTGCCTTAAAAATATAGGATTATAGAATGTTCACTTAATTGTAGAAAGATACAATTTAATTTTAGTGATACATAATTTAGTTCTAGTGATAATATCCATTTAACTAAGAACATAATAGGAGAAATAAAAAAGAAAAAAATGCACAATTCTTTCTGTCTATCTAATTTTTAGTAAAGAAAAAATAAACATAAATTACGACACAATTTTACCGTGACTATCAAACAACAACAAGGAACATTTCATTTAATAAGGTTCTTTATTTTTCTATCTCAAGTTATGGTCATAACCCTTGAGATGCATATTTCCTTTCATTGCAGGTTTTCATGCGGGGGTGTAACTAAGCATGGCTACAATTGGGATGTGATTGGAAGAATGATTAAAGAACGAAGTGCACGGTCCTTCACCTCCTCCTCATCAATAATCTCTAGTAAACACACTGCCTTCAACTTCATGGCACTGTAGAACATGTAATCCAACATTCCATAAAAATTGCCTCGATGATTTCTAAAGAATGTAGTGAAACATGGCTCCCCTGTTGACCATCAATTTTCTCCAACAAGTCTTCTATGGGAACATTACATCAGGGATAGGAAAGATAAGCGTTTTCTTAAGGTATTGAATGAGGAAACTATAGTTTAATAGATGCTCGTAATCCAAAATTTCCTCCGGTAAGGGATTCTCTCAAGTTATGGGAGTTCAATTTTTTCAAGCTTAATTGATTGGGGATAAAACATAAAAAAATAATGTTATTATAAAATAGTTGTAATGATTTAGATGTTTAAGTTGTTGCTTATTAAATTCATTATAAAATAATTTTAACCATTTAGATGTTTTTAAGTTGTTTCTTATTAAATTAGAACTTAATCCAGTTAATCCAACTACTTACAAACACATTAAGAAATAATTTTTTAATATGATCTAAAATCAAATTAATCTTTGTTAAGTTTTAAACATGGTTAAAAAAGAAAAAATTGAAATCATATTAACATAAACAAAAAAGGATACAATCACGAAATAAATAATTCTAATAACTTAAATGTCGAGGAGGGAAAGGGAAGCCAAGCCTCTCAAAACCACTGAGGAGTGCTAATATAGCTACTTACCAACAACACAACATAGAAATTCCTAAGGTGATTTGAAGCAATGTTTCAGTGTTTTCATTTAAAATTTAGGAGCAATGTTTTAGTGTTTTCATTTAAAATTTAGGAGCATGTTGCTTTTATGAGTTAGGAATACGAAGGGAAAAATAAATTTGGAATTATATAGGATTATGAATAGTAAAATATTATAAAAATAAAGTTATAGAATTGATTTTGCTTTTTTATTATTCAAATATTCCAAAATTTGAGATTAACAAAATTATTTCAAAATTTGAAACTATATTATGAGAGATAAGGGGATAAGTTGTTTTACAAATTCTTTCCATTGTCAATTCACAAGAAGACAAACTAGACAAAGGCAACTGCATTTAGTTCGAACTTTAGCATTTCTCACCTATCTATAGATTTAGGGCTTTCATTTATTTATTTTTACTCTTATTTTAGCAAAAATACCATTTTATACTGTAATGTTCTCATACTCTACACAATGATTTTAGATGATTATGTTTTATAAGACACCAGGCATAAGAGTGCATCACAATATTGTGCTCTTTATGTTAATGAAAATCGATAAATAAATTTCTAGCTTTAAACATTTTATTGAACCATTAACATATATTTCTTTCAAGGCATTGTATATACTCCACAGATAGAGGTGTTGGGTTTATAGGTCAGGTGATTTGAAATTGGTACTTGAATAAAGATGAGAGGATGATAAGGTAAACAAAAAAAAATCATTTTTTAATAAAATTGAGTTATTCTCATACATTTTCAACTATATAATTTAAACTTATTTATATGGTTAATAAAATATAGAAATTTTTTTAAAGATTTAATTAATTATAATTTAAAAACATGAAAACAATTATATAGTTTAAACTTATTTATATTGTTAATAAAATAAATACACTTTTATTTTTCTTGAGTTCCATTAATTGTAATTCAAAAAACATGAAAATGATTGAAACGATAAAAGAAAAAAAAATACTAAAATAGAGCCAAATCAGCTTATTTTTTAAAATTGCAATTATCAAAACTATTGAAAAAATTCATATATATAGAATATATTTTTCAGTGAATCATAATGTTAGGATAACATGTTTTCAATAATCAAATTTCTAAATCAAAGGAGAATAATCACACTGTGAGAATAACATGATTTTAAATAATCACATCAATTAAAAGTCAAAATTAATCGAGGATTGATTCTATCTCATCTCAGCGATTTAAAAGCAGAAATTACTCCACAATTTTACAGCCACTAAGAACCAATAGCTAGGAACATTTGGCTTCCTCAGTGTTCTATTGGTATCAGTGGCTTTGGCGATAACTCTTCAGTTGCATATTTCCTTTTGCTGTTGGTTTCGATGTGGAGATATAACTAAACTCGGCTGCAATTGGGATATGATTGGAAGAATGATTAACCAAAGGAAGTGCACCGTACTTCACCTCCTCCTCGTCAATTAACTCCAGTAACGACACCAACTTCAACTTCGTGGCATGGTAGAAAATGTAATCTAACGTTCCCTGAAATTTCCCTCGGCTATTCTCAATGAAGGTAGTGAAACGCGGCTCCCCCGTTTTACCATCCATTTTCTTCAACGCGTCTTGTAGGGGAAGATTGCATCGGGAATAGTTAAAATAAGCTTTTGCTAAAGGTATTCTATGACGAAACATGAGTTTAATGGATGGATCATAATTCGAAATTTCTTCATGTAAGGGATCCACATAGCCTTTCGTAAGAAGTGAGTGGGGAGTGCTTCCGGACAAAGAATTGAAGTCCCCACATAGTACAACAGGAATATCGTGGACAAACTTCTCCAAATCTTTGAGCAAGTAGTAGACCTGCCATAGCTTTACATCACTGTTTTTAGGATTTTCATGGATGTGGGTATTGGTTATGCACAGACGTTCAATAGTTTTTTTTATGGAAAGGATGACATGCATGGCAATGTTGTCTTTATATCTCAAATTAATCGAACACGAAGTTATCAAGTCAAATTGATTCGGTTTATAAAACGTTGCACAACCATCAACAGTTGGAATGTTGCCTTCTCTCTGCTTTCGCTTAAACATCCCTTCATATCCTAATTTGGCCAATTCTGGATGGAAAAAATCAGAAAAATGGTTCTGTTGTACCTCCTCGAGGCAAATGATGTCAGGTTCGCACTGTAATATTTCCTTCAACAAGTTTTGTCTGCGATTTTTCCAACTGAGCGCGAATGGAGGACAGTTGGGGAACTACTCTGAAGTAGCATACACGTCTGCCAGAATGTTGTATGTCACAACTCTGAATGATGGACCCCTCAAACTTCTATCATACCTGTCGTTGGAAAGTTGAATCATTCGCCTTGGAACGGGGTGGGGAAATGGAATAACTGGCTCAGTAACGAAAAACCCGTTTCCTTCAATTTCTAGAAGTAATACCTACGTCCTGCGTGTTGGGTTTATAAGACTCGAAGGCATACAACAACATATGAGTGTTGTTTGGAGAAATGCATTCACCAACACTATGGACGCAATACCATCTCTACCTCCTTAAATCCTCATCATCATCGCTGAAATGACCGTCTACCACATCTTTTACAGACAGCGTTATATCAACAATAGGTTCTATGGAAACCCTTTTCAATTTCATTTTTGCCAATAACTGTAATTCCGCTTCGATAACAACAACTTCTCCAGCTTTAGTAGCGTTGTTACCCGTTTCAAACAAGCTTTCTTAGCCTTGCGACTTTGACTTCTTGTGAACTCAACTTTTTAATAACCCGTACCAGTCAACTTTTTTTTGGTTAAGATCGATGCTCTGCTCTATAAACGGAATATATGGATCCGTGCTTTTACCCGCTCCTCAATAAACAGAAGAGATGGATTAGTGCTCCATAAGCTTTTTTTATGTATAGCTTAAATATGTTGTACGTTAAACCAAAAAATCTATTGAACTTCGAGCTTGGTTAAAACGTCGGCATTTGGATAATTTAGGAAAGACTGAAATATTAAAAGAAAAACGTATTTTTGAAACGAAGTTTGTAGTCTTACCCGTATTTTGGCAACTAATAATATATGGCAATTGATGGAACCAACTTTATTTTGTTCAAGTTTATGGAAATGATTTTGTATATACTCCACAGATAGAGGTGTTGGGTTTATAGGTCAGGTGATTTGAAATTGGTACTTGAATAAAGATGAGAGGATGATAAGGTAAACAAAAAAAAAATTCCTTTTTTAATAGAATTGAGTTATTCTCATATACTTTCAACTATATAATTTATATTTATTTATATGGTTAATAAAATATAGACATTTTTTTTAAGATTTAATTAATTATAATTTAAAAACATGAAAACAATTATATAGTTTAAACTTATTTATATTGTTAATAAAATAAATACACTTTTATTTTTCTTGAAGTTTCATTAATTGTAATTCAAAAAAATGAAAATGATTGAAATGATAAAAGAAAAAAAAATACTAAAATAGATCCAAATCAGCTTATTTTTTTAAATTGCAATTATCAAAACTATTGAAAAAATTAATATATATAGAATATATTTTTCAGTGAATCATAATGTTAGGATAACATTTTTTCAATAATCAAATTTCTAAATCAAAGGAGAATAATCACACTGTGAGAATAACATGATTTTAAATAATCACATCAATTAAAAATCAAAATTAATCGATGATTGATTCTATCTCATCTCAGCGATTTAAAAACATAAATTACTCCACAATTTTACAGCCACTAAGAACCAATAGCTAGGAACATTTCGCTTCCTACTTGTGGCTCCAGACCATAAGTTCAACAAATCCTTAAAAAAAACCAATTTTTCACAAACAAATACACATATCTAGCCTAAAATTCATTTGATTTAAAGTCATATCACTGATAAGAAACTTAGAGAGATCCCTCTCATGCTCAGTAGGGCTAGCTACTGAGCTGAAGTGGTTTGAGGTTACCCTTGTCGATTTCCTTTTTAGCCTAGGAGATTGTAAGGACTAACATTTTTGGCACCGCTATCGGGGAACGAAAGATCATATCTTCCCTGGGAAAGAATGACAAGGATCAGATCTGATTGCTGATGGTGAACAGTGATCAGACACAAGAAAGGTTGTGCATCTTTCACCTGGTGACTCCAGTGTCGAAGAATCCAAAGGTTCAGAATTTTCATGGCAACTCCACTGTTCAAAAACCAGTAGTTTGAAGAACTTCTTGGTGTATTAATTGTTTTCAATATGGATTCAACTGCTCGAAGGTATGCTCCTATGAATCGAGCTCATATTCCTGGTTTTCCGAATCGAATTCCTTGTATAGATTGGCAAACAGGGATGCCAAAGTTTAAAGGTCAGGATGGAGAATATCTTAGTTTGCATTTCGTTAAATTTCATTTTCATATTCACAGATTAAAGACTAAGTTTCTTGAAGATTGCTTGATGAAGATTTTCATGGCTACCTTGGAGGAAATGGCGAGGAAATGGTATGAGAGTCTACCATCTACTAGTTTATATTCTCTAAAGGATTTTCATTCAGTTTTCTTTCAACATTATCAAAGCTGCAATTTTTCCTTATCAATGATGGATAGTTGTTTTGAGATTTCTGAAAATTTCATTAAATTTCTTGATAATTTATATGGGGATGAAGAATGTATGGAAGAATATATATTAGAAGCTCTTTATGATTTTTCCTCTCAACAAGAATCAACAGTTTCCTCCTTGAATGAAACAGACTGGGATCAAAATAGAGAAAGGCCTACTTTGATCTCGAAAATGAAAATCACCAATCCAATGTTGATTTCTACAAAAATCAGTTGTATCCTCTGTTTGAATATGAAATTGACCACTTTTTGAAAAACACATGTTACAGACCAAGTTAAGGCAGGTTTGTAGTGCTCACACAGTCAAGATTATGTGAGTGAAATTTCTTCCATTATTGAAAATGAAAATTAGGGTTTAAATGATGACAGTCATGAGACTAATGAAACTATACATGAATTTGTTGTGATTAAGCCAATTTGTGATGTAGATTTCTTGCAAGGAGATCAGCTAACAAAGATTGTTTTCTTTCATGAAAAGGATAGGGCTGACCTACTTAATCATCTTGAAGAATGTGTTTTGTTCAAGGATGATTTAGAATATGAAATGGAAGAGTATGAGTATGAGATAGACAGTATGCTAGAGATAGAACCATAGTTGCTCATGCTTGAGAAATTTGTAGCCAACACTCAGGTGGAAGAGAGCCATATTTCCCTATGCCTTCCTATGGATCAACAACCAAGTATTCTTTCAGATCAAAATGAAAGGAGTACTTGTATTTTTGTTGGATTTCAAGACAAGGTAACATTTCATATTTTTAAGGATCCTTACACTGATTTGTTGCAGCCATCTGGAAAGATGAATTTTCTTGTATTAATGGATCATGAGCACATGTTCAGTGGACACTTGAAGTTGCCTAGCTTTTGTTTGTTCTACCTGCTCAAGGAAAGTACAAGCAGAATTCAAGTAAGTAGCCACTTGTTGGATTGGTTACACTAGAGGGATCATTACACATGATTGTATATACATCTTCAGCAGGTGGGCAGTTATCATCAGGATTTGAAGCCCGAGGTGAAGGCCCTAAGATCCCGATGGTCTGCTGCCATAAGTAAGTTCAGTCAGTATGTTTTTTATAGTCAAGTCAGTCGGTTAGTTAGTCAGTTTTCAGTTTGAGTTTAGTCTTTTCATTATGACTCCATTTCCCAATGGATAAGGCTACTTGGTCTACGGTGTTCTTGACACCTCCAAGGAGCTGCATCCCCAGTTGGAGCCAATGTTAGTGTCAGTCAGTTCAGCCTGTCACCAGTGATCAAATATGCTCTTACAAGGTGTTGTTAGGGTGTCAAGTCAAATTTTTGTCATTTCAGTGAGTCTTCAAATAAAAATTTCGTCGTTGGTTATTGTGTCTAGGTCACTGCTGCTCCCTTCACATAATCATGGTCTTCATCACTCATCATGTTCATTGTCTTCTTCGAGGTATCATATCTTCATTTAAATGTCTTGGGTCATGAAATGGTTAAATTCCACAATTTAGGTCATGGTATAGGGTTTCACTTCGTGTGTCATCACGATACCATATGTTGCCAAAAGTATGTTCATCATGTGATTAAGTGGGTAAAGGGATTTAGCATCTTAGGGAAAGAAAAATAAAGGTAAAGGTAATATTTAATTTCAAATGAGACAATGTTGCAGTACACTACCTCGCCTCATCATTTCTCATAGGGACGTGTTTTCTTCAAAATATGTTTCTGACAAAATGGAGAATAATTTACAAAAGTGAAAGAGATTTTTGTCCATTATAGTCCAAGGAACAAAAACCTCCTTCCGTTTATGCACAGGTGTTACGATTTGAAAGAAATTCCCAAAATACACTTGCTACGGGAGAGTTGATGCACTTCTGGAGAGCTTGACTTCAAGACAGTTTTTTAGGGGTTTGAAGCAGGTGGTTGTAGTTCTTAAGGACTATATTATGTAGCTGACATCCTAAGATTTCCAATGGTACCTTCAGATTATTATTTGGATTAGTGAAAGGCATCCAAAATTTCTCTGAAAGTTGGCGCTTCTCTTTTGTCAGAGAAACCCTGAGTTTTTGGAGTGACCTTGGAAAAATCAAATTTACTCCCTCATGGAGTGTCCCAATTACATGCTTGAGGTGTCCATCTTATAGCATACTTCAAGAGATTCCCGACGAGCTATCAAGATCTTAATTTGGAGCAGTGTAAGGCCTCCAAAAGTGGTTTGGAAGAAGGTGTTGCGCTTCTATGAACTATGTTGTGCTTTGGCACTGCACGTAGGAACGCTGCGCTGCGCGTAG
Organism: Pinus tabuliformis; assembly: GCA_031772625.1. NCBI lineage: Eukaryota > Viridiplantae > Streptophyta > Pinopsida > Pinales > Pinaceae > Pinus > Pinus tabuliformis. The sequence continues at coordinate 246,743,155 of CM062815.1, forward strand.
GACAGAGTGCCCATAAATCCTTCAAAACTCTCCCAAATCTCAATTTTTTCGCTTGCAAGCTTGACTGTATTGACTTCTAAGCCAAGGGACAAGTAATTACACCATCATTATCCCCCTTTTGCTTTTCCAAATTCATCTCATGTCAATGATTCTTCAAGTTAGGGTTTGTAGTGAAATTTGCATGGGAAATGATAGGGTGAAAATGCCCATCTTTAGCTTTTGGTTTCTAAAACATGTAAAATGGTTTCCTACACCTACATACATTTTTAATAAACCATTTTAACCATTCAATTCACCTCAAAACAAAGTTTTACCTCTCAAAAATTAAAACCCTAGCTCATTCCTAGAGGTTTTTAGGTATTTTTCATTACAAACCCTGCTTTTCCTCCTTGCAAGCAGATCACTCTTCCATTGTTTCTTAGGCGATACTTTCTAACTAATCCTTAGAAGCATTTTTATGTATAAGGCCTCTATTTTCTTCATTTTCCATTATTTTCATTCATTTTCCTCCTCTCATGCAACCTGTGACCTTTCATCTCACTTTTCTCCTAATTTCCATTATTTTCCTTCATTTTCCTCCTCACATGCAACCTGTGACCTTTCAGCTACTTTTTCTCCTATTTTCCATTATTTTCCTCCTCACGTGCAACGTGTGACCTTTCACCTCCTTTTTCTCCTAATTTCCATTATTTTCCTTCATTTTCCTCCTCACATACAACTCGTGACCTTTCACCTCCTTTTTCTCCTAATTTCCATTAGTTTCATAAATAAATGCACCAAAATACATTTTTTCCTCTTTAATATATTTTTACAACTTAGAATGCATGTCCCATCACCTGTGGTACTTATATATTTTTACATGGAATTTTCACCAGGGTTGTTACATATTTCCTTGAAAACAAACCGTATAGTTTTTTTTGTAATGAAAGTAAATGGTTTTGTTTGCCATATATTACACACCTAACCTATATGTCGTTAAAGGTCATGGCTTGAGTGCACCATTCCATAAGAAATTGTCAAGCCTACATCATTTATAGCTTCCCTGGTATTTTGTACATTGTATCCTCTATTATATAATTTCAGGAAAACAACAATTTTTCAATGTTGAGATGCAATTCAGTTTATCAAGCCCCTGGAGTGGCTGATTAGAATTTCTTACTTTTGTTATTATCCTGAAACATTACCTTATATACAAGAAAGAGAACATTTTGTCAATATGAAAGGTATCTTGAAACCCTGTAATGGTAAATAGGGGTAATGCTTCTTTTCAAATTTAGGTGGATATTTGGCTATAACTCATGTCAGAGTCTTACAGTATTCTACTTTGTTTATTGTTTCACAGATGTATATATTAATAATTATTTACAACATTCAATTATTTCTAGGTATATTTATATATATATATATATGTGCTTTTTTTTCCTTATATTATTTATTCATATATTTTTTTCACTTCACTTTGCACATTTTCTTAAAAAAAAAGGCCCTGTATTTACAATTAAGCACTTAGGAATCGGTACATAAACTTTATTCTCAGGGATATTTAGAGAAAAAAATCATTCCAACATATTTACTTATGTAGTTTATGAAACTAAGTCTATCACAAAGCACACGATGGAGATAAGAAGCTCAAAACCAACAAGAATTAATTTTCCCACTAAGCAAATCTTCCCTCTAGCCATTCTCACATCCCACACAACTACCATGACAATGACAATGACCACACACACAATGGAGATAATATGCTCATAACGAGCAACAATTAATTCTTCTACTCACCAAATCTCCCCTCTAGCCAATTTCACATCCCACACAACTACCATGACAATGAGAACGCACACAATGGAGATAAGATGCTCATAACCAACAAGAATTAATTTTTCCACTAACCAAATCTCCCCTCTAGCCGACTTCACATCCCACACAACTACCGTGAAAATGACCACACTTGGTCGAATGCTTATAGATCATAATGATATCAACATTGTGGTTTAGCACAATTATATATATATATATATATATATATATATATATATATATATATAACTTTGTATCAATGCATAAAGGTAAACTAAAATGCCTACATATGAGTGGAGTGGGATGCTACCTAGGGAGAGTCATTGCACACTTTCTAAGAAAAAAAGGAATCATTGTCTTAAAAATATAGGATTATAGAAAGTTCACTTAATTGTAGAAAGATACAATTTAATTTTAGTGATACATAATTTAGTTCTAGAGATAATATCCATTTAACTAAGAACATAATAGGAGAAATAAAAAAGAAAACAATGCACAATTCTTTCTGTCTATCTAATTTTTAGTAAAGAAAAAATTTACATAAATTACGAAACAATTTTACCGTGACTATCAAACAACAACAAGGAACATTTCATTTAATAAGGTTCTTTATTTTTCTATCTCAAGTTATGGTCATAACCCTTGAGATGCATATTTCCTTTCATTGTAGGTTTTCATGCGGGGGTGTAACTAAACATGGCTACAATTGGGATGTGATTGGAAGAATGATTAACGAACGAAGTGCACGGTCCTTCACCTCCTCCTCATCAATAATCTCTAGTAAACACACTGCCTTCAACTTTGTGGCACTGTAGAACATGTAATCCAACATTCCCTAAAAATTGCCTCGATGATTTCTGAAGAATGTAGTGAAATGTGGCTCCCCTGTTGACCATCAATTTTCTTCAACAGGTCTTCTATGGGAACATTACATCAGGGATAGGAAAGATAAGTGTTTTCTTAAGGTATTGAATGAGGAAACTATAGTAGATAAGCGTTTTCTTAAGGTATTGAATGAGGAAACTATAGTTTAATAGATGCTCGTAATCCAAAATTTCCTCCGGTAAGGGATTCTCTCAAGTTATGGGAGTTCAATTTTTTCAAGCTTAATTGATTGGGGATAAAATATCAAAAAATAATGTTATTATAAAATAATTTTAATGATTTAGATGTGTAAGTTGTTTCTTATTAAATTCATTATAAAATAATTTTAACCATTTAGATGCTTATAAGTTGTTTCTTATTAAATTAAAACTTAATTCAGTTAATCCAACTACTTACAAACACATTAAGAAATAATTTTTTAATATGATCTAAAATCAAATTAATCTTTGTTAAGTTTTAAACATGGTTAAAAAAGAAAAAATTGAAATCATATTAATATAAACAAAAAAGGATACAATCACGAAATAAATGATTGTAATAACTTAAATTTCAAGGAGGGAAAGGGAAGCCAAGCCTCTCAAAACCACTGAGGAGTGCTAATATAGCTACTTACCAACAACACAACATAGAAATTCCTAAGGTGATTTGAAGCAATGTTTCAGTGTTTTCATTTAAAATTTAGGAGCAATGTTTTAGTGTTTTCATTTAAAATTTAGGAGCATGTTGCTTTTATGAGTTAGGAGTACGAAGGGAAAAATAAATTTGGAATTATATAGGATTATGAATAGTAAAATATTATAAAAATAAAGTTATAGAATTGATTTTGCTTTTTTATTATTCAAATATTCCAAAATTTGAGATTATCAAAATTATTTCAAAATTTGAAACTATATTATGAGAGATAAGGGGATAAGTTGTTTTACAAATTCTTTCCATTGCCAACTCACAAGAAGACAAACTAGACAAAGACAACTGCATTTAGTCCGAGCTTTAGCATTTCTCACCTATCTATAGATTTAGGGCTTTCATTTATTTTTTTTTACTTTTATTTTAGCAAAAATACCATTTTATACTGTAAAGTTCCCATACTCTACACAATGATTTTAGATGATTATGTTTTATAAGACACCAGGCATAAGAGTGCATCATAATATTGTGTTCTTTATGTTAATGAAAATCGATAAATAAATTTCTAGCTTTAAACATTTTATTGAACCATTAACATATATTTCTTTCAAGGCATTGTCTATACTCCAGAGATAGAGGTGTTGGGTTTATAGGTCAGGTGATTTGAAATTGGTACTTGAATAAAGATGAGAGGATGATAAGGTAAACAAAAAACAAAAAAAATTCCTTTTTTAATAGAATTGAGTTATTCTCATACACTTTCAACTATATAATTTATATTTATTTATATGGTTAATAAAATATAGACATTTTTTTTAAGATTTAATTAATTATAATTTAAAAACATGAAAACAATTATATAGTTTAAACTTATTTATATTGTTAATAAAATAAATACACTTTTATTTTTCTTGAAGTTTCATTAATTGTAATTCAAAAAAATGAAAATGATTGAAATGATAAAAGAAAAAAAAATACTAAAATAGATCCAAATCAGCTTATTTTTTTAAATTGCAATTATCAAAACTATTGAAAAAATTAATATATATAGAATATATTTTTCACTGAATCATAATGTTAGGATAACATGTTTTCAATAATCAAATTTCTAAATCAAAGGAGAATAATCACACTGTGAGAATAACATGATTTTAAATAATCACATCAATTAAAAATCAAAATTAATCGATGATTGATTCTATCTCATCTCAGCGATTTAGAAACAGAAATTACTCCACAATTTTACAGCCACTAAGAACCAATAGCTAGGAACATTTCGCTTCCTCAGTTTTCTATTGGTATCGGTGGCTTTGGCCATAAATCTTCAGTTGCATATTTCCTTTTGCTGTTGGTTTTGATGTGGAGATATAACTAAACTCGGTTGCAATTGGGATATGATTGGAAGAATGATTAACCGAAGGAAGTGCACCGTACTTCACCTCCTCCTCGTCAATTAACTCCAGTAACGACATCAACTTCAACTTCCTGGCATGGTAGAAAATGTAATCTAACGTTCCCTGAAATTTCCCTCGGCTATTCTCAATGAAGGTAGTGAAACGTGGCTGCCCCGTTTTACCATCCATTTTCTTCATCGCGCCTTGTAGGGGAAGATTGCATCGGGAATAGTTAAAATAAGCATTTGCTAAAGGTATTCTATTACGAAACATGAGTTTAATGGATAGATCATAATCCGAAATTTCTTCATGTAAGGGATCCACATAGCCTTTCGTAAGAAGTGAGTGGGGAGCGCTTCCGGACAAAGAATTGAAGCCCCCACATAGTACAACAGGAATATCGTGGACAAACTTCTCCAAATCTTTGAGCAAGTAGTAGACCTGCCATAGCTTTACATCACTGTTTTTAGGATTTGCATGGATGTGGGTATTGGTTATGCACAGACGTTCACTAGTCTTTTTTATGCAAAGGATGACATGCAGGGCAATGTTGTCTTTATATCTCAAATTAATCGAACACAAAGTTATCAAGTCAAATTGATTCAGTTTATAAAACGTTGCACAACCATCAACAGTTGGAATGTTGCCTTCTCTCTGCTTTCGCTTAAACATCCCTTCATATCCTAATTTGGCCAATTCTGGATGGAAAAAATCAGAAAAATGGTTCTGTTGTACCTCCTGGAGGCAAATGATGTCAGGTTCGCACTCTAATATTTCCTTCAACAAGTTTTGTCTGCGATTTTCCCAACTGAGCGCGAATGGAGGACAGTTGGGGAACTGCTCTGAAGTAGCATACAAGTCTGCCAGAATGTTGTATGTCACAACTCTGAATGATGGACCCCTCAAACTTCTATCATACCTGTCGTTGGAAAGTTGAATCATTCGCCTAGGAACGGGGTGGGGAAATGGAATAACTGGCTCAGTAACGAAAAACCCCTTTCCTTCAATTTCTAGAAGTAATACCTTGCCTACATCCTGCGTGTTGGGTTTATAAGACTCGGAGGCAGACAACAACATATGAGTGTTGTTTGGAGAAATGCTTTCACCAACACTATGGACGCAATACCATCTCTGGCTCCTTAAATCCTCATCATCATCCCTGAAATGACCGTCTACCACATCTTTTACCCACAGCGTTATATCAAAAATAGGTTCTATGGAAACCCTTTTCAATTTCATTTTTGCCAGTAACTGTAATTCCGCTTCGATAACAACAACTTCTTTTCCTATGTTCTACCAGCTTTAGTAGCGTTGTTACCCCTTTCAAACAAGCTTTCTTAGCCTTACGACTTTGACTTCTTGTGAACTCAACTTTTTAATTAGCCGTACCAGTCAACTTTTTTTTTGGTTAAGATCGATGCTCTGCTCTATAAACAGAATATATGGATCCGTGCTTTTACCCACTCCTCGATAAACAAAAGAGATGGATTAGTGCTCCATAAGCTTTTTGTATATATAGCTTAAATATGTTGTACGTTAAACCAAAAAATCTATTGAACTTCGAGCTTGGTTAAAACTTCGGCATTTGGATAATTTAGGAAAGACTGAAATATTAAAACTAGCCGTTGTCCCAAAAGGTACAAAGGGAGGCCGATAGGATTAGTGAAAGGAAGAAAGTTCTATAGATAGTCAAGCATATATAAAGGTAAGTAGTGACGAAGGCAATAACCACGTTGACCATCCTGTACCAGTACATTTTGATATTAGAAGAACAAAACCAAAACCAAACCATTCATATTAATATAGTAAGTGTAGAACGCGTTCATACTTAAAGCTCAATAGGTTCAATAGATTATTGGCAGCACGGTTTTTTTCTAAATGAAAAGTAAATTACAACGTTGTACATGGTAAATGAAAAGTGGAGAAATTTGTGATTTGCAAATGTTAAAACAAATCACTTACATTACTGGTTGACAGTAGAACTAAAACATTAACATTATTAAAATTTTGAAACCGATTTTAAATTCATGTATTGTATTTTTCAAAGTATTTTGTTTTACATACTTAAGTCCTCAAATATAGTGGTTTTAGATTCCATTTTGGCAAACCCACCATTGAAAACAATATGTATTTCTCTGGCCCTCAAAGCAAGCTTTTAGCACTTATTAATCTATGCTCTGTCCAAGATACAATTCAAACTTTCATTTTCAAGCATTTTAAGAGGCAAAACAGTGCAAATATTTTAAATGTTCTATTTACTTGTCTGAATTTCTACAAATAAAATATATATCTTACATCCCCACCCCACCTTTAAGGGGTTTAAAAAGAAGAAAGAGCGCTCTCAAAAAAATTAGAAACCTTTAATATAAGGTGAATTTTTAAAAATTTACATCAAGAATTTGATTCTGGAAATTTCTGCAATCCCTACACATCCTTCCTTTAAAGGGCATTTTACAATTTGGCTTTTGAAAAATGGAAATAGTCTCAACCAAAATTTTCAGTTATACTTTAATCTGTGTCTCCAGATAACAACTCCCAATGATCGCCAGTTCACACAGAACATTGGTCACACACCAATTGCCCCCACTTAACACTGCTTATGCATCACTCATTCGCAATAGGTTAACAGGTTTCTTTGATATCCAATTCTAACAATAGTTTTAGACCATCTTTGTGTTTTGCTTCCTCACATAATCTGTGTCTCCAGATATTTTTCCTTCTACACTCCCATACTCCCATACACTCGTTTTCCTTCTACTCAGACCAATCATCTTCAACTTTGATTTCAAACCAAGAAAGGGGTTCAAGGTTTCTACAATTTCAAATTCAATTAAAATGATTTCAGTTTCTTGGAATTTTCTCTGGAGCAATCTTTGCTGCCCCAAAACTGCTTATACCCTTTTCCATAAGTAGGATACATACGCAGCGACATTTTTCACTCAAACCCTGAAAAAGAACAAGCCTTCAGGGAATTTCGTCTGGATCTTTTATCATTAATGTAAACAAAGAAACACAATCTATAAATTCCCACTGTTTTCTTGAAAAAGGAATCAGAAGAATTTACATTTTAAATGGCAAATATGAATACTTTCGAAATTGTGATGAGTTTCTTCTTCCGTATCTATCACATAAGTAGTTTTAGTGCCACCCCATTGCTGGCCACTCTTCGCCGCTACATCTGTAACATGGACACTTTGCCTACTTCAATCGCCCTGCACAGTTCAGATCTCTCTTGCTACAGGATCTATGCATCAATTCTGCACTCAATGGCTCCACAATTATAGCCCCAAGCATAATTTGTCAGGGATTACCCTAGATTTGTCACGGTAACAATCTAGAAAGCAAATACTCAAAACTAATTGATTGAATATATATATATATATATATATCTATATATATATATATATATATAACAATAGTGTGGAGATATTTTTTCAGCCCATCGAAATAACTCATGATGTGGAATACAGTTCTTGCTTTCAGACCTTTATGGACCAACTGAACATATCCATTCATTACCAATAATGGATTCTATGATACATTATGTAATCCATTTGTGGCCTTCTTATCCTAAGAATTGAACATTTAGGAATTATCATACAAGCCTCATTCATCATCCAGGGGCCAGGAAAAACTCTCGTTCAGGAAGTAGTAGTAGTTTACAATTAGGGTTTTCATTCAGGGAGTAGTAGATTTGCATCTTGCAACAATTGCACAACTTCTTTCATAGAAGGCTGCAACGCTGGCAGTTTGTGTGTACAGGATATTGCAATTCTCAAAGTCTGAAGCATTTCTTCCTTAAATGAATTGGAAATCTTCGAGTCAAGAACCACAAGTGCATCTTCCTTCTCATATATTTTTTATGAAGTCCAATAAAGAATATCCTTGTTCTCCCAAACTCTTGTTCAATGGATCATTTGCTAGTTATGAACTCCAGCAAAACCACAACAAAACCGTAAACATCGTTTTTTTCTTGCGACCTTCAAGGAGTATGCATGTTCTACCAGAAAAATAGATAAACAAGGTGCAATTCAGGGTTCATCCATTTGCAGAACCTTGTGTGGGAAACATCAAGGAAAAAAATGGAACACATAGGCTAGGCAAAAGGGATGGTAAATTTACTAGGAGCAATGTAACCGTGAGTGCCTACAAAAATTGTTGAATCCCCTCCTCTGTTACAAGCTTGAAGAACTTTTGCAACACCAAAATCAGCAATCTTGGCCTCATAAAATTGATCCACCAAGATATTGGTAGACTTGACATCTCTATGAATAATTGCAGGGGAGCAATCGTGGTGAAGATAAGATAATCCATGAGCCGTCCTTAATGCAATCTTATGTCATGTTGGCCAATCTGAATTATTATTGCTATGCAAAGCTTGAAACAGGTTCCCATTAGGCATGTATTCATAGACCAACACATTAGACTGCCTGTTGGACATATAACAATAGAGCTTCACTATGTTTCTGTGGCGAATGGTTCCCAATGTTTCAACTTCTTCCTTGGACAATCGATGGTCATACTCTCACAGTAAATGCTTCCCACTTCGTTATTCTTCTTCTTATGTTTGTCCGTACTGAAATCATCTATATCCATTTTGGAGGTCGTCCAGAGGTGCTTCACTGCCACTGTTTCATTGTTGTGTATGTCAGCGCGATAAACCTTGCTGGATGCCCCACTTCCAATTACATTTGCTTTGTCTTTCAATAATAAAACCCTAGAAAGCTCTTCTGCATTGAAGCTCAAGTTATGAAAATTTGTGATTTTCAATGTTGAGTTTTCTGTTTTCTCCAGCCTATCTGCTTGGTGACGAACATACCTCCGGAAAAATACAAGTCCAATGACGAATATTAATGCTGTTGTTATCGCTCAGAAATTGTCCTGGTTGTGGAAGGAGATCTCTGAGATAACCTTTTCAACCAATCTTTGGGTTGGAAACTGACCTTTCCAACCGAGGGGCTCCCTCTCTGAATCAACTACCCAATGTCACTTAGGCAGCTGCTCATGTAATTAAGCAATGGCCAGATCTTTGGTAACTTGGTAAGTGAGATATTCAAAAGAAATTTGGTTGGGCAGGAGAGGGTATCCATTGGGCGATGGAGTCACAGGCTCTGGAAGATAACCAAAGGTTTGCTGGATGTTTGGTCGAATGAGCAAAGGCTTGACAGAGGCAAGGTAGAAAAATGTTTTCTTAGACATAAAATTTAAGATCAGTTGACAGATGAAAAGAGAAACACAATCCACTACAAAGGAGCACCTAACAGAGGGCGAATTCCAATGAAGTAGCTTTAGAAGGAAAAGCTTGCACGTATTGATTACTATATTTCAGAGCATCTAACTTGGACGAAATCTGAAATATTTTCCCTTAATCAGATACTGAAGAAAGATAATATGAATGGAAAACAATCACATGAAAGAACACAGACTAGAAAGCACTTTTCACATGAATCTCTATGGCCAAAGGTCTGGTACTTCTGATCCAGAGAATTTGATTAAAGTTCAGAAACACTGTTACAAAAATTGGCCGATGAAATTCCTCAGGACCCAACCCCTGACTATTACAAATCATCCCTTCAATAAAAAAAATAATAACCATATGTTACTGGTTTACTGGAAATAAAATCAATTAAAATTATAACAAATAAGCTAAAAATAAAAGTTGTTGCAATGGATTCGAATTGCTGTAGCTGCTGATGGATTTATCCTATGCCTGAAGATTTGGAACTTTTATTGCCACTTGTGTTTTGACTGCCAACTATGTCCTGCAAATCTGGAATTGCTGATTTGGTGCCAATCAATCATCAATCCACAAAATTTGGAGTAAATTTTGACCTGCTAATTTCTCCTGGAATGCTTTGTCTTCGATGGATTTGAATGCTCATTTTGTGGCCTAGAATCTGCAGCAAGTTCTTATTTTATGTTCCTCAAAATCTAGAAACAATTTAAGTCTGATTTTATGCCTGGAAATGCTCAAATAATCTCTTTTTAGATGTACTGCCACCTGAGCCTGCCATTTGTTGCTGACAGTCTTTATCCATTTTAATGTGCTCTCGATTGTGCATGCCAAAACAGTCCCTTTAAAGTTAAAAACGAAATATAACAAGAGAATAATCCTCTGCTTATTTCCAGCTAATTACCAAAGTCAATATTAGTTCGAAGGAATAACAGTTAGCATAAAAATTTGGAGGAACTGATATCTTCAACAAAATTACTGTCACAATCTCCTCAATCATAGACATACATACTGCAAAGTGTGCAACAGAACAAACTGGTTGCATATAATGACCCCATTTTTGCTGTCCATATCCTCCCTGTTGGATTAACATTCGATTGCAAATTTTTGTACTCCACTGAGTCAATCTTGCAAAACTATGGTCATATATTGGTCTAATTCAACATGCACATGATTGGGCTTATCTTTTGGTCACAAAATCTATTGAAGCTAACACTAAAGAAATTGGTTCCTTTGCTAGGAACTTTATCTCACCCTATATTTGAGTGAAGTGAAGAATGAAAAGTTCACAAAACAAGTCTCAAAAGGATTGAGAAGCATTCAAAACCCTTCCTCTTGAAGCTACAATTCTCAAAGTCCTCATAGAAATCCGGATTCAAAATAGCTTCCAACTGATACATTCCAATTCTTGAAATCCTTTAAGTAATGTCAACTTCACAGGGTTGCAAAAGCGAGTTTGAACTTCTCCATTCCTTTATTATCACATTGTTTTTATAACAAGATAACAAGAAACTTGCATAATTGTCTCACTGCAACACTCGATTCTGCTACAAACTGGAGGAAGGATTGAACCATTGCCTCGAATGTTATAACTTTATGGCGATTATGACCCCATAGTTATTCAAACCAGACCTCTAGGAATTTGTAATACCACCATGAATTGTCTTCAAAACTTGTTAGTAAAAGTAAAAGTGCAATGCGCCCACCAATCAACTTTATTTGGCTATTATATCATCCTGTGAGCATGCTTGTATGATGTCTGCATTTAAACTCCTCAGAGAGCTCTATATTCCTGGTTTGGAACAAACAATCCTCAATAGCAAACACAACATATGTCAACAGGGGGTTTCACATGGGCTTTTCGCTTCAAAAGCATTCTGAAGTTTGTGACCAAAGTAGGAAGAACACTGGCAAACTAGGCGTTTTCCTTCATCTCTTCATCTGTCATAAATGCCCCTTAACTCAAATGACATCGAGTGCGTTTCTGACACAATTTCTTCCTGACGTAGAACCATCTCATATGAGAGAACATTTGTGGGACGATCTCTGTAGATATCACTGCAAAGGTCACAATAATTGGGCATTTGATATTTGTTTACAAACCCTGGGCATTGCAGTAAAATCTAGACTCCTTTAGAAAGATGCATACATGTCATTTGGCATTCAAATGCACTAATGGCGTTCCATATTGCTTGTAAACTGGCACATAGGGTTTTGAAAATTATCCTTCGCGGTCCATATATTAACACGAAGCTTGCAATGCTTACTATGAAATCTGGATACGAAACCCTGTCCAGCTATTGTGGATCATGAGGCATTACTTTAAGAGACAATTACGAGATCAGTTTCAAAGCAGAGCTGTAGGAGATGGATCAAACAACAGAGCAAAACTTTATGCTTTTTGGTAGATTCTGAAAATAGCAATAGAGAAAGGTTTAAATTGTCTACAGGTGATAAGAGATTCCAAACACATTGCAGAGAGGTCAAATGGCAATTTCAATCAGGAAAATTTGCAGCTGGCCCATCATTGGATGGAATCAGAGAAGCAAGGAAAAATTCCATGTCATTATCTTTTCAGCATGTCTGCAAGGGATAAATATGAAGGCTGATATATTGTTCAAGTAAGCACTGAGGATGCAGAACAGATGGATGGAGATGATTGAATACCCCATCTGGACCTTCTCATTCAATCTATTTCTAATCAAGCTATTATAGTAATGACCTTTTGGATGGTTGTTTTGGAAGCAATGTCAAAACTTAAACATCATACTTACCCTAAAATTATTATAACAGTTTACATGCTTTCCAGGACTTTAATTGCATACCATAGTTACACATAAAAGCCACGACATTAATCACATAACAGTTTGAAATAGTTCAGCATGCCTTCATAACATTGGAGATATTCCAACTGTGTTCATATTTGTCACTAATCCTGGATGACTTTAATTACAGTTCTCAGACCCTCTCCTTTAAGAATGTGATCAAATGCCTTGTTGATGTCAGCAAAAGGAACCTTGTCTGTAACAAAATTATCTAGTTCAAGCTCCTGCAAATTTAACAATCAAGGAAGGAAAGATTAAAACCGTAATTATAACTCTAATTAAATATGATAAGAATAGATTGCTCCCGTCATGGTACGGACAAAAAAAAAACAACTGGGAAATATGACCACACAGTATTATCTACAATTATGGTTTGAATAAGCTGTTACAACTATGTTATGAAGTCTTACCCCATTCAAATACATCTCTACAAGGCCTGGAAAATCAGTACGAGGCTTATAATTTCCAAAGAAGGTTCCTTTCAACATTTTCTCGCTCAGAAAGTTTACAGGATTCGTTTTAAAGACTGCGTCTGAACGAGGGACCCCTGTTAAAACGGCTACACCCCAACCCTGCAAAAATAGAACTCTGATATCAAACATATGCATTGCCTGCATTTTCTTAATTAAATCGAAGCAATCAGTTTTAACTTTAAAGCTACAGCTTAGAATTGAAATGATTGATGTATCTTAAACCAAAGGAAACCAAGAGCTAGTACATCATGGTAGCATTCCAAAGCTTGAACCATGGCCTCAATACTCCCTGTGCATTCGACGCTGCAGTCCACCCCTCCATCAGTTTTTTCTGCAATTACCTGTAAACATTTTTTATAAGTGTTTGGAAATTAAGAGTCTACACTGCTTTGAATGGATGGTGAATGAGTGCACTCCATGCGAAAACTTAAAATCTCCCCCACCTAAGTACTAAAGTACCACACTAGTCAAAAGCAACCAATACTCTGATCTGGGAGAGAGTTTGATGATCATTTTGGGCAGCTCAACGTACCTGCTGAATAGGTTTTTCGTACTCTTTAGGGTTTATAAATTCCGTTACTCCAAATTGTTTTGCTGAGAAAGGAAAGATTACAAGAAAGGGTTAAAAAGGCAATTCTACAAGTCAACATATCAACATATCAACATTCGAGGCAGCATATATGTGCAAGGAAAGCCGAGCACCTGCTCCCCCAATTCTTATCCACGGTCGCTCCCGTCACCGCAAGCTTCTTCCTTGTCCTTCAAGGATACCGATGAAGAAAACAACAACACCAAATCTCATTTTATCTTTCAAAAGCGCGGTATTTATGAAGATCCCTGGCCTCCGTTAAAAGGATCACGGGGATGAATCAAACCCTGACTTCGACTATTGACTGCATAACCAGAAATTAAAAATATTAAGTAATAAATATAAAACCGCGTCAAAGACCGCTGGAAGTCGGAGGATAAAGCCCTAGCTGCGCAGAATACGAACAAATTAGCGGATGTTAGTTCCTCAACGCTGCCCCCCTCTGGCCTTTCCATGATACCAAGTGCTTGTTCCTCGTCCAAGTATTAAACAGAAATCACTCCAGTCCAGGCATTTCACCTACTCTGTCATATTGTGAGAATTAAAAGAAGGAACCCCATCGCTGCTAACTCTACACCGCCTTCTCAGTAATTTGTAACGTTTTATTCACGGATTACAGGGAGCTGTAACAAATTTGCGGATATTTCTGCCTGCGAAATAGAAGAAGGAACCCCATCGCTGTTAACTCTACACTGCCTTCTTAGTGATTTGTAACGTTTTATTCACGGATTACAGGGAGCTGTAACAAATTTGTGTTTTATTCACGGATTACAGGGAGCTGTAACAAATTTGCGGATATTTCTGCCTGTTCATGTAGTGGGTGAAGATTCGGTTTGCCGGAAGTTCTCAATCACTGAGAATAAACAGAAATTGCCTCAACATTAACAATTTGCCTGCTGTATGCCCGCCAGATGTCGACGCCAGGTGTAATCCTCAGAATGAAAGGGACGACGAAAGTCTCTTTCAAAGGGAAGGCCTATCGGCCTAAAGAAAACATATTTTTGAAACGAAGTTTGCAATCTTACTGGCATTTAGGAAACTAATTATATATGGCAATTGATGGGCATTTGGATAATTTAGGAAAGACTGAAATATTAAAAAAAAACATATTTTTGAAACGAAGTTTGCAATGTTACCGGTATTTTGGCAACTAATTGTATATGGCAATTGATGGAACCAACTTTATTTTGTTCAAGTTTATGGAAATGATTTTGTTTACTTTCATGTAATTAAACTAGCGTTACTTGTTTCTTTTCCTTTCCTACAATTAGAATAGGGTTATTTGTTGTTCTTTATTTTTTTCTTTGAATAAACTACATCTACTTTCTATTATTTTCTGTAAATATGGTAGGTTTACTGTTTGCCATTTATTTTTCTACAAAATTAGAGTATGTTTACTTGTTTTTTTATCTAAAGTTCCTAAGTATTTTTTGTATTTTTGATATAAAGTGAGGTCATTGTACAACATAGTTTCCCTTGAGGTGAATGAGATCCACCAAAGGACAATACATTACATGTTGCACAAATAGCTTTGACCCTCTAAAGTTTGTGTTTGTACAAACATGAAGCTAATAAGTGAAGTCAATACAGCAAAGACAATTAACATTCTTATTCTAACACTAAGGAGCAGTGATATTTTTAAAAATAACAATAGACTGAATCTCATTAAAAATAATTAATGCAATTTATATTCAAAAGTTCAAAGATAAAATCATCAAGGTATAAGAAAATCTTTCTTTCAAAACACTAAACTCCCTCATCCATTGATTATTCTTCAATATATGAATGATTGTTGTCCATTGATTATTCTTCAATATATGAATGATTGTTGCTTCTTGAAAATACAAATGGTAAATATATTTTCGAAAGTAAACTAAATCTGAGTTCATGGAATTTATGCCTCCTATCGTAAGTTTGACTTGTTGGTCATAAAACTAGAAAATGGAAGCATCATGCAATATTTGTTGATGATGGAACAAAAAATAATACTCATTTTTTTGTTGTAGAAAAACATAATATTTCTTTGTGGTAAGTTTGACTTGTTGGTCATAAAACTATAAAATGGAAGCATCATGCAATATTTGTTGATGATGGAACAAAAGATAATACTACTTTTTTGTTGTTGTAGAAAAAAGTAATATTTCTTTCACGATGGATGGATGGAATGTCGATTACATTCATATTCATTACTCAAACCTACCTCTGAACATTAAATTTTTGAACTAGAAATGTGAGGTAAAAGATTCACAAATGCCACGTAAAAGATTCACAAAAAAATGAGGTTGGTTCTTTGGAAACTATGATATTTTTGGAATAAAATTGCCATTAAATTACTTAATCCAGGTGGTAATGGAGGTGGTTTTGTATATATAATGAAAACATAATTAACAATTGAAAATGGTTTAACTTTTCTTGATGTATTTAGGCTTTGAAAACTTCACATTCATTCAATGTCTAGTGCATTTATTGAATTGAGTGGCGTGGAATAGTTTCTTTGTGATAACCATGTTGGATTTTTACAATTGTTCGATGTAATGGAGGTGATTTTGTATTTCTAATTAATAATTGAAAATGGTTTAACTTTTCTTGATGTATTTAGGTTTTGAAAACTTCAAACTGATTCAATTTCTCATCCATTTATTGAGTTAGGTGCAATGGAATAATTTCTTAGTGATAACCATGTTGGACTTTCGATGTAATGGAGTTGATTGTGTATTTCTAATGAAAACAGAATTAACAATTGAAAATCGTTTAACTTTTCTTGATGTAGTTAGGTTTTGGAAACTTCAAATTGATTCAATGTCTAGTGCATTTATTGAGTTAAGGGGGGTGGAATAATTTCTTAGTGATAACCATGTTGGACTTTTGCATTTGATCCAGCTATTACTTGATTTGACACAATTGCTTGAATTCCAGAAGTAGTCAAGGAAATTGGCTTTAAAACAAATTATATTACTATTTTTTGGATTAATAAAGCAATATCCGGAGTTAATAAGGGTTTTACCGAATACCTCACTTTATTTAATTGCAATAGTCACGAGTATATATTTAAACCCCTATATAATAGGCAACCCTTGGCTTCAAATTATGTGTACTTCATTCAAAATTTATTATTAGATTCTTAAAAAGTGAATTTTAACAATAACGCTTTTGGTGTCATAAGTAATTTTAGTCAAAAATCTTTCTCAATTTATGTTTAAGGTTATTGACAATTTTTGGGTTTCCCAATTTGATGAGCATATGTCATTCTTTGTTAAATGCACCTAATACCTCATAATAAATGAGGAATTATTGTCTTTGCACTGAGAAGAGAGAGGTGTTGTTATTGCCTTTGGATTTAGAAGAGAGAGGTGTTGTTTTAGCTTAGGATGAAAGAGATATGCCACCTACATCAAAGTTCACTTCAAAAGTCTAATGTACAAAAAAGTAATAATAATAAAGAATAAATTGTAATTTTTTGTAATTTTAATTTATGGTAAAAAATAATAATAATAATAATAAAGAACAAAAGGTAACTTTTTGTAATTTTAATTTATGGTAACTGCATGTTTATTATTGCTGCCGAAACTTCCTTGAAATAATTTATAATGGAAATTTAAAAATTCCACTTCAACCTTGAAGTTTGTTATGTTTAATATTTTTGTAATCATCAATTTTAATAGTGATATGAAATACAAATTATAGTACCAATTGGTAGTGCAAAATTTTATGCTAACTCTTTCCTCAACCATCTGAAAATTGGATGAAAGGTAAAAAAAAAATCTTTCATAAGTGACAACTATAAACCTTAGTCACCCTTCAGTAAGCAATGTAAATCAAGATAGAATTCATAAAGATTTGAATTTACAATATTGTAATTACACATTAGTGGTATTATTCATTCCATTCAATGAAAAAAAATAGAAAAAGTAGCTATAAGAAGAACATATATATATATATATATATATATATATATATATATAGATATATATATATATATATATATATATATATATATATATATATATATATATAGATATATATAGATATAGTTATTTAATCATCCATTTTGGGCTTTGCATCTATCGGGAATTTTCTGTTTAATATACTATATGAGAGGATTTTCGCATAATGATATTAGGTAGCAGCTACCAATATATGCCTACAATTTGAATCCCCAAATTCATTTTCTCACCATAAAGTAGAACAAATGGCTAGTACAACAATATGTGGTGGGTTACTAGAAATGTATTCAATTAATAAGGAGTTACTTTTATTTTCATAATTTATATCTACTTTTTGCTCACAAATACTAAGGATCAATGTTTAACACTATGTTTATTAAACTCGTGAATTCTTAGTATGGCCTAGGAAGTATGTTCTCAAAGCTTATGAAATTTTCATAATTTTCATGCAAACAATTATTCACTTAAAATTTTAATATGTTTTATTATCCTAGAAGTTAGTTTAGATTACAAAGAAATATTCCACAATAATATTATCCATTGGGGTCAAGTCACTTCATCATATCTCACAGTAAAATTAGTACATACTTCCCTATAAACAAAAAATTCATTGTGCTTTATGATCCCTAATGGGATGTTCAGTATTAGCTTATGTTCTAACTAACCTAACTTTTAGATGTTTTGTGGCAGCAAGGAGATGATGTGTTTTTTTCCTCTCTTAATATATTTCATTAGTACTATACTTCAATAATGTGTATTGATCATTCTTTAGTGATGTGCTCCATTGAGGTTTTTATGTTATTCCTAGGTCATACATTCACCATTATTGAGGATAGTAATATGATTAAAAAAATCAAGTAGAGCTTAAATTTTGTAAGCAACAAGTATAACACGTCATATTATGAAATTTAAGGATGAAATCACCCCTATAAATAATAAGGTATGAAATCCATTTACATTACCTTTTCCCATTACCTTTATCATGACTATACTTCCAACATCCATTTACCATAATGCACATTGGACCCAGCCAGTCCAATCGACTGTCATGATCTTACCTTCGGTTGTGCTTACTCATGCACCTAGCTTCATCTAAATCTTGCATTACCTTTCAGTTACAACACATCTCTCCTCGAGCTCCATTAAGTTTCCTCTTTACCCAAACAATTCCCAAGGCTCAAAACATAAAAGGCAAGACAAGAAACAAACAAGAAGAAAACCAATAACAACACGAATTCGAAAATGTGGCATGATCATCCACTAGACACAACAAAATTGCAAATCAACCGTGATAAAACAATAAAATACAAAATTCACAAGACTAAAAACAAACACCATGACTCAATCCCCATGGCTCCTAAGGCAAGCTCAACCTCAATCTTCTTTAATATTTCATGGAAATTTGCTTTTCCATGCAATCCCCTACATCATACTGCCATTAACACATTACTTTTAGTGCAATCACAAACATAAAAATACACCAGATACCTCAGCTTGTTGTGCCAAGCATGTTACCTTGTGACTGAACACATCCATTCCATCTCCCAAGGGACTCCAAATATCTTAACAAATCCGTTTGTAACTAGAGACTAGCTAATATACCTATCAATTACATGTTCATGAATCTAGCAATAATCCACATAACATCAAACAAAATCAAGGTTAACAAGACTTCCTATATGTAAAGCACTCGTTCATTAGGAATTAGGGTTTCCAAACATAGCCAAACGAATTCTTACCCGATTCTTTTCTTTTACCCTTACCCTGTTGCAACTGACTCTTACTATATACTGTCACATCACCCAACTGTTAGTTATATAAACACATTAACTATTACCTCCTCACGCTAATACCAACCATGTTTCCTGCAACTGCTCACACATGTCAAAACACATGTTCCAAATATCAATACAATCATAACTATGAATTTGAATTCAACTTTTACAAACAATCATGTCATAATCCATAGTCAACTCATAGTCATTAAACATAATTCTACAACTATCACCTACTACACTCAAGTACCTACCAACTGCCTCAACACATATATGTTAGTTCAATCAAGATTTGTTACAAATATCTCAAACTGTATTTACACAAATAGAATTGAAATAGAGGGCATTCAAAGCTAATGAATCTAGTTGGCAGTATCTTTGTGGATTTTTGGTAACAAAGAAGAGAAATTAGAATTTGATAAAAACTCTTATTTGATGAGGTGGCATCCAAGTGACTGAGTGTCTTTGAGATTTTTCCTCCCGAAATTTTGAACAATGGGGTACTGTAATCTGTTTGTATATCCCAAACCATAAGATATGTTAAAAATTGAGAGAGATTTTTTTTAATGATGATGTTGGAAGAAAAAACCGCTTTCCGTTTTTTAAACTTCATTTCCACCTGCTTGGAAACTGCATTTGGAAACACTGGCTAAAAACAGGAAAATCCAGGAAAATATGCTCGCAAAGATTCATTAGAATTTCCAAAACTGTAACATATTTTAGAAACATGAGAGAGGTTTTTGTAAACGAGGATCTTATCATAAGAAACCTCTTTTAATTTTTTAAAGTTCATTCTCAGTGGTTTCTAAACCATGTTTCAAATTATTGTTCTTTATAGGAGAAAAAATAATTTAACTGACCATGAAACAAACATGTGACATGGAGGTGGGGGATGATGTGGAGGCACATGGTTGGTGGAGATGAACTGGAGTCCGCAACGGTGATGTGGAGAATTGACGTGGAGGTGAGTGGGGAAAATAGTCCAAGTGGCAGGCAGTGAGTGGTGCGAGAGTGACAACGACGTTAAATGTTTGTGGGAGGTGATATGTAGAATGGGTACATGGCAGAAAGGGAATGGAGATTTAGTGGAAGTGAAGGGTGACATTAGCGGGAAGGCGGGTTACGGCAGGAACGGTGGAAACTGCTTTCGGAGGGGGGTCGAAGCTGTTTGTGGTATTAAACGGGGGTGTCCAAAATCATGAGGGGAGGACACGTTGTGGCGGGGAAACAAGTTTTCAAGCCCCTCCCCCCCCCCCCCCTCCCCCACACTGTTAAAGAGAATCATAATAGTAGGAGGGGTCTGAAAATACGATGGATCCATCTGATGAAAAAGGTGATGTGATTGGAAGCTAGTAATATGTGAGTTATTTAACCACATACGAAAAATCTCCATTTGTCGTTTCCAACTCTACACTAAAACAAAAGCCATAGTACTAATGCCTTATTAAAATTCGTTTAATCACATTTAAATGATGTGATTAATTTAATCTAATCATGCTTAATTATGCTCTAATGATTCATTTTGACTTGCAAGAATATTTCTTTATTTTTCTTACGGTTTTGACATTTTTTTGGAAATAATTTACAACATGGAATATTATTTACAACATTTCAAACATAATAATGATCAGCTATAATCAAATGATCCTGTAAAAATTATACGACCCTAACAAGACATCACCAAAAAAAACCATCATCAGATTGGTCTCCATCCAAGCCTTCCAGGGCTTTGGGAGCATGTTTCCAACCAAGTCTTGCAAAACTATTAACTCAACCCACAACGTATAAAGGGCCTCCAAAGTGTTTGTCCAACCAAGAATTCTAGGACTAGTAACTCAAGCCACCAAGTGCTTCCGTAGCATTTTTCCAACCAGGGCTTCTAGGACTAGTAACTCAACCGAAGTTGTTACAGTGCTTCCACATCATTTGTTCAACCAAGGCTTATAGGACTAATAACTCAACCCAAGCTAAGGAAACATGAGAACCAAAAGAATCAAAACAATGAAAGTATATCGAAAATCACCATCCAAAAAATTACAAGGCTAGGCAATCGACTTTCAATCCAGTAAATCCTCCATGCCAGTGACAGATGACAATCAAGAAACCACATGCATAAGCCATGCATGCCCAAAACTAGTGAAGAAATCATACAGGGAACTCGGTACATCCAAGAAAATCTGATGTAGTTGTTGATGTCGATGCCTTATTGCACTTTCCACTCCTCCTTTTCCTTGTTTCTCCAAGAATCCAAGTACGCCACACCCTCCGAGAGTGCTCCAAGAAAACTCTAAGCTTCCAAGAGTATGAGATAGATCCAAAACTGCCAAAGCAATCTAACCAGCAGACACACTAAGGATAGCCTAAACAGATGGTTCTGGTCGGGCACTGAATCAAAAGGGTTGGTTGTCTCTCTCGTCCACCGTTCCCAAGAGAAGAGGGGGTGTTTTTGAAATGTTCTCCGTGACGGAATGCTAGTCAGCATCTTTGGTGCCTTACCTTTAGCTACTTTTCTTGGTACCTACCTCCTGAGTAGTTAGCTTAGGTGATACTTTCTAACTGATCCTTAGAAGCCTTTTTATGTATAAGGCCTCTATTTTCTTCATTTTCCATTATTTTCATTCATTTTCCTCCTCTCATGCAACCTGTGACCTTTCATCTCACTTTTCTCCTAATTTCCATTATTTTCCTTCATTTTCCTCCTCACATGCAACCTGTGACCTTCCAGCTACTTTTTCTCCTATTTTCCATTATTTTCCTCCTCACATGCAACATGTGACCTTTCACCTCCTTTTTCTCCTAATTTCCATTATTTTCCTTCATTTTCCTCCTCACATACAACTCATGACCTTTCACCTCCTTTTTCTCCTAATTTCCATTAGTTTCATAAATAAATGCACCAAAATAATTTTTTTCCTCTTTAATATATTTTTACAACTTAGAATGCATGTCCCATCACCTGTGGTATTTATATATTTTTACATGGAATTTTCACCAGGGTTGTTACATATTTCCTTGAAAACAAACCGTATAGTTTTTTTTGTAATGAGAGTAAATGGTTTTGTTTGCCATATATTACACACCTAACCTATATGTCGTTAAAGGTCATGGCTTGAGTGCACCATTCCATAAGAAATTGTCAAGCCTACATCATTTATAACTTCCCTGGTATTTTGTACATTGTATCCTCTATTATATAATTTCAGGAAAACAACAATTTTTCAATGTTGAGATGCAATTCAGTTTATCAAGCCCCTGGAGTGGCTGATTATCATTTCTTACTTTTGTTATTATCCTGAAACATTACCTTATATACAAGAAAGAGAACATTTTGTCAATATGAAAGGTATCTTGAAACCCTGTAATGGTAAATAGGGGTAATGCTTCTTTTCAAATTTAGGTGGTTCCCAATATTTGGCTATAACTCATGTAAGAGTCTTACAATATTCTACTTTGTTTATTGTTTCACAGATGTATATATTAATATTTATTTACAACATTCAATTATTTCTAGGTATATTTATATATATGTGCTTTTTTATCCTTATATTATTTATTCATATATTTTTTTCACTTCACTTTGCACATTTTCTTAAAAAAAAGGGCCCTGTATTTACAATTAAGCACTTAGGAATGGGTATATAAACTTTATTCTCAGGGAGATTTAGAGAAAAAAATCATTCCAACATATTTACTTATGTAGTTTATGAAACTAAGTCTATCACGAAGCACACAATGGAGATAAGAAGCTCAAAACCAACGAGAATTAATTTTCCCACTAAGCAAATCTTCCCTCTAGCCATTCTCACATCCCACACAACTACCATGACAATGACAATGACAATGACCACACACACAATGGAGATAATATGCTCATAACGAACAACAATTAATTCTTCTACTCACCAAATCTCCCCTCTAGCCAATTTCACATCCCACACAACTACCATGACAATGAGAACGCACACAATGGAGATATAACCAACAAGAATTAATTTTTCCACTAACCAAATCTCCCCTCTAGACGACTTCACATCCCACACAACTACCGTGAAAATGACCACACTTGGTCCAATGCTTATAGATCATAATGATATCAACATTGTGGTTTAGCACAATTATATATATATATATATATATATATATATATATATATATATATATATATATATAACTTTGTATCAATGCATAAAGGTAAACTAAAATGCCTACATATGAGTGGAGTGGAATGCTACCTAGGGAGAGTCATTGCACACTTTCTAAGAAAAAAAGGAATCATTGTCTTAAAAATATAGGATTATAGAAAGTTCACTTAATTGTAGAAAGATACAATTTAATTTTAGTGATACATAATTTAGTTCTAGAGACAATATCCATTTAACTAAGAACATAATAGGAGAAATAAAAAAGAAAAAAAATGCACAATTCTTTCTGTCTATCTAATTTTTAGTAAAGAAAAAATTTACATAAATTACGACACAATTTTACCGTGACTGTCAAACAACAACAAGGAACATTTCATTTAATAAGGTTCTTTATTTTTCTATCTCAAGTTATGGTCATAACCCTTGAGATGCATATTTCCTTTCATTGCAGGTTTTCATGCGGGGGTGTAACTAAACATGGCTACAATTGGGATGTGATTGGAAGAATGATTAACGAAGGAAGTGCACGGTCCTTCACCTCCTCCTCATCAACAATCTCTAGTAAACACACTGCCTTCAACTTCGTGGCACTATAGAACATGTAATCCAACATTCCCTAAAAATTGCCAGGATGATTTCTGAAGAATGTAGTGAAACGTGGCTCCCCTGTTGACCATCAATTTTCTTCAACAGGTCTTCTATGGGAACATTACATCAGGGATAGGAAAGATAAGCGTTTTCTTAAGGTATTGAATGAGGAAACTATAGTAGATAAGCATTTTCCTAAGGTATTGAATGAGGAAACTATAGTTTAATAGATGCTCGTAATCCAAAATTTCCTCCGGTAAGGGATTCTCTCAAGTTATGGGAGTTCAATTTTTTAAAGCTTAATTGATTGGGGATAAAATATCAAAAAATAATGTTATTATAAAATAATTTTAATGATTTAGATGTTTAAGTTGTTTCTTATTAAATTCATTATAAAATAATTTTAACCATTTAGATGTTTATAAGTTGTTTCTTATTAAATTAAAACTTAATTAAGTTAATCCAACTACTTACAAACACATTAAGAAATAATTTTTTAATATGATCTAAAATCAAATTAATCTTTGTTAAGTTTTAAACATGGTTAAAAAAGAAAAAATTGAAATCATATTAATATAAACAAAAAAGGATACAATCACGAAATAAATTATTCTAATAACTTAAATTTCGAGGAGGGAAAGGGAAGCCAAGCCTCTCAAAACCACTAAGGAGTGCTAATATAGCTACTTACCAACAACACAACATAGAAATTCCTAAGGTGATTTGAAGCAATGTTTCAGTGTTTTCATTTAAAATTTAGGAGCAATGTTTTAGTGTTTTCATTTAAAATTTAGGAGCATGTTGCTTTTATGAGTTAGGAGTAACGAAGGGAAAAATAAATTTGGAATTATATAGGATTATGAATAGTAAAATATTATAAAAATAAAGTTATAGAATTGATTTTGCTTTTATATTATTCAAATATTCCAAAATTTGAGATTATCAAAATTATTTCAAAATTTGAAACTATATTATGAGAGATAAGGGGATAGGTTGTTTTACAAATTCTTTCCATTGTCAACTCACAAGAATACAAACTAGACAAAGACAACTGCATTTAGTCCGAGCTTTAGCATTTCTCACCTATTTATAGATTTAGGGCTTTCATTTATTTTTTTTTACTTTTATTTTAGCAAAAATACCATTTTATACTGTAAAGTTCCCATACTCTACACAATGATTTTAGATGATTATGTTTTATAAGACACCAGGCATAAGAGTGCATCATAATATTGTGTTCTTTATGTTAATGAAAATCGATAAATAAATTTCTAGCTTTAAACATTTTATTGAACCATTAACATATATTTCTTTCAAGGCATTGTCTATACTCCAGAGATAGAGGTGTTGGGTTTATAGGTTAGGTGATTTGAAATTGGTACTTGAATAAAGATGAGAGGATGATAAGGTAAACAAAAAAACAAAAACAAAAATTCCTTTTTTAATAGAATTGAGTTATTCTCATACACTTTCAACTATATAATTTATATTTATTTATATGGTTAATAAAATATAGACATTTTTTTCAAGATTTAATTAATTATAATTTAAAAACATGAAAACAATTATATAGTTTAAACTTATTTATATTGTTAATAAAATAAATACACTTTTATTTTTCTTGAAGTTTCATTAATTGTAATTCAAAAAAATGAAAATGATTGAAATGATAAAAGAAAAAAAAATACTAAAATAGATCCAAATCAGCTTATTTTTTTAGATTGCAATTATCAAAACTATTGAAAAAATTAATATATATAGAATATATTTTTGAGTGAATCATAATGTTAGGATAACATGTTTTCAATAATCAAATTTCTAAATCTAAGGAAAATAATCACACTGTGAGAATAACATGATTTTAAATAATCACATCAATTAAAAATCAAAATTAATCGATGATTGATTCTATCTCATCTCAGCGATTTAAAAACAGAAATTACTCCACAATTTTACAGCCACTAAGAACCAATAGCTAGGAACATTTCGCTTCCTCAGTTTTCTATTGGTATAGGTGGCTTTGGCCATAACTCTTCAGTTGCATATTTCCTTTTGCTATTGGTTTCGATGTGGAGATATAACTAAACTCGGCTGCAATTGGGATATGATTGGAAGAATGATTAACCGAAGGAAGTGCACCATACTTCACCTCCTCCTCGTCAATTAACTCCAGTAACGACACCAACTTCAACTTCCTGGCATGGTAGAAAATGTAATCTAACGTTCCCTGAAATTTCCCTCGGCTATTCTCAATGAAGGTAGTGAAACGGGGCTTCCCCGTTTTACCATCCATTTTCTTCAACGCGTCTTGTAGGGGAAGATTGCATCGGGAATAGTTAAAATAAGCATTTGCTAAAGGTATTCTATGACGAAACATGAGTTTAATGGATGGATCATAATCCGAAATTTCTTCATGTAAGGGATCCACATAGCCTTTCGTAAGAAGTGAGTGGGGAGCGCTTTCGGACAAAGAGTTGAAGTCCCCACATAGTACAACAGGAATATCGTGGACAAACTTCTCCAAATCTTTGAGCAAGTAGTAGACCTGCCATAGCTTTATATCACTGTTTTTAGGATTTGCATGGATGTGGGTATTGGTTATGCACAGACGTTCACTAGTCTTTTTTATGGAAAGGATGAAACAAAATCCACATAACATCAAACAAAATCAAGGTTAACAAGACTTCCTATATGTAAAGCACTCGTTCATTAGGAATTAGGGTTTCCAAACATAGCCAAACGAATTCTTACCCAATTCTTTTCTTTTACCTTTACCCCGTTGCAACTGAGTCTTACTATATATTGTCACGTCACCCAACTGTTAGTTATATAAACACATTAACTATTACCTCCTCACGCTAATACCAACCATGTTTCCTGCAATTGCTCACACATGTCAAAACACATGTTCCAAATATCAATACAATCATAACTATGAATTTGAATTCAACTTTTACAAACAATCATGTCATAATCCATAGTCAACTCATAGTCATTAAACATAATTCTACAACTATCACCTACTACACTCAAGTACCTACCAACTGCCTCAACACATATATTTTAGTTCAATCAAGATTTGTTACAAATATCTCAAACTCTATTTACACAAATAGAATTGAAATAGAGGGCATTCAAAGCTAATAAATCTAGTTGGCAGTATCTTTGTGGATTGTTGGTAACAAAGAAGAGCAATTAGAATTTGATAAAAACTCTTATTTGATGAGGTGGCATCCAAGTGACTGACTGTCTTTGAGATTTTTACTACCGAAATTTTGAACAATGGGGTACTGTAATCCGTTTGTATATCCCAAACCATAAGATATGTTAAAAATTGAGAGAGATATTTTTTAATGATGATGTTGGAAGAAAAAACCACTTTCCGTTTTTTAAAATTCATTTCCACCTGCTCAGAAGCTGCATTTGGAAACACTGGCTAAAAACAGGAAAACCCAGGAAAATATGCTCTCAAAGATTCATCCGAATTTCCAAAACTGTGACATATTTTAGAAACATGAGAGAGGTTTTTGTAAATGAGGATCTTATCATAAGAAACGTCTTTTAATTTTTTAAAGTTCATTGTCAGTGGTTTCTAAACCATGTTTCAAATTATTGTTCTTTATAGGAGAAAACATAATTTAACTGACCATGAAACAAACATGTGACATGGAGGTGGGGGATGATGTGGAGGCACATGGTTGGTGGAGATGAACTGGAGTCCGCAAGGGTGGTGTGGAGAATTGACGTGGAGGTGAGTGGGGAAAATAGTCCAAGTGGCAGGCGGTGAGTGGTGCGAGAGTGACAACGACGTTAAATGTTTGTGGGAGGTGATATGCAGAATGGGTACATGGTAGAAAGGGAATGGAGATTTAGTGGAAGTGAAGGGTGACATTAGCGGGAAGGCGGGTTATGGCAGGAACGGTGGAAACCGCTTTCGAAGGGGGGTCAAAGCTGTTTGTGGTATTAAACGGGGGTGTCCGAAATCATGAGGGGAGGACACGTTGTGGCAGGGAAACTAGTTTTCGAACCGCCCCCCCCCCCCCACACTGTTAAAGAGAATCATAATAGGAGGAGGGGTCTGAAAATACGATGGATCCATCCGATGAAAAAGGTGATGTGATTGGAAGCTAGTAATATGTGAGTTATTTAACCACATACGGAAAATCACCATTTGTCGTTTTCAACTCTACACTAAAACAAAAGCCATAGTACTAATGCCTTATTAAAATTCGTTTAATCACATTTAAATAATGTGATTAATTTAATCTAATCATCCTTAATTATGCTCTAATGATGCATTTTGACTTGCAAGAATATTTCTTTATTTTTCTTAAGGTTTTGACATTTTTTTGGAAATAATTTACAACATGGAATATTATTTACAACATTACAAACATAATAATGAGCAACTATAATCAAATGATCCTGTAAAAATTATACGACCCTAACAAGACATCACCAAAAAAAACCATCATCAGATTGGTCTCCATCCAAGCCTTCCAGGGCTTCGGGAGCATTTTTCCAACCAAGTCTTCCAAAACTATTAACTCAACCCACAACTTATAGAGGGCCTCCAAAGTGTTTGTCCAACCAAGAATTCTAGGACTAGTAACTCAAGCCACCAAGTGCTTCCATAGCATTTTTCCAACCAGGGCTTCTAGGACTAGTAACTCAACCGAAGTTGTTACAGTGCTTCCACATCATTTGTTCAACCAAGGCTTATATGACTAATAACTCAACCCAAGCTAAGGAAACATAAGAACCAAAAGAATCAAAACAATGAAAGTATATTGAAAATCACCATCCAGAAAATTACAAGGCTAGGCAATCCACTTTCAATCCAGGAAATCCTCCATGCCAGTGACATATGACAATCAAGAAACCACATGCATAAGCCATGCATGCCCAAAACTAGTGAAGAAATCATACATGAAACTCGGTACATCCAAGAAAATCTGATGTAGTTGTTGATGTCGATGCCTTATTGCACTTTCCACTCATCCTTTTCCTTCTTGCTCCAAGAATCCAAGTACGCCACACCCTCCGAGAGTGCTCCAAGAAAACTCTAAGCTTCCAAGAGTATGAGATAGATCCAAAACTGCCAAAGCAATTTAACCAGCAGACACACTAAGGATAGCCTAAACAGATGGTTCTGGTCGGGCACTGAATCGAAAGGGTTGGTTGTCTCTTTCGTCCACCGTTCCCAAGAGAAGAGGGGGTGTTTTTGACATGTTCTCCGTGACCGAATGCTAGTCAGCATCTTTGGTGCCTTACCTTTAGCTACTTTTCTTGGGACCTACCTCCTGAGTAATTAGCTTAGGCGATACTTTCTAACTGATCCTTAGAAGCCTTTTTATGTATAAGGCCTCTATTTTCTTCATTTTCCATTCTTTTCATTCATTTTCTTCCTCTCATGCAGCCTGTGACCTTTCATCTCACTTTTCTCCTAATTTCCATTATTTTCCTTCATTTTCCTCCTCACATGCAACCTGTGACCTTTCAGCTACTTTTTCTCCTATTTTCCATTATTTTCCTCCTCACATGCAACGTGTGACCTTTCACCTCCTTTTTCTCCTAATTTCCATTATTTTCCTTCATTTTCCTCCTCACATACAACTCGTGACCTTTCACCTCCTTTTTCTCCTAATTTCCATTAGTTTCATAAATAAATGCACCAAAATACTTTTTTTCCTCTTTAATATATTTTTACAACTTAGAATGCATGTCCCATCACCTGTGGTACTTATATATTTTTACATGGAATTTTCACCAGGGTTGTTACATATTTCCTTGAAAACAAACCGTATAGTTTTTTTTGTAATGAAAGTAAATGGTTTTGTTTGCCATATATTACACACCTAACCTATATGTCGTTAAAGGTCATGGCTTGAGTGCACCATTCCATAAGAAATTGTCAAGCCTACATCATTTATAACTTCCCTGGTATTTTTTACATTGTATCCTCTATTATATAATTTCAGGAAAGCAACAATTTTTCAATGTTGAGATGCAATTCAGTTTATCAAGCCCCTAGAGTGGCTGATTAGAGTTTCTTACTTTTGTTATTATCCTGAAACATTACCTTATATACAAGAAAGAGAACATTTTGTCAATATGAAAGGTATCTTGAAACCCTGTAATGGTAAATAGGGGTAATGCTTCTTTTCAAATTTAGGTGGTTCCCAATATTTGGCTATAACTCATGTAAGAGTCTTACAATATTCTACTTTGTTTATTGTTTCACAGATGTATATATTAATATTTATTTACAACATTCAATTATTTCTAGGTATATTTATATATATGTGCTTTTTTTTCCTTATATTATTTCATATATTTTTTTCACTTCACTTTGCACATTTTCTTAAAAAAAAGGCCCTGTATTTACAATTAAGCACTTAGGAATGGGTACATAAACTTTATTCTCAGGGAGATTTAGAGAAAAAAATCATTCCAACATATTTACTTATGTAGTTTATGAAACTAAGTCTATCACGAAGCACACGATGGAGATAAGAAGCTCAAAACCAACAAGAATTAATTTTCCCACTAAGCAAATCTTCCCTCTAGCCATTCTCACATCCCACACAACTACCATGACAATGACAATGACCACACACGCAATGGAGATAATATGCTCATAACGAACAACAATTAATTCTTCTACTCACCAAATCTCCCCTCTAGCCGACACAACTACCATGACAATGAGAACGCACACAATGGAGATAAGATGCTCATAACCAACAAGAATTAATTTTTCCACTAACCAAATCTCCCATCTAGCCGACTTCACATCCCACACAACTACCGTGAAAATGACCACACTTGGTCCAATGCTTATAGATCATAATGATATCAACATTGTGGTTTAGCACAATTATATATATATATATATATATATATATCTAACTTTGTATCAATGCATAAAGGTAAACTAAAATGCCTACATATGAGTGGAGTGGAATGCTACCTAGGGAGAGTCATTGCACACTTTCTAAGAAAAAAAGGAATCATTGTCTTAAAAATATAGGATTATAGAAAGTTCACTTAATTGTAGAAAGATACAATTTAATTTTAGTGATACATAATTTAGTTCTAGAGATAATATCCATTTAACTAAGAACATAATAGGAGAAATAAAAAAGAAAAAAATGCACAATTCTTTATGTCTATCTAATTTTTAGTAAAGAAAAAATTTACATAAATTACAACACAATTTTACCGTGACTATCAAACAACATCAAGGAACATTTCATTTAATAAGGTTCTTTATTTTTCTATCTCAAGTTATGGTCATAACCCTTGAGATGCATACATCAAGGAACATTTCATTTAATAAGGTTCTTTATTTTTCTATCTCAAGTTATGGTCATAACCCTTGAGATGCATATTTCCTTTCATTGCAGGTTTTCATGCGGGGGTGTAACTAAACATGGCTACAATTGGGATGTGATTGGAAGAATGATTAACGAACGAAGTGCACGGTCCTTCACCTCCTCCTCATCAATAATCTCTAGTAAACACACTGCCTTCAACTTCGTGGCACTGTAGAACATGTAATCCAACATTCCCTAAAAATTGCCTTGATGATTTCTGAAGAATGTAGTGAAACGTGGCTCCCCTGTTGACCATCAATTTTCTTCGACAGGTCTTCTATGGGAACATTACATCAGGGATAGGAAAGATAAGCGTTTTCTTAAGGTATTGAATGAGGAAACTATAGTAGATAAGCGTTTTCTTAAGGTATTGAATGAGGAAACTATAGTTTAATAGATGCTCGTAATCCAAAATTTCCTCCGGTAAGGGATTCTCTCAAGTTATGGGAGTTCAATTTTTTCAAGCTTAATTGATTGGGGATAAAATATCAAAAACTAATGTTATTATAAAATAATTTTAATGATTTAGATGTTTAAGTTGTTTCTTATTAAATTAAAACTTAATTCAGTTAATCCAACTAATTCACAAAAAAGGATACAATCACGAAATAAATGATTCTAATAACTTAAATTTCGAGGAGGGAAAGGGAAGCCAAGCCTCTCAAAACCACTGAGGAGTGCTAATATAGCTACTTACCAACAACACAACATAGAAATTCCTAAGGTGATTTGAAGCAATGTTTCAGTGTTTCCATTTAAAATTTAGGAGCAATGTTTTAGTGTTTTCATTTAAAATTTAGGAGCATGTTGCTTTTATGAGTTAGGAGTACGAAGGGAAAAATAAATTTGGAATTATATAGGATTATGAATAATAAAATATTATAAAAATAAAGTTATAGAATTGATTTTGCTTTTTTATTATTCAAATATTCCAAAATTTGAGATTATCAAAATTATTTCAAAATTTGAAACTATATTATGAGAGATAAGGGAATAAGTTGTTTTACAAATTCTTTCCATTGTCAACTCACAAGAAGACAAACTAGACAAAGACAACTGCATTTAGTCCGAGGTTTAGCATTTATCACCTATCTATAGATTTAGGGCTTTCATTTATTTATTTTTACTTTTATTTTAGCAAAAATACCATTTTATACTGTAAAGTTCCCATACTCTACACAATGATTTTAGATGATTATGTTTTATAAGACACCAAGCATAAGAGTGCATCATAAGATTGTGTTCTTTATGTTAATGAAAATCGATAAATAAATTTCTAGCTTTAAACATTTTATTGAACCATTAACATATATTTCTTTCAAGGCATTGTCTATACTCCAGAGATAGAGGTGTTGGGTTTATAAGTCAGGTGATTTGAAATTGGTACTTGAATAAAGATATAAAGATAAGAGGATGATAAGGTAAACAAAAAAACAAAAAAAAAATCATTTTTTAATAAAATTGAGTTATTCTCATACATTTTCAACTATATAATTTATACTTATTTATATGGTTAATAAAATATAGACATTTTTTTAAGATTTAATTAATTATAATTTAAAAACACGAAAACAATTATATAGTTTAAACTTATTTATATTGTTAATAAAATAAATACACTTTTATTTTTCTTGAAGTTTCATTAATTGTAATTCAAAAAAAATGAAAATGATTGAAATGATAAAAGAAAAAAAAATACTAAAATAGATCCAAATCAGCTTATTTTTTTTAATTGCAATTATCAAAACTATTGAAAAAATTAATATATATAGAATATATTTTTCAGTGAATATATAGAATATATTTTTCAGTGAATCAATGTTAGGATAACATGTTTTCGATAATCAAATTTCTAAATCAAAGGAGAATAATCACACTGTGAGAATAACATGATTTTAAATAATCACATCAATTAAAAATCAAAATTAATCGATGATTGATTCTATCTCATCTCAGCGATTTAAAAACAGAAATTACTCCACAATTTTACAGCCACTAAGAACCAATAGCTAGGAACATTTCGCTTCCTCAGTTTTCTATTGGTATCGGTGGCTTTGGCCATAACTCTTCAGTTGCATATTTCCTTTTGCTGTTGGTTTCGATGTGAAGATATAACTAAACTCGGCTGCAATTGGGATATGATTGGAAGAATGATTAACCGAAGGAACTGCACCGTACTTCACCTCCTCCTCGTCAATTAACTCCAGTAACGACACCAACTTCAACTTCCTGGCATTGTAGAAAATGTAATCTAACGTTCCCTGAAATTTCCCTCGGTTATTCTCAATGAAGGTAGTGAAACGCGGATTCCCCGTTTTACCATCCATTTTCTTCAACGTGTCTTGTAGGGGAAGATTGCATCAGGAATAGTTAAAATAAGCATTTGCTAAAGGCAAGGATAATTTTAGGGGCGAATGTTCGCCCTTTGGCGAAATTAAGTGGTTTCAAATTTTTAGTGGGCGAATATTTTGTATCATAGTACATTTTTACAAATCACCTCAAATAGCCCACCGTATTTTAAGGGAGAGGGTAAAAAAGGTAAATTTAGCCCTTGAAATTAGGACTCACAACCTTCCATTCGCCCATTTTCAAGAATAGGTTTTATTTAAATGAATCCATTCGCCCATTTTCAAGAATAGGTTTTATTTAAGTGAATCCTATGGGCCAAATACCATATTTATAAAAGAGGTATGGTAAATTAATAAAAATATAAATAAATGAGAGGTATGGTAAATAAATAAAACATTTTTTATATTTACTCCATAAGTCACCTTATATACATGTAAGGGTGTAAACAAATAAAAATATAAGTAAAGTAGAGGTATGGTAAATAAATAAAACGTCTTTTTATAATTACTCAAAAGGTATGGTAAATAAATAAAAATATAAATAAACTAGACGTATCGTAAATAAATATAACATCTTTTTATATTTAGTCCATAACCCTCGTTCTATTTATGAAGGCTCAAGAAAGAGGTTTTATTTAAGTGAATCCTATGGGCCAAATACCATATTTGTAAAAGAGGTATGGTAAATTAATAAAAATATAAATAAACGAGGTATGGTAAACAAATAAAACATTTTTTTATATTTACTCCATAAGTCACCTTATATTTACGAACACTCAAAAAATGGGTTATATTTAGGTGAAACCTATGGCCAAAATACTATGGGACAAATACCTTGGACTAGATTGTTATTAATACCATGCAAAAAACCATTATTAACCCTAATATTAGAATTAATAAAAATAAAAATGGCACATGGTATTGACCCATGGTATTCACCAAAATGGCACATGGTATTGACCGATGGTATTCACCTGGAATGTAGCCTATTTAAATGGGGGAATTAAACCAACATGTAGCCTATGCTAAAATTCACTAGGACTTTACAAAGTTTTATTATTTAGTGAAAGACTCGCCAAGATCTTACAAGATTTTATAATTGAGTAAAATATTCGCCATGCCTGGTGAGAGATTCGCCAAAAAATTATATATACATATTATATTATTGATAAAATCGCCTTCCGTTTTTCCTATATACCATGGAGATTCGCCCATTTATTATATTTATAAATTTAGGGGGGGTTCTTAAAATTTTCCCTGGCTAAAGGTATTCTATGACGAAACATGAGTTTAATGGATGGATCATAATCCGAAATTTCTTCATCTAAGGGATCCACATAGCCTTTCGTAAGAAGTGAGTGGCGAGCGCTTCCGGGCAAAGAATTGAAGTCCCCACATAGTACAACAGGAATATCGTGGACAAACTTCTCCAAATCTTTGAGCAAGTAGTAGACCTGCCATAGCTTTACATCACTGTTTTTAGGATTTGCATGGATGTGGGTATTGGTTATGCACAGATGTTCACTAGTTTTTTTTATGGAAAGGATGACATGCAGGGCAATGTTGTCTTTATATCTCAAATTAATCGAACACAAAGTTATCAAGTCAAATTGATTCAGTTTATAAAACGTTGCACAACCATCAACAGTTGGAATGTTGCCTTCTCTCTGCTTTCACTTAAACATCCCTTCATATCCTAATTTGGCCAATTCTGGATGGAAAAAATCAGAAAAATGGTTCTGTTGTACCTCATGGAGGCAAATGATGTCAAGTTCGCACTCTAATATTTCCTTCAACAAGTTTTGTCTGCGATTTTCCCAACTGAGCGCGAATGGAGGACAGTTGGGGAATTGATCTGAAGTAGCATACACGTCTGCCAGAATGTTGTATGTCACAACTCTGAATGATGGACCCCTCAAACTTCTATCGTACCTGTCGTTGGAAAGTTGAATCATTCGCCTAGGAACGGGGTGGGGAAATGGAATAACTGGCTCAGTAACGAAAAACCCCTTTCCTTCAATTTCTAGAAGTAATACCTTGCCTACGTCCTGCGTGTTGGGTTTATAAGACTTGGAGGCAGACAACAACATATGAGTGTTGTTTGGAGAAATGCTTTCACCAACACTATGGACGCAATACCATCTCTGCCTCCTTAAATCCTCATCATCATCCCTGAAATGACCGTCTACCACATCTTTTACACACAGCGTTATATCAACAATAGGTTCTATGGAAACCCTTTTCAATTTCATTTTTGCCAGTAACTGTAATTCCGCTTCGATAACAACAACTTCTCCTCCTATGTTCTACCAGCTTTATGGCATTGTTACCCCTTTCAAACAAGCTTTCTTACCCTTACGACTTTGACTTCTTGTGAACTCAACTTTTTAATAAGCCGTACCAGTCAACTTTTTTTTGGTTAAGATCGATGCTCTGCTCTATAAACGGAATATATGGATCCGTGCTTTTACCCGCTCCTCAATAAACAGAAGAGATGGATTAGTGCTCCATAAGCTTTTTGTATATATAGCATAAGCTTTTTGTATATATAGCTTAAATATGTTGTACGTTAAACCAAAAAATCTATTGAACTTCGAGGTTGGTTAAAACGTCGGCATTTGGATAATTTAGGAAAGACTTAAATATTTAAAAAAAATATATATATTTTTGAAACGAAGTTTGCAATCTTACCGGTATTTTGGAACCTAATTATATATGGCAATTGATGGGCGTTTGGATAATTTAGGAAAGACTGAAATATTAAAAAAAAAAACATATTTTTGAAACGAAGTTTGCATTCTTACTGGTATTTTGGCAACTAATTATATATGGCAATTGATAGATCCAACTTTATTTTGTTCAAGTTTATGGAAATGATTTTGTTTACTTTCATGTAATTAAACTAGCGTTACTTGTTTCTTTTCCTTTCCTACAATTTGTTGTTCTTTATTTTTTTCTTCGAATAAACTACATCTACTTTCTATTATTTTCTGTAAATATGGTAGGTTTACTGTTTGCCATTTATTTTTCTACAAAATTAGAGTATGTTTACTTGTTTTTTTTTTCTAAAGTTCCTAAGCATTTTTTGTATTTTTGATATAAAGTGAGGTCATTGTACAACATAGTTTCCCTTAACGTGAATGAGATCCACCAAAGGACAATACATTACATGTTGCACAAATAGCTTTGACCCTCTAAAGTTTGTGTTTGTACAAACATGAAGCTAATAAGTGAAGTCAATACAGCAAAGACAATTAACATTCTTATTATAACACTAAGGAGGAGTGATATTATTAAAAATAACAATAGACTGAATCTCATTAAAAATAATTAATGCAATTTATATTCAAAAGTTCAAAGATAAAATCATCAAGGTATAAGAAAATCTTTCTTTCAAAAGACTAAACTCCCTCGTCCATTGATTATTCTTCAATATATGAATGATTGTTGTCCACTGATTTTTCTTCAATATATGAATGATTGTTGCTTCTTGAAAATACAAATGGTAAATATATTTTCGAAAGTAAACTAAATCTGAGTTCATGGACTTTATGCCTCCTATCGTAAGTTTGACTTGTTGGTCATAAAACTAGAAAATGGAAGCATCATGCAATATTTGTTGATGATGGAAAAAAAAAATAATACTCCTTTTTTTGTTGTAGAAAAACATAATATTTCTTTGTGGTAAGTTTGACTTGTTGGTCATAAAACTATATTGACTTGTTGGTCATAAAACTAGAAAATGGAAGAATCATGCAATATTTGTTGATGATGGAACAAAAAATAATACTCATTTTTTGTTGTAGAAAAACATAATATTTCTTTGTGGTAAGTTTGACTTGTTGGTCATAAAACTATAAAATGGAAGCATCATGCAATATTTGTTGATGATGGAACAAAAGATAATACTACTTTTTTGTTGTTGTAGGAAAAAGTAATATTTCTTTCACGATGGATGGATGGAATGTCGATTACATTCATATTCATTACGCAAACCTACCTCTGAACATTAATTTTTTGAACTAGATATGTGAGGTAAAAGATTCACAAATTCCACGTAAAAGATTCACAAAAAAATGAGGTTGGTTCTTTGGAAACTATGATATTTTTGGAATAAAATTGCCATTAAATTACTTAATCCAGGTGGTAATGGAGGTGGTTTTGTATATATAATGAAAACATAATTAACAATTGAAAATGGTTTAACTTTTCTTGATGTATTTAGGCTTTGAAAACTTCATATTCATTCAATGTCTAGTGCATTTATTGAATTGAGTGGCGTGGAATAGTTTCTTTGTGATAACAATGTTGAATTTTTACAATTGCTGGATGTAATGGAGGTGATTTTTTATTTCTAATTAACAATTGAAAATGGTTTAACTTTTCTTGATGTATTTAGGTTTTGAAAACTTCAAACTGATTCAATTTCTCATCCATTTATTGAGTTAGGTGCAATGGAATAATTTCTTAGTGATAACCATGTTGGACTTTTGATGTAATGGAGGTGATTGTGTATTTCTAATGAAAACAGAATTTACAATTGAAAATCGTTTAACTTTTCTTGATGTAGTTAGGTTTTGGAAACTTCAAATTGATTCAATGTCTAGTGCATTTATTGAGTTAAGGGGGGTGGAATAATTTCTTAGTGATAACCCTGTTGGAATTTTTCATTTGATCCAGCTATTGCTTGATTTGACACAATTGCTTGAATTCCAGAAGTAGTCAAGGAAATTGGCTTTAAAACAAAATATATTACTATTTTTTGGATTAATAAAGCAATATCCGGAGTTAATAAGGGTTTTACCGAATACCTCACTTTATTTAATTGCAATAGTCACAAGTATATATTTAAACCCCTATATAATATGCAACCCTTGGCTTCAAATTATGTGTACTTCATTCAAAATTTATTATTAGATTCTTAAAAAGTGAATTTTAACAATAACGCTTTTGGTGTCATAAGTAATTTTAGTCAAAAATCTTGCTCAATTTATGTTTAAGGTTATTGACAGCTTTTGGGTTTCCCAATTTGATGAGCATATGTCATTCTTTGTTAAATGCACCTAATATGTCATAATAAATGAAGAATTATTTTTTTTACATTTAAACATCTAATTCCCAAACAACAACATTTTTCTATCTAATTATTGTCTTTGCACTGAGAAGAGAGAGGTGTTGTTATTGTCTTTGGATTTAGAAGAGAGAGGTGTTGTTTTAGCTTAGGATGAAAGAGATATGCCACCTACATCAAAGTTCACTTCCAAAGTCTAATGTACAAGAAAGTAATAATAATAAAGAATAAATTGTAATTTTTTGTAATTTTAATTTATGGTAAAAAAAAAAAATTAATAATAAAGAACAAAAGGTAACTTTTTGTAATTTTAATTTATGGTAACTGCATGTTTATTATTGCTGCCGAAACTTCTTTGAAATAATTTATAATGGAAATTTAAAAATTAAACTTCAACCTTGAAGTTTGTTATGTTTAATATTTTTGTAATCATCAATTTTAATAGTGATATGAAATACAAATTATAGTACCAATTGGTAGTGCAAAATTTTATGCTAACTCTTTCCTCAACCATATGAAAATTGGATGAAAGGTAAAAAACAAAAAAAAATTCATAAGTGACAACTATAAACCTTAGTCACCCTTCAGTAAGCAATGTAAATCAAGATAGAATTCATAAAGATTTGAATTTACAATATTGTAATTACACATTAGTGGTATTATTCATTCCATTCAATGAAAAAATTAGAAAAAGTAGCTATAAGAAGAACACACACATATATATATATATATATATATATATATATATATATATATATATATATATATATATATATATTAATCATCCATTTTGGGCTTTGCATCTATGGGGAATTTTCTGTTTAATATACTATATGAGAGGATTTTCGTATAATGATATTAGGTAGCAGCTACTAATATATGCCTACAATTTGAGTCCCCAAATTCATTTTCTCACCATAAAGTAGAACAAATGGCTAGTACAAGAATATGTGGTGGGTTACTAGAAATGTATACAATTAATAAGGAGTTACTTTTATTTTCATAATTTATATCTACTTTTTGCTCACAAATACTAAGGATCAATGTTTAACACTATGTTTATTAAACTCGTGCATTCTTAGTATGGCCTAGGAAATATGTTCTCAAAGCTTATGAAATTTTCATAATTTTCATGGAAACAATTATTCACTTAAAATTTTGATATGTTTTATTATCCTAGAAGTTAGTTTAGATTACAAAGAAATATTCCACAATAATATTATCCATTGGGGTCAAGTCACTTCATCATATCTCACAGTAAAATTAGTACATACTTCCCTATAAATAAAAAATTCCTTGTGCTTTATGACCCCTAATGGGATGTTCAGTATTAGCTTATGTTCTAACTAACCTAACTTCTAGATGTTT
Organism: Pinus tabuliformis; assembly: GCA_031772625.1. Classification (NCBI taxonomy): domain Eukaryota; kingdom Viridiplantae; phylum Streptophyta; class Pinopsida; order Pinales; family Pinaceae; genus Pinus; species Pinus tabuliformis. Next base: position 246,783,593 of record CM062815.1, read on the forward strand.
TGTGGTAGCAAGGAGATGATGTGTTTTTTTCCTCTCTTAATATATTTCATTAGTACTATACTTCAATAATATGTATTGATCATTCTTTAGTGATGTGCTCCATTGAGGTTTTTATGTTATTCCTAGGTCATACATTCACCATTATTGAGGATAGTAATATGATTAAAAAAATCAAGTAGAGCTTAAATTTTGTAAGCAACAAGTATAACACGTCATATTATGAAATTTAAGGATGAAATCACCCCTATAAATAATAAGGAATGAAATCCATTTACATTACCTTTTCCCATTACCTTTGTCATGACTATACTTCCAACATCCATTTACCATAATGGACCCAGCCAGTCCAATCGACTGTCATGATCTTACCTTCGGTTGTGCTTACTCATGCACCCAGCTTCATCTAAATCTTACATTACCTTTCGGTTACAACACATCTCTCCTCGAGCTCCATTAAGTTTCCTCTTTACCCAAACAATTCCCAAGGCTCAAAACATAAAAGGCAAGACAAGAAACAAACAAGAAGAAAACCAATAACAACACGAATTCGAAACAAGTGGCATGATCATCCACTAGACACAACAAAATTGCAAATCAGCCGCGATAAAACAATAAAATACAAAATTCACAAGACTAAAAACAAACACCATGACTCAATCCCCATGGCTCCTAAGGCAAGCTCAACCTCAATCTTCTTTAATATTTCATGGAAATTTGCTTTTCCATGCAATCCCCTACATCATACTGCCATTAACACATTACTTTTAGTGCAATCACAAACATAAAAATACACCAGATACCTCAGCTTGTTGTGCCAAGCATGTTACCTTGTGACTGAACACATCCATTCCATCTCTCAAGGGACTCCAATTATCTTGACAAATCCATTTGTAACTAGAGACTAGCTAATATACCTATCAATTACATGTTCATGAATCTAGCAGGTATCCACATAACATCAAACAAAATCAAGGTTAACAAGACTTCCTATATGTAAAGCACTCGTTCATTAGGAATTAGGGTTTCCAAACATAGCCAAATGAATTCTTACCCGATTCTTTTCTTTTACCTTTACCCTGTTGCAACTGAGTCTTACTATATACTGTCACGTCACCCAATTTGAATTCAACTTTTACAAACAATCATGTCATAATCCATAGTCAACTCATAGTCATTAAACATAATTCTACAACTATCACCTACTACACTCAAGTACCTACCAACTGCCTCAACACATATATGTTAGTTCAATCAAGATTTGTTACAAATATCTCAAACTGTATTTACACAAATAGAATTGAAATAGAGGGCATTCAAAGCTAATGAATCTAGTTGGCAGTATCTTTGTGGATTGTTGGTAACAAATAAGAGCAATTAGAATTTGATAAAAACTCTTATTTGATGAGGTGGCATCCAAGTGACTGACTTTCTTTGAGATTTTTCCTCCCGAAATTTTGAACAATGGGGTACTGTAATCCGTTTGTATATCCCAAACCATAAGATATGTTAAAAATTGAGAGAGATTTTTTTTAATGACGATGTTGGAAGAAAAAACCACTTTCCGTTTTTTTAAATTCATTTCCACCTGCTTGGAAACTGCATTTGGAAACACTGGCTAAAAACAGGAAAATCCAGGAAAATATGCTCGCAAAGATTCATCCGAATTTCCAACACTGTAACATATTTTAGAAACATGAGAGAGGTTTTTGTAAACGAGGATCTTATCATAAGAAACGTCTTTTAATTTTTTAAAGTTCATTCTTAGTGGTTTCTAAACCATGATTCAAATTATTGTTCTTTATAGGAGAAAACATAATTTAACTAACCATGAAACAAACATGTGACATGGAGGTGGGGGATGATGTGGAGGCACATGGTTGGTGGAGGTGAACTGGAGTCTGCAAGGGTGATGTGGAGAATTGACGTGGAGATGAGTGGGGAAAATAGTCCAAGTGGCAGGCAGTGAGTGGTGCGAGAGTGACAACGATGTTAAATGTTTGTGGGAGGTGATATGCAGAATGGGTACATGGCAGAAAGGGATGGATATTTAGTGGAAGTGAAGGGTGACATTAGCGGGAAGGCGGGTTACGGCAGGAATGGTGGAAATCGCTTTCGGAGGGGGGTCGAAGCTGTTTGTGGTATTAAACGGGGGTGTCCGAAATCATGAGGGGAGGACACGTTGTGGCGGGGAAACTAGTTTTCGAACCCTCCCCTCCCCCACACTGTTAAAGAGAATCATAATAGGAGGAGGGGTCTGAAAATACGGTGGATCCATCTGATGAAAATGGTGATGTGATTGGAAGCTATTAATATGTGAGTTATTTAACCACATACGGAAAATCTCCATTTGTCGTTTTCAACTCTACACTAAAACAAAAGCCATAGTACTAATGCCTTATTAAAATTCGTTTAATCACATTTAAATGATGTGATTAATTTAATCTAATCATGCTTAATTATGCTCTAATGATGCATTTTGACTTGCAAGAATATTTCTTTATTTTTCTTAAGTTTTTGACATTTTTTTGGAAATAATTTACAACATGGAATATTATTTACAACATTTCAAACATAATAATGATCAGCTATAATCAAATGATCCTGTAAAAATTATACGACCCTAACAAGACATCACCAAAAAAAACCATCATCAGATTGGTCTCCATCCAAGCCTTCCAGGGGTTCGGGAGCATTTTTCCAACCAAGTCTTCCAAAACTATTAACTGAACCCACAACTTATAGAGGGCCTCCAAAGTGTTTGTCCAACCAAGAATTCTAGGACTAGTAACTCAAGCCACCAAGTGCTTCCATAGCATTTTTCCAACCAGGGCTTCTAGGACTAGTAACTCAACCGAAGTTGTTACAGTGCTTCCACGTCATTTGTTCAGCCAAGGCTTATAGGACTAATAACTCAACCCAAGCTAAGGAAACATGAGAACCAAAAGAATCAAAACAATGAAAGTATATCGAAAGTCACCATCCAGAAAATTACAAGGCTAGGAAATCCACTTTCAATCTAGCAAATCCTCCATGCCAGTGACAGATGACAATCAAGAAACCACATGCATAAGCCATGCATGCCCAAAACTAGTGAAGAAATCATACATGAAACTCGGTACATCCAAGAAAATCTGATGTAGTTGTTGATGTCGATGCCTTATTGCACTTTCCACTCCTCCTTTTCCTTCTTGCTCCAAGAATCCAAGTACGCCACACCCTCCGAGAGTGCTCCAATTAAACTCTAAGCTTCCAGGAGTATGAGATAGATCCAAAACTGCCAAAGCAATCTAACCAGCAGACACACTAAGGACAACCTAAACAGATGGTTCTGGTCGGGCACTGAATCGAAAGGGTCGGTTGTCTCTCTCGTCCACCGTTCCCAAGAGAAGAGGGTGTGTTTTGGACATGTTCTCCGTGACCGAATGCTAGTCAGCATCTTTGGTGCCTTACCTTTAGCTAATTTTCTTGGGACCTACCTCCTGAGTAGTTAGCTTAGGCGATACTTTCTAACTGATCCTTAGAAGCCTTTTTATGTATAAGGCCTCTATTTTCTTCATTTTCCATTATTTTCATTCATTTTCCTCCTCTCATGCAACCTGTGACCTTTCATCTCACTTTTCTCCTAATTTCCATTATTTTCCTTCATTTTCCTCCTCACATGCAACCTGTGACCTTTCAGCTACTTTTTCTCCTATTTTCCATTATTTTCCTCCTCACATGCAACATGTGACCTTTCACCTCCTTTTTCTCCTAATTTCCATTATTTTCCTCCTCACATACAACTCGTGACCTTTCACCTCCTTTTTCTCCTAATTTCCATTAGTTTCATGAATAAATGCACCAAAATACTTTTTTTCCTCTTTAATATATTTTTACAACTTAGAATGCATGTCCCATCACCTGTGGTACTTATATATTTTTACATGGAATTTTCACCAGGGTTGTTACATATTTCCTTCAAAACAAACAGTATAGTTTTTTTTGTAATGAAAGTAAATGGTTTTGTTTATTGTTTCACAGATGTATATATTAATATTTATTTACAACATTCAATTCTTTCTAGGTATATTTATATATGTGTGCTTTTTTGTCCTTATATTATTTATTCATATATTTTTTTCACTTATCTAACCAGCAGACACACTAAGGATAGCCTAAACAGATGGTTCTGGTCGGGCACTGAATCGAAAGGGTTGGTTGTCTTTCTCGTCCACTGTTCCCAAGAGAAGAGGGGGTGTTTTTGACATGTTCTCCGTGACCGAATGCTAGTTAGCATCTTTGGTGCCTTACCTTTAGCTACTTTTCTTGGTACCTACCTCCTGAGTAGTTAGCTTAGGCGATACTTTCTAACTGATCCTTAGAAGCCTTTTTATGTATAAGGCCTCTATTTTCTTCATTTTCCATTATTTTCATTCATTTTCCTCCTCTCATGCAACCTGTGACCTTTCATCTCACTTTTCTCCTAATTTCCATTATTTTCCTTCATTTTCCTCCTCACATGCAACCTGTGACCTTTCAGCTACTTTTTCTCCTATTTTCCATTATTTTCCTCCTCACATGAAACATGTGACCTTTCACCTCCTTTTTCTCCTAATTTCCATTATTTTCCTTCATTTTCCTCCTCACATACAACTCGTGACCTTTCACCTCCTTTTTCTCCTAATTTCCATTAGTTTCATAAATAAATGCACCAAAATACTTTTTTTCCTCTTTAATATATTTTTACAACCTAGAATGCATGTCCCATCACCTGTGGTATTTATATATTTTTACATGGAATTTTCACCAGGGTTGTTACATGTTTCCTTGAAAACAAACCGTATAGTTTTTTTTGTAATGAAAGTAAATGGTTTTGTTTGCCATATATTACACACCTAACCTATATGTCGTTAAAGGTCATGGCTTGAGTGCACCATTCCATAAGAAATTGTCAAGCCTACATCATTTATAACTTCCCTGGTATTTTGTACATTGTATCCTCTATTATATAATTTCAGGAAAACAACAATTTTTCAATGTTGAGATGCAATTCAGTTTATCAAGCCCCTGGAGTGGCTGATTAGAATTTCTTACTTTTGTTATTATCCTGAAACATTACCTTATATACAAGAAAGAGAACATTTTGTCAATATGAAAGGTATCTTGAAACCCTATAATGGTAAATAGGGGTAATGCTTCTTTTCAAATTTAGGTGGTTCCCAATATTTGGCTATAACTCATGTAAGAGTCTTACAATATTCTACTTTGTTTATTGTTTCACAGATGTATATATTAATATTTATTTACAACATTCAATTATTTCTAGGTATATTTATATATATGTGCTTTTTTTTCCTTATATTATTTATTCATATATTTTTTTCACTTCACTTTGCACATTTTCTTAAAAAAAAAGGCCCTGTATTTACAATTAAGCACTTAGGAATGGGTACATAAACTTTATTCTCAGGGAGATTTAGAGAAAAAAATCATTCCAACATATTTACTTATGTAGTTTATGAAACTAAGTCTATCACGAAGCACACGATGGAGATAAGAAGCTCAAAACCAACAAGAATTAATTTTCCCACTAAGCAAATCTTCCCTCTAGCCATTCTCACATCCCACACAACTACCATGACAATGACAATGACCACACACACAATGGAGACAATATGCTCATAACGAACAACAATTAATTCTTCTACTCACCAAATCTCCCCTCTAGCCAATTTCACATCCCACACAACTACCATGACAATGAGAACGCACACAATGGATATAAGATGCTCATAACCAACAAGAATTAATTTTTCCACTAACCAAATCTCCCCTCTAGCCGACTTCACATCCCACAAAACTACCGTGAAAATGACCACACTTGGTCCAATGCTTATAGATCATAATGATATCAACATTGTGGTTTAGCACAATTATATATATATATATATATATATATAACTTTGTATCAATGCATAAAGGTAAACTAAAATGCCTACATATGAGTGGAGTGGAATGCTACCTAGGGAGAGTCATTGCACACTTTCTAAGAAAAAAAGGAATCATTGTCTTAAAAATATATGATTATAGAAAGTTCACTTAATTGTAGAAAGATACAATTTAATTTTAGTGATACATAATTTAGTTCTAGAGATAATATCCATTTAACTAAGAACATAATAGGAGAAATAAAAAAGAAAAAAATGCACAATTCTTTCTGTCTATCTAATTTTTAGTAAAGAAAAAATTTACATAAATTACAACACAATTTTACCGTGACTAACAAGCAACATCAAGGAACATTTCATTTAATAAGGTTCTTTATTTTTCTATCTCAAGTTATGGTCATAACCCTTGAGATGCATACATCAAGGAACATTTCATTTAATAAGGTTCTTTATTTTTCTATCTCAAGTTATGGTCATAACCCTTGAGATGCATATTTCCTTTCATTGCAGGTTTTCATGCGGGGGTGTAACTAAACATGGCTACAATTGGGATGTGATTGGAAGAATGATTAGCGAAAAGTGCACGGTCCTTCACCTCCTCCTCATCAATAATCTCTAGTAAACACACTGCCTTCAACTTCGTGGCACTGTAGAACATGTAATCCAACATTCCCTAAAAATTGCCTCGATGATTTCTGAAGAATGTAGTGAAACGTGGCTCCCCTGTTGACCATCAATTTTCTTAAACAGGTCTTCTATGGGAACATTACATCAGGGATAGGAAAGATAAGCGTTTTCTTAAGGTATTGAATGAGGAAACTATAGTAGGTAAGCGTTTTCTTAAGGTATTGAATGAGGAAACTATAGTTTAATAGATGCTCGTAATCAAAAATTTCCTCCGGTAAGGGATTCTCTCAAGTTATGGGAGTTCAATTTTTTCAAGCTTAATTGATTGGGGATAAAATATCAAAAACTAATGTTATTATAAAATAATTTTAATGATTTAGATGTTTAAGTTGTTTCTTATTAAATTCATTATAAAATAATTTTAACCTTTTAGATATTTATAAGTTGTTTCTTATAGATGGAGCTGGTTAGGGTTTCGAAACCAGAGCTCAAGTCGGAACCACGCACGGGCCACGAGTAGGTAGTTCAGGTCAGGTGTCAAAGAACAGCTGCCGGCGTAGGTGCAAAGGCGACTGGCAGATGGAGGTGGAAGCTTGTATCGGGCCAGGTTTTGTCGTTTTATGTTTTTACCATAATACAGTCGATTACAGTTTGTTATCCGCCTTTTTTCCGTTTTTCCTCCACAAGAAACCGTGAAGGTTATCACCATTGACCATCGGCTGTAGCAAATACCTTGGAACGGGTTGTAACCATGGTTAATCCCGCCGAACTTGTAGACCTGGACCCAGCACTGGAGGACATCCTCTCTATGTGGGGGAAGGATATCACCGCTCAGAATGTGGAACACTATTTTGGGGCTTTCGAACTATCAAGGTTGGAGGATTTAACTCAGGCGGAAACACCTTTGTTTCGGTTACAAGACAAGGATGCGGGCAGCGCGGCTCACAATAGATGCATAACGGCCGTCTCCAAGCAGGTGGGAAGCGAAATAGTGTCCAGGGGGACAGATGAGGAAGGGTTGCCCACAGATCCAAAGGGTAAAGCAGTGTCGACCCGATTTACGCCTTCTAAGGGTTTTGAAGATTTAACTAATTTAGGGCTTTCTGCAGGCTATAGTCTGTCAAGGGCCCCAGGGGGTCTTCCATCGATAACAAGGTTATCTCTGCCAAGAGAATCCCTTTCTCTAAAAGGGTTTACAGCAAACGGCCTCGGAGAACCTCCAGCTGGGGAGCGGGCAGGCTCTGATGGACTGGCAAAGGGCCTTTTGTCACCAGGGAATTTTGAAGCAGGATTTGCGAGTCAGACCCCGACACAGCCGGAGATAGAAACTATTGGGGGCATAACGCAGACAATCCCAGAAAGAAATGATGGTCGAAGGGGTTTTGGATCTCCGGTGGAAGAGTTAAGAATCAAAGGTGCGAAAAGGAAACCGCAAAGACCCATTGGATCTCAGGAGATTGAAGGCAATTTGGTCCTTGGGATGGAGGTTTCTATCAAAGAAACCCTAGCTGTCGCAGACTATACCTTGGTCGGCAGAGCTAGAGGTAAGAAATACTCTTCTGAATTTCTTCAAGTATGGGGTGAGACTTGTTTTGTGTCTGCCAGACCTATACAGTTTGAAGCTCAAGTTTTAGGGAAGGGTTGGTTTAAGCTCAGTTTTGTTGATAAAGACTCGGCAGAATGGGTTTTCCACCGTAATTGGCATATTGGGAACATTCCTGTTCTGTTAAAGAAATGGACCCCCATGTTTGATGCTTTCAAGGAGAGAACGGACGAGTTCCCTGTGTGGGTGCGAGCTCCGGGCTTACCATCCTTCCTGTGGACAGAAGAAGTGTTCAAATCAATTGGGAATAGGCTGGGGGTTTATTTGGAGGCAGATATGACTTTCTTGGAGACGAAGAATAGAACGATGGCGCGTATTTTGGCTCTCCTTAACCCGAGTAGAGGCTTGGCACAAAAAATAAATCTCCAGTACAAAGAATACGTGTTTGAGCAGATATTAGACTATGAATACTTGCCGTTCAGATGCCATCGTTGCCATGAGTATGGGCACTTGGCAAAAGATTGCCCACAGCTGAGAAGAAGGAGACACTTTCGGAGGACTACAGCTAACAGAGGAAATGTTCAAACTCCTGTTCAGATGCCCATGGAGCATGAAATACCGGAGACGCAAGGAACAGAGGATATGGAGACAGAGGAGACTGTTAAGGATCCTGTGGGTGAAGCTGTACCAAACCAAGAGGATGCTCAGGAAACCGTAAAACATCCGACGGTTGCTGTGGAGGAACCCGATAAAGAAGTGGAAGCCGCGGAAGAGATCGTCAAGGAAGATCCTGCAAGTCAAATCCCGCACGAAGATGAAGAAAAAGGTATGTGCTCAGGGACCCCTATCTCTTCTCTAAACTCTCCTGAGCATGTTTCTGTCCCTTCGCATGTTTCGTATCCAAATAGTCATGTGCAAGAAAATAATGCTGTTGAAAATATGGAACATACTTCGAGTTCCCCGAATGTAGACACTATTGCTGATGCATTACCGTCTCTGGATATAAACTGTGAAGACCAGTGGCCCCCTCTTTCACATCCAGCTTCTCGTTCCCTTTGCCCTTATAACCTGAGATCTCTGGGAGGGAAACATAGTGATCCGGGGACATTAGGTGGATTGGGACAGACCCCCTCTCAGAGTTGCCCCAAAAATAAGAGAGGTAGGAAATCAGATATGTCCAAGGCAAAACTTAAAGCTAAACTGGATGTTGCAGATGGTAAACAATACTCTATCCCGGGGGTTCTTAGAGCAGCCCACCCCCCTGAGAGTGTTATAAAATGATCTTGACATCCTGGAATTGCAGAGGTTTGGCCAGCAAACCTAAAAAACTAGCCTTGAAAGAGTGGATAAATAATTCAAATTTAGATGTTATCTTTCTGCAAGAAACCCTGGGGAGGGCTTGTGAGATTGAAGCTATGCTTAAAACCCTTCTGCCTGGGTGGATCTTTTCTGCTATAGATTCCTCTGGTCACTCGGGGGGCATTGCTATTGGTTTCAAAGAAGGGCGGGTAAAGGTCATAAACCAATGGGGGATGAAACATGTTATGGGCATGGAGGTTTTATCTCCAGATTTCTCTTTCCCTATCTCCTTAGTAAATATCTATGGGCCTTGTCAGGGCAGGGAATTTTTTTGGGAAGATTTGATGTCAAAATCTGTGATGAAATCCCCTTTGATGATTTTGGGAGGTGATTTAAATTTTTCCATAGGCAGAGCAGAAGCATGGGGACCATCAGCTAGAGAAGATCCCCTAACAGATTTCTTCTTTAACCTCATCTCGGATAATAACTTCACAGATCCTTCTCCGATCAAACTAAAGCCCACTTGGAGGAACCGAAGGATAGGTGAAGATCGAATAGCCAAAAGACTAGACCGCTTTTTGGTAGCTGAGTCTTTGTATTCCAAAATTCCCATGCTCAGACAGTGGGTTGAGGAAAGAGGGAATTCGGATCATTTCCCTGTTTTTTTAGACCTTACTCTTCCTCCTCCCAAACCTCCTGCCCCTTTTAAGTTCAATCCAGCTTGGCTCCAAGACCCCTCATACTGCAATCTGTTTAATGAAACATGGATTCACCCTGTTCACAATACAGATGAGGATAAATGTTTTTTGTTCATGGAGAACCTCAAAAGATTGAAGAAAGCCACAATCTCCTGGGCAAAGGAAAGAAAACTGAAACAAAATGAGGAGCTGGTTAAAATTAGGGAGCTGAAGCAGATGGAAAGTATGGAGGTAGATGGATACTCTTCACAGTCCTCAAAAGACAGAATCCTTCATTTGGAGAAGTAGCAAAATAAAATCCTCTTGGATAAGGAAGAAGAATGGAGGATCAAGAGTAGGGCAATTTGGTTAAAATCTGGGGATGAGAACACTAGGTTTTTTCATAACTTTGCAAAAGGTAGGAAAGCTGCAAATACTATTTGGCGCCTTAAAGATGAATAAGGGAGGGAAGTCAGTTCCTTTCCAGAGCTTTCTGGGTTAGGAAAAAGACATTTTCAGAATATTTTTGCAGATTCTGGGGAGGCTACTATTGCAGAAGTCTTTCGAACTGTGCAAAGTTTCCCTAGATTCATTGAGGAAGATGAAGTAAAAGATCTTTCAATCCCGGTATCAAAGGAGGAGGTTGAAGCAGCTATGAAGCTCATGGGCAAGGATAAGAGTCCAGGCCCAGATGGCTGGACTATAGAACTGTTTCTCCATTTTTATGATCAAATAGGATCCGAAATTACTGAAGTAGTCGAAGAGTCAAGACAGAAAGGAGAAGTCTATAGACCTTTCAACTCAACTTTCATTGCTCTTATTCCTAAGAAGGATGACCCGGAAAGTTTTGAAGACTTCAGACCAATATCATTGTGTAATTGCATCTACAAGATTATAGCAAAGGTTATTGCCCTCAGAATAGCTCCAATCCTGTCACAAAATATATCAATGGAACAATTTGGTTTCCTGAATGGAAGACAAATTCATGAAGCCATTGGGGTAGCACAGGAGGTTATTCATAGTATCAGATTGAAGAAAAAGAAGGGGGCTGTTCTCAAAATTGACCTATCTAAAGCATATGATCGGATCAGTTGGCTCTATCTGCGGATGTTGCTAACTCAAGTGGGTTTCAGCTATTCCTTTATTAGCTGGATCATGGGTTGCATCACAAATGTCAGCTTTGCAGTCCTTGTCAATGGTGCAGCTTCCTCTTTCTTCAACAGCCAGAGAGGACTCAGGCAAGGTTGTCCATTATCCCCTCTTCTGTTTCTTCTTGTGGCAGAAGGGCTAAGTAGATTGATTCACAAAGCCAGAAGAGAGGAGAAGGTAAAGGGTATCGAGGTAGCAATCAATCTCTTCATCACACACCTTCTTTTTGTTGATGACATATTGATTTTCACCAATGGTTCCTACAATGAACTAAAGGAGCTAAAATGCATTTTTGATCTTTTTCTAAAAGCAACTGGAATGCAGATAAACTCAAGAAAATCCCAAGCGTGTGTGGCAGATTTTGAAAGAAGAGAAAGGAATAGAATGGCTAATCTATTCCCTTTCCCCATACAGCCCCTGGATTCTCCCTTCAAATACTTGGGCTTTTGGTTAAAGCCAGCAGGTTACAAAAAAGAGGATTGGAATTGGCTCATCGCAAAGATTGAAGCCAGAATCTCACATTGGAGCTTCAGATGGTTATCCAGAGCTGGTAGGTTGACCCTTATTAAATCAGTTCTGTTAGCCATTCCGGTTTATTGGGCCGCTCTGACTTGGATCCCCAAAGGCGTGATGGAGAAAATCAGAAGAATTTGCTGCAGATTTTTATGGGCAGGATCAAAGGAGTCCTCAGTGTTACCCTGGGTAGCTTGGGACAAAGTGGCCAGACCAAAAGAATGGGGAGGGTGGGGCATTAAAAGACTCCCTGAATTCAGCCTCTCATTAGCAGCAAAATCAGGATGGAGGCTAATAACTATGGAAAATCTATGGACAAGGGTGGTGAAAAGGAAGTACATCGACCCTATCCCTATGGAAGACTGGATCCGGAGTCAAAATAAGAAGATAAAAAATATATCAGCCATCTGGAAAGCCACGGTGGAAGCCTTTTCAGTGATCGAGCAAGGATTAGCTTGGAAAGTTGGAGATGGAAGACTGGTAAGGATTGGCAGAGATCCATGGGTAGGATGCAATGAAGCTTATGCCTTATCACCAGGGCTTCTCAGACACTTGGATAGTAAAGGTATTACAACATTAAATCAGGTGGAGAAGGTTGGACAGTCTACTATATGGGGACAGGCATGGAAGGATGATGTAGACTTGGGGCTAAATGTCAGATGGAAGATTGAGTGGGAGGGTTTCATCAAAGAATTACAACGTTCAAATGTCAGGATAAAAGATGAACCTGATTGCTTGATGTGGGCACAGAGTAAATCAGGGGAATACTCCCCAAAAGATGGATATCTTTTCTTAATGGGAAAGAAAGGATGGGGAGTACCGGTTTGGTGGGCCAAAAATATCTGGAAACTCAAAAGCCCAGCTAAGGCCAGGCTTTTTCTCTGGTGCATCTTAAAAAGGAAGGTCCCAACATGGGAAATTTTACAAGCTAGGTTCTTAGTTGGGCCTGGTAGATGCCCCCTTTGCAAGTCTGAAGAAGAAACCATTAGTCATCTTTTCATAACTTGTGCTGTTTCAAGAAAGATATGGGAGGAGGTCACTGGTTTGCTCAAGATAAAAGCTCAGTGGGGGCATGATCCCTTGGAGACAGCCTGGAGGAAATGGTGGCAAGACCATCCGGAGGGGAACTTGAGAAATCTGCCTCTTATTTTCTGTTGGGGAGTATGGCTTGCCAGAAATAAAAGTCTTTTCCAAGATAAGGACACCCTTTCTTCCGTCATTGCCATTAATATAGCTGCCATATACTCTGCTTTACCGCCCCCTGAGGTTAAAAATCCTAAACCAAATCAAAAACAAATCAACATACAAGAAGGCATTCCATGTGGTTTCTTTGATGGGGCTTCCCAAAACAATAGGGCTGGAGCTGGCCTGTGTATACATATCAATCCGGATCACTCTTTAAAAGCTTCTGTTGGGCTGGGTACAGGCACAAATAACTATGCTGAATTATCTGCTCTGCGCTACCTCTTATGCTGGCTTCTTCACAGAAATATCAACACAAATCAGATATTTGGGGATTCACTAAATGTCATAAATTGGGTCAATGGAAATGCATCCTGTCAAAATCAGATTTTGATGACTCTTGTTGAAGAAATTTCTTTTTTAAAGGCATCTTTTAATAAGTTTTCTATCTGCCACATTTACAGGGACAAGAATGAGGAAGCAGACCAGCTTTCTAAGGCTGGTTTACAACAGGATATGGGCAGCTGGACAGTAGAAGAGATCAGACAGGGGCAGTCAGTCATAACAAATCTGCCTCCTTATACACAGTCACTTTGATTACAGTTCATCTTTCCTTTTTTGACAGCAGTTTTCGCGGATATATATGTTTCTGTTTATATATTTATCAGTCTTCTTTTCAGTTTTATCAGGTATATAGCCACAGCAAACAGTTTTAGATATATACTTTTTTATGGTTCCTTTCCGGGTTATAAACTCATAATTTTTTGATGTATGGGGTTGTTTTCCTTTCGTTGAAGGAGACCCCAGCTTTTTGTTCGGTTTTCATCATGAGATTTACTATGCCTCCAATGGGAGGAAGACTGTACAGGTTCAAAAAACAGCAGAAGCAGCTCCTAAATGTTGAGCAGATCAGCAAACAAATGAGCCACCTGTTATGGCTTAAGACCAATATTGCATGTAAAACTTTTTATAGTCTCTAAATAAAAAGTTTTGATTTTTTCCTCGGAAAAAAAGTTGTTTCTTATTAAATTAAAACTTAATTCAGTTAATCCAACTACTTACAAACACATTAAGAAATAATTTTTTAATATGATCTAAAATCAAATTAATCTATGTTAAGTTTTAAACATGGTTAAAAAAGAAAAAATTGAAATCATATTAATATAAACAAAAAAGGATACAATCATGAAATAAATGATTCTAATAACTTAAATTTCGAGGAGGGAAAGGGAAGCCAAGCCTCTCAAAACCACTGAGGAGTGCTAATATAGCTACTTACCAACAACACAACATAGAAATTCCTAAGGTGATTTGAAGCAATGTTTCAGTGTTTTCATTTAAAATTTAGGAGCAATGTTTTAGTGTTTTCATTTAAAATTTAGGAGCATGTTGCTTTTATGAGTTAGGAGTACGAAGGGAAAAATAAATTTGGAATTATATAGGATTATGAATAGTAAAATATTATAAAAATAAAGTTATAGAATTGATTTTGCTTTTTTATTATTCAAATATTCCAAAATTTGAGATTATCAAAATTATTTCAAAATTTGAAACTATATTATGAGAGATAAGGGGATAAGTTGTTTTACAAATTCTTTCCATTGTCAACTCACAAGAAGACAAACTAGACAAAGACAACTGCATTTAGTCCGAGCTTTAGCATTTCTCACCTATCTATAGATTTAGGGCTTTCATTTATTTTTTTTACTTTTATTTTAGCAAAAATACCATTTTATATTGTAAAGTTCCCATACTCTACACAATGATTTTAGATGATTATGTTTTATAAGACACCAGGCATAAGAGTGCATCATAATATAATATTGTGTTCTTTATGTTAATGAAAATCGATAAATAAATTTCTAGCTTTAAACATTTTATTGAACTATTAACATATATTTCTTTCAAGGCATTGTCTATACTCCAGAGATACAGGTGTTGGGTTTATAGGTCAGGTGATTTGAAATTGGTACTTGAATTAAGATAAGAGGATGATAAGGTAAACAAAAAAACAAAAAAAAATTCAATTTTTAATAAAATTGAATTATTCTCATACATTTTCAACTATATAATTTATACTTATTTATATGGTTAATAAAATATAGACATTTTTTTTAAGATTTAATTAATTATAATTTTAAAACATGAAAACAATTATATAGTTTAAACTTATTTATATTGTTAATAAAATAAATACACTTTTATTTTTCTTGAAGTTTCATTAATTGTAATTCAAAAAAAATGAAAATGATTGAAATGATAAAAGAAAAAAAATACTAAAATAGATCCAAATCAGCGTATTTTTTAAAATTGCAATTATCAAAACTATTGAAAAAATTAATATATATAGAATATATTTTTCAGTGAATATATAAAATATATTTTTCAGTGAATCAATGTTAGGATAACATGTTTTCGATAATCAAATTTCTAAATCAAAGGAGAATAATCACGCTGTGAGAATAACATGATTTTAAATAATCACATCAATTAAAAATCAAAATTAATCGATGATTGATTCTATCTCATCTCAGCGATTTAAAAACAGAAATTACTCCACAATTTTACAGCCACTAAGAACCAATAGCTAGGAACATTTCGCTTCCTCAATTTTCTATTGGTATCGGTGGCTTTGGCCATAACTCTTCAGTTGCATATTTCCTTTTGCTGTTGGTTTCGATGTGGAGATATAACTAAACTCGGCTGCAATTGGGATATGATGGGAAGAATGATTAACCGAAGGAAGTGCACCGTACTTCACCTCCTCCTCGTCAATTAACTCCAGTAACGACACCAACTTCAACTTCCTGGCATGGTAGAAAATGTAATCTAACGTTCCCTGAAATTTCCCTCGGCTATTCTCAATGAAGGTAGTGAAACGCGCATTCCCCGTTTTACCATCCATTTTCTTCAACGCGTCTTGTAGGGAATATTGCATCGGGAATAGTTAAAATAAGCAGTTAAAATAAGCATTTGCTAAAGGTATTCTATGACGAAACATGAGTTTAATGGATGGATCATAATCCGAAATTTCTTCATCTAAGGGATCCACATAGCCTTTCGTAAGAAGTGAGTGGGGAGCGCTTCCGGGCAAAGAATTGAAGTCCCCACATAGTACAACAGGAATATCGTGGACAAACTTCTCCAAATCTTTGAGCAAGTAGTAGAACTGCCATAGCTTTACATCACTGTTTTTAGGATTTGCATGGATGTGGGTATTGGTTATGCACAGACGTTCACTAGTTTTTTTTATGGAAAGGATGACATGCAGGGCAATGTTGTCTTTATATCTCAAATTAATCGAACACAAAGTTATCAAGTCAAATTGATTCAGTTTATAAAACGTTGCACAACCATCAACAGTTGGAATGTTGCCTTCTCTCTGCTTTCGCTTAAACATCCCTTCATATCCTAATTTGGCCAATTCTGGATGGAAAAAATCAGAAAAATGGTTCTGTTGTACCTCCTGGAGGCAAATGATATCAGGTTCGCACTCTAATATTTCCTTCAACAAGTTTTGTCTGCGATTTTCCCAACTGAGCGCGAATGGAGGACAGTTAGGGAACTGCTCTGAAGTAGCATACACGTCTGCCAGAATGTTGTATGTCACAACTCTGAATGATGGACCCCTCAAACTTCTATCATACCTGTCGTTGGAAAGTTGAATCATTCGCCTAGGAACGGGGTGGGGAAATGGAATAACTGGCTCAGTAACGAAAAACCCCTTTCCTTCAATTCAATTTCTAGAAGTAATACCTTGCCTACGTCCTGCGTGTTGGGTTTATAAGACTCGGAGGCAGACAACAACATATGAGTGTTGTTTGGAGAAATGCTTTCACCAACACTATGGACGCAATACCATCTCTGCCTCCTTAAATCCTCATCATCATCCCTGAAATGACCCTCTACCACATCTTTTACACACAGCTTTATATCAACAATAGGTTCTATGGAAACCCTTTTCAATTTCATTTTTGCCAGTAACTGTAATTCCACTTCGATAACGACAACTTCTCCTCCTATGTTCTACCAGCTTTACTAGCGTTGTTACCCCTTTCAAACAAGCTTTCTTAGCCTTACGACTTTGACTTCTTGTGAACTCAACTTTTTAATAAGCCGTACCAGTCAACTTTTTGTTGGTTAAGATCGATGCTCTGCTCTATAAACGGAATATATGGATCCGTGCTTTTACCCGCTCCTCAATAAACAGAAGAGATGGATTAGTGCTCCATAAGCTTTTTGTATATATAGCTTAAATATGTTGTACGTTAAACCAAAAAATCTATTGAACTTCGAGCTTGGTTAAAACGTCGGCATTTGGATAATTTAGGAAAGACTGAAATATTAAAAAAAATACATATTTTTGAAACGAAGTTTGCAATCTTACCGGTATTTTGGAACCTAATTATATATGGAAATTGATGGGAGTTTGGATAATTTAGGAAAGACTGAAATATTAAAAAAAAAAACATATTTTTGAAACGAAGTTTGCAATCTTACCGGTATTTTGGCAACTAATTATATATGGCAATTGATGGAACCAACTTTATTTTGTTCAAGTTTATGGAAATGATTTTGTTTACTTTCATGTAATTAAACTAGTGTTACTTGTTTCTTTTCCTTTCCTACAATTAGAATAGGGTTATTTGTTGTTCTTTATTTTTTTCTTCCAATAAACTACATCTACTTTCTATTATTTTCTGTAAATATGGTAGGTTTACTGTTTGCCATTTATTTTTCTACAAAATTAGAGTATGTTTACTTGTTTTTTTTTTCTAAAGTTCCTAAGTAGTTTTTGTATTTTTGATATAAAGTGAGGTCATTGTACAACATAGTTTCCCTTGAGGTGAATGAAATCCACCAAAGGACAATACATTACATGTTGCACAAATAGCTTTGACCCTCTAAAGTTTGTGTTTGTACAAACATGAAGCTAATAAGTGAAGTCAATACAGCAAAGACAATTAACATTCTTATTCTAACACTAAGGAGCAGTGATATTATTAAAAATAACAATAGACTGAATCTCATTAAAAATAATTAATGCAATTTATATTCAAAAGTTCAAAGATAAAATCATCAAGGTATAACAAAATCTTTCTTTCAAAACACTAAACTCCCTAGTCCATTGATTATTCTTCAATATATGAAGGATTGTTGTCCATTGATTATTCTTCAAAATATGAACGATTGTTGATTCTTGAAAATACAAATGGTAAATATATTTTCGAAAGTAAACTAAATCTAAGTTCATGCACTTTATGCCTCCTATCGTAAGTTTGACTTGTTGGTCATAAAACTAGAAAATGGAAGCATCATGCAATATTTGTTGATGATGGAACAAAAAATAATACTCCTTTTTTTGTTGTAGAAAAACATAATATTTCTTTGTGGTAAGTTTGACTTGTTGGTCATAAAACTATATTGACTTGTTGGTCATAAAACTAGAAAATGGAAGCATCATGCAATATTTGTTGATGATGGAACAAAAAAATAATACTCATTTTTTTGTTTTAGAAAAACATAATATTTCTTTGTGGTAAGTTTGACTTGTTGGTCATAAAACTATAAAATGGAAGCATCATGCAATATTTGTTGATGATGGAACAAAAGATAATACTACTTTTTTGTTGTTGTAGAAAAAAGTAATATTTCTTTCACGATGGATGGATGGAATGTCGATTACATTCATATTCATTACTCAAACCTACCTCTGAACATTAAATTTTTGAACTAGATATGTGAGGTAAAAGATTCACATATTCATTACTCAAACCTACCTCTGAACATTAAATTTTTGAACTAGATATGTGAGGTAAAAGATTCACAAATGCCACGTAAAAGATTCACAAAAAGATGAGGTTGGTTCTTTGGAAACTATGATATTTTTGGAATAAAATTGCCATTAAATTACTTAATCCAGGTGGTAATGGAGGTGGTTTTGTATATATAATGAAAACATAATTAACAATTGAAAATGGTTTAACTTTTCTTGATGTATTTAGGCTTTGAAACTTGACATTCATTCAATGTCTAGTGCATTTATTGAATTGAGTGGCGTGGAATAGTTTCTTTGTGATAACCATGTTGAATTTTTACAATTGCTCGATGTAATGGAGGTGATTTTGTATTTCTAATTAACAATTGAAAATGGTTTAACTTTTCTTGATGTATTTAGGTTTTGAAAACTTCAAACTGATTCAATTTCTCATCCATTTATTGAGTTAGGTGCAATGGAATAATTTCTTAGTGATAACCATGTTGGACTTTTGATGTAATGGAGGTGATTGTGTATTTCTAATGAAAACAGAATTAACAATTGAAAATCGTTTAACTTTTCTTGATGTAGTTAGGTTTTGGAAACTTCAAATTGATTCAATGTCTAGTGCATTTAGTGCATTACCTTTGTCATGACTATACTTCCAACATCCATTTACCATAATGGACCCAGCCAGTCCAATCGACTGTCATGATCTTACCTTCGATTGTGCTTACTCATGCACCCAGCTTCATCTAAATCTTACATTACCTTTCGGTTACAACACATCTCTCCTCGAGCTCCATTAAGTTTCCTCTTTACCCAAACAATTCCCAAGGCTCAAAACATAAAAGGCAAGACAAGAAACAAACAAGAAGAAAACCAATAACAACACGAATTCGAAAAAAGTGGCATGATCATCCACTAGACACAACAAAATTGCAAATCAGCCGCGATAAAACAATAAAATACAAAATTCACAAGACTAAAAACAAACACCATGACTCAATCCCCATGGCTCCTAAGGCAAGCTCAACCTCAATCTTCTTTAATATTTCATGGAAATTTGCTTTTCCATGCAATCCCCTACATCATACTGCCATTAACACATTACTTTTAGTGCAATCACAAACATAAAAATACACCAGATACCTCAGCTTGTTGTGCCAAGCATGTTACCTTATGACTGAACACATCCATTCCATCTCTCAAGGGACTCCAATTATCTTGACAAATCCATTTGTAACTAGAGACTAGCTAATATACCTATCAATTACATGTTCATGAATCTAGCAGGTATCCACATAACATCAAACAAAATCAAGGTTAACAAGACTTCCTATATGTAAAGCACTCGTTCATTAGGAATTAGGGTTTCCAAACATAGCTAAACGAATTCTTACCCGATTCTTTTCTTTTACCTTTACCCTGTTGCAACTGAGTCTTACTATATACTGTCACGTCACCCAACTGTTAGTTATATAAACACATTAACTATTACCTCCTCACGCTAATACCAACCATGTTTCCTGCAACTGCTCACACATGTCAAAACACATGTTCCAAATATCAATACAATCATAACTATGAATTTGAATTCAACTTTTACAAACAATCATGTCATAATCCATACTCAACTCATAGTCATTAAACATAATTCTACAACTATCACCTACTACACTCAAGTACCTACCAACTGCCTCAACACATATATGTTAGTTCAATCAAGATTTGTTACAAATATCTCAAACTGTATTTACACAAATAGAATTGAAATAGAGGGCATTCAAAGCTAATGAATCTAGTTGGCAGTATCTTTGTGGATTGTTGGTAACAAAGAAGAGCAATTAGAATTTGATAAAAACTCTTATTTGATGAAGTGGCATCCAAGTGACTGGTTGTCTTTGAGATTTTTCCTCCCGAAATTTTGAACAATGGGGTACTGTAATCCGTTTGTATATCCCAAACCATAAGATATGTTAAAAATTGAGAGAGATTTTTTTTAATGATGATGTTGGAAGAAAAAACCACTTTCCGTTTTTTAAAATTCATTTCCACCTACTTGGAAACTGCATTTGGAAACATTGGCTAAAAACAGGAAAATCCAGGAAAATATGCTCGCAAAGATTCATCCGAATTTCCAAAACTGTAACATATTTTAGAAACATGAGAGGTTTTTGTAAACGAGGATCTTATCATAAGAAACGTCTTTTAATTTTTTAAAGTTCATTCTCAGTGGTTTCTAAACCATGTTTCAAATTATTGTTCTTTATAGGAGAAAACATAATTTAACTGACCATGAAACAAACATGTGACATGGAGGTGGGGGATGATGTGGAGGCACATGGTTGGTGGAGGTGAACTGGAGTCCGCAAGGGTGATGTAGAGAATTGACGTGGAGGTGAGTGGGGAAAATAGTCCAAGTGGCAGGCAGTGAGTGGTGCGAGAGTGAAAACGACATTAAATGTTTGTGGGAGGTGATATGCAGAATGGGTACATGGCAGAAAGGGAATGCAGATTTAGTGGAAGTGAAGGGTGACATTAGCGGGAAGGCGGGTTACGGCGAACGGTGGAAACTGCTTTCGAGGGGGGTCGAAGCTGTTTGTGGTATTAAACGGGGGTGTCCGAAATCATGAGGGGAGGACACGTTGTGGCGGGGAAACTAGTTTTCGAACCCCCCCCCCCCTCCCCCACACTGTTAAAGAGAATCATAATAGGAGGAGGGGTCTGAAAATACGATGGATCCATCCGATGAAAAAGGTGATGTGATTGGAAGCTAGTAATATGTGAGTTATTTAACCACATACGGAAAATCTCCATTTGTCGTTTTCAACTCTACACTAAAACAAAAGCCATAGTACTAATGCCTTATTAAAATTCGTTTAATCACATTTAAATGATGTGATTAATTTAATCTAATCATGCTTAATTATGCTCTAATGATGCATTTTGACTTGCAAGAATATTTCTTTATTTTTCTTAAGGTTTTGACATTTTTTTGGAAATAATTTACAACATGGAATATTATTTACAACATTTCAAACATAATAATGATCAGCTATAATCAAATGATCCTGTAAAAATTATACGACGCTAACAAGACATCACCAAAAAAAACCATCATCAGATAGGTCTCCATCCAAGCCTTCCAGGGCTTCGGGAGCATTTTTCCAACCAAGCCTTCCAAAACTATTAACTCAACCCACAACTTATAGAGGGCCTCCAAAGTGTTTGTCCAACCAAGAATTCTAGGACTAGTAACTCAAGCCACCAAGTGCTTCCGTAGCATTTTTCCAACCAGGGTTCTAGGACTAGTAACTCAACCGAAGTTGTTACAGTGCTTCCACATCATTTGTTCAACCAAGGCTTATAGGACTAATAACTCAACCCAAGCTAAGGAAACATGAGAACCAAAAGAATCAAAACAATGAAAGTATATCGAAAATCACCATCCAGAAAATTATAAGGCTAGGCAATCCACTTTCAATCTAGGAAATCCTCCATGCCAGATGACAATCAAGAAACCACATGCATAAGCCATGCATTCCCAAAACTAGTGAAGAAATCATACATGAAAGTCGGTACATCCAAGAAAATCTGATGTAGTTGTTGATGTCGATGCCTTATTGCACTTTCCACTCCTCCTTTTCCTTCTTGCTCAAAGAATCCAAGTACGCCACACCCTCCGAGAGTGCTCCAAGAAAACTCTAAGCTTCCAAGAGTATGAGATAGATCCAAAACTGCCAAAGCAATCTAACCAGCATACACACTAAGGATAGCCTAAACAGATGGTTCTGGTCAAGCACTGAATCGAAAGGGTTGGTTGTCTCTCTCGTTCACCGTTCCCAAGAGAAGAGGGGGTGTTTTTGACATGTTCTCCGTGATCGAATGCTAGTCAGCATCTTTGGTGCCTTACCTTTAGCTACTTTTCTTGGGACCTACCTCCTGAGTAGTTAGCTTAGGCGATACTTTCTAACTGATCCTTAGAAGCCTTTTTATGTATAAGGCCTCTATTTTCTTCATTTTCCATTATTTTCATTCATTTTCCTCCTCTCATGCAACCTGTGACCTTTCATCTCATTTTTCTCCTAATTTCCATTATTTTCCTTCATTTTCCTCCTCACATGCAACCTGTGACCTTTCAGCTATTTTTTCTCCTATTTTCCATTATTTTCCTCCTCACATGCAACGTGTGACCTTTCACCTCCTTTTTCTCCTAATTTCCATTATTTTCCTTCATTTTCCTCCTCACATACAACTCATGACCTTTCACCTCCTTTTTCTCCTAATTTCCATTAATTTCATAAATAAATGCACCAAAATACTTTTTTTCCTCTTTAATATATTTTTACAACTTAGAATGCATGTCCCATCACCTGTGGTATTTATATATTTTTACATGGAATTTTTACCAAGGTTGTTACATATTTCCTTGAAAACAAACCTTATAGTTTTTTTTTAATGAAAGTAAATGGTTTTGTTTGCCATATATTACACACCTAACCTATATGTCGTTAAAGGTCATGGCTTGAGTGCACCATTCCATAAGAAACTTTCAAACCTACATCATTTATAACTTCCCTGGTATTTTGTACATTGTATCCTCTATTATATAATTTCAGGAAAACAACAATTTTTCAATGTTGAGATGCAATTCAGTTTATCAAGCCCCTGGAGTGGCTGATTAGAATTTCTTACTTTTGTTATTATCATGAAACATTACCTTATATACAAGAAAGTGAACATTTTGTCAATATGAAAGGTATCTTGAAACCCTGTAATGTTAAATAGGGGTAATGCTTCTTTTCAAATTTAGGTGGTTCCCAATATTTGGCTATAACTCATGTAAGAGTCTTACAATGATCTACTTTGTTTATTGTTTCACAGATTTATATATTAATATTTATTTACAACATTCAATTATTTCTAGGTATATTTATATATATGTGCCTTTTTTTCCTTATATTATTTATTCATATATTTTTTTCACTTCACTTTGCACATTTTCTTAAAAAAAAAGGCCCTGTATTTACAATTAAGCACTTAGGAATGGGTACATAAACTTTATTCTCAGGGAGATTTAGAGAAAAAAAATCATTCCAACATATTTACTTATGTAGTTTATGAAACTAAGTCTATCACGAAGCACACGATGGAGATAAGAAGCTCAAAACCAACAAGAATTAATTTTCCCACTAAGCAAATCTTCCCTCTAGCCATTCTCACATCCCACACAACTACCATGACAATGACAATGACCACACACACAATGGAGACACTTTTTAACATAAATAAAATTATTTTTCCTTTTCTTTTAGGAAGTCCAAATGGGACTTTGACTCATGACAATTTTCTTTTGACTTGAAAAATCATAGAAGCATGAAATGCATGTTTGTCTAATAAATAAGAATAATAAATTTTTCTTTTTCTTTTTCTCTTTTTTTACGTTGTTATGAATAAAATAATATAAATAATATAAACAATAAAAACACCAAATAATGATTGTATAACTAGTAATTAGTTAATGAAGAGGTATGTCCCTAAGGACATGACTTTCCATGACAAGGCACCTGCCTAAGATATATAAGTAAGCCCTCACTCTCATTTGAAACATCATTCGCATTCATACATTTTAATATGTATTATTGTATTTTCAATGGAGATATACATATTCCAAGTTTTTTGGTGTTTTTAACCTGTTAGATTGAACTTTGCTCATACCATTGAGACTCGCCCTGTGCAGCAGTGGAGCAACCAAAAGATCGAACAACTTTCATACCAATATCATGAAATATACAATAACATAACTACAATGATGGTTATGAAGATTGATATTAGTTACATTTTCCAACCATTGTAAGTGCATATAATAATAAGATAAAATAATTGACACTGACAATGGTGTAATGGAAAAGAGAAATCATTCCAATAACTTGCAAGTAGATCCTTCTAACTTCCAAAGTGACTCCACATTTCACTTAACTAAAAAATTGTCAAAAGTGACTTAAGCCAATTCTAATTTATGACATAATGACTATGTTTTGTACTAACATGTACTTTATTGACTAAAGTACTTAATATTTATGACCATTAAACATAGTTCATCACATGAGATATTTGAATTATTAATAATTACGTATTACAACTTAAAGACAAACATTAAAAAATTGCAATATATTAAATTCGAAACCATTTTGGTCCTGGTTACAAATTAATCTTAAAGGGTATTGTGATTCATCAATTATTGTTATTTTTGAATTATTAATAATTACGTATTACAACTTAAAGACAAACATTAAAAAATTGCAAGATATTAATTGCAATATATGAAATTTGAAACCATTTGGTCCTGGTTACAACTTAATCTTAAAGGGTATTGTGATTCATCAATTATTGTTATTTTTGAATTGGTTTAAGGTTAAAAAGAAAAGTTCAAAATGAATTTGAAAGCATCTTATTTCTTATTTCATATGCTTGTTCGTCAAAATATAATCACAGCATGCTATATTGTTCTTTTTTGTCTTTGCTATAGATAAGATTTCCCAAAAGAATATCCTGATTCCTAAATGAAGGTTGTTTTAAAAGGCACACTTCAGAATACTAATACTGTAAGTTCTATTCTTTAGGATAATGTACCATATGACTGTTCGTTGGGAAGAGGTATGTCCAACTTTCTCATCTTTTGTAAAAAAGAAGATCCAAAAATCAAACTAAACTTCTTCGACCTAACACGAGAAGAAAAATGAAAGTCAGTTTCAACAAAATCACTAATTCAAATGGAAAAGTAGCTTCTATAGCTTCTAGACTAATTTAAATATATAAATAATGCATAGTTTAGGAAAAATATACAACGCCCTAAAACTCTATTATTAGCACTCCTATTTGAGTAATATCCTTCTTTGGAGTCTATATGCTCATTTACAAAGAACGCATGTGTGTGAATCATAAAATTGACTTATGTTAATAAAGAAAAGGATTAATTGGTATCACAGGAGGTCCTCTACTTCTGCCTTCTTGTGTCCCTCACATGTATGTAAATCACACAATTAACTGATTTAGATAGAGAAAAGGATTCAATGATAATCATAGAAGGTCCTTTGCTACTATCTTTTCTTGTCATTTATTAATGAATTTAATAGATTCACGTACGCCAATAGGTAGCTCCTACCTATGAACATCAATTTTTTTAGCATATGTGTGAATATTTTCATTTGATCTGTGTAGTTCAAATTAATGCAATACAAATACTCACTCAAACATCGAACCTTGTACTTCTTCTATGCAAGAGCATATACCTAACAAATTGGTCATGGAGTAATCCCCTCCTATCATCATCTATATGATTAACTTTTGGAATGCCCCTCAAACAATGAACTATTGGAAATCATGAAAAATATCATCATTATCATATGAACCAGAATTTGGCCCTCTAAAACTTTTGTAACATATCGTATGCCTACCCTTACAATGGTTCTTGATCCTGTCTTTACCCCTATCTCTGTCCAAATTAAGAGGAATCCTAACTTGGGTAATTGCCCTAAGGATTGATATGGCACTACTCTAATTGCCCTAAGGATTGATATGGCACTACTCTACCTCCAATGGTCTCAAATTGTTCCCCATCGATATTATCATTAGGAATTCAAAATTCAACTATGCCCCTTTATAAACAATTTTCAACTTCTGATCAATTATATTTGCTACAGGAGATTTTCTTGCTTTGTTGTATAATGTATTTATATAGCACAGTTTTTCAATGACACGGCAAGTGTTAATGGGGTTTTAAGTAGATAGTAAAGTGGGGGTGTTTCATATGCCCCACGACTGTTCAAAAACCCAAAGACATGTTTCACGGTTTACCCCTCATGGTTCCTCCTGCATGTGCAAGTGGATACTTTCATGTAGTTCAGGCCAGGTGCAAGTCCTGGGAGAATTTGACAAAACAGATACCTTCCCCACACTTTGCACCTTCTCAATTGAAGAGTTCTTTGAAGTGTTGTAACTTTGTAAGCAATCCACATTCCACTGCCTTACTCCAAGATTAGAAAAGGCATGCATGCCACACAATAATAATCAGAGGCATCTAATTAAAAAAATCAACACATGGCAATATAAGAAACTTTAAGAGACAGAGTGATTATGAATATGACTCTGTTTCTTTGATTTCGCAAGGAAGAAAGGAAGGAAAAAAATATTAATTCTAATGTTGTTGAGCTTTCTGGAAATAAATTGTGTACCAAACATCCAACACTTTGAGTCAACACTCCACCCATTGTCCCTGATAATGGGTGGAGTGTCCACTTGAAACATTGGACATTTCATAATATGGTACATAGTTTATTTCCAGAAAGCTCAACAACATTATGACTAATTGTGGAAACCTACATTCTCAGAATTTAATTCTAATTAACTGCAATCCCTTCCAAAAATAACCAAACTCTAGACCATATATCGTAATGTATCTAAGCCATAATGAATTCATCAATCAAATCACCATGCACTGAATGCACACTCATTCCTATAATGTTTTGGACTTGGAAAACCATAAATTTACATGCCCAATATGTTTGAATCTGCTACAAACATAAAGTTTGACAAAAGGAACAACAAACTTTGACAACTTTACCCTAGGTGACCAATTCCTAAGGCACAAAAGGGCAAAGTAAGTTGTTCAAAGGAAATTTGGAATACCCTAGAAACCCTAACGAAAAACCAGCTTCAAGTGGTGATGCTCAGTCTTTGTTTTTGACAATTGCAGTGTTACAGTGCAATCCCATTGCTCTCTAGGCCGTTCAACCATTTACCTATGTTCCACCAAGTTTCAGGGACAGAAGAGCACAGGAGCGGGGAGACATACATGGGGGGCATGTGGAAGCACCTCCAAATTTTGAGGAAATTCAATGGAGCGAGGGGCTGTTGGGATTCTAGCATAGGGATCCTCATCTCTAAAAACATTAAAATAAAAATAGTGATGATAAAATACCAACAATAACAATTCATTCCATGGAAATTCATCATTGTGCAATGTAAATACTAAACAGCAAACAATAAAATAGTAAGAAATTCAAATTTGTAAATGATATAAACATGATTCATATTCATATTTGGTAATGAAATACATTGATTCATAAACCATAAATAAAACATAAATAGTAAAATATTGATACATTGATACATTGATTTAAATTCATAATTCTAGAATCTAATTAATACTGAGAAAAACAGTAAATCTGAAGTCTGAAATAGTAAATTGAAATTCTTAAACTCAAAAATAGTAAAAAGTGACAAGTCAAAGGCTTGGTCTAACGTCATTAATATCTAGAGTGAAGACTAGTTAAAACTTAAAATTAATAATGGATAATGAAAATTGAAAATAAATTGAGCATCAAGGAGTGAAAGCAAATAAAAGTGAAAGTGAGGTAGGATTTTTTTACATATTGTTTTTGCTTTTGTTTGTTTTTTCCTTTAAAATTTTTTCAGCTTTTAAGCCTTTATAGGCAAAAAAAATTGGGGGCTGCCTGAACTCTCCCTTTCATGGGAGAATGCCCAAAAGCACCGCTTTTATAGGGGGATGCCCAAAAGCACCCCTTTTCAGGGAGGGATGCCCAGAAATCCCCCTTCTGGGGAAACGCATCTCCCACGTTAGGGAAACATTCCCCCCTATGTTTCCCCACATTTTCCCAAAAAGGGGACACGGAGAAGCATTTCACCAAGCACCCCTTGTCCGAGGAGTGCAGGAAACATCAATGGACCACCCCCAACCCTGGGGTGCAGGTCCCTGTAGAACACTGAAATTTACATAGACGGTCATTTTCGGCATCCTTTCCTCTCAGCTAAAAGACCCTTTTTAAGCCAATTTAAACGAAGATATAGGCAATGCTAGGGTAAAAGGAAGGCTAAGCATCCTTGTCCTTTCATTTCCCAGTCCCTAACATCCTTCTCTCTTACTTCATCTTTTCTCGTTCATCTTTTTCATTTTCTTACATATAAATTCTTAATGCTTGCATTGTCCTTTTTTTCAACCCTCAATCATTGACAATTGCTTGTGTGCTAAGTCTCATAAACCATTCATCTTTGTTGCAGATCCATTCCAGATGACACCTCCCCATTGAGAAGATTTTGGTCTCCAAAAACTTCTAGGAACCCAACAACTAGGATTTCTAGGCCAACCATTAATTGTCTAAGGGAGATCAATGGCTGTGAGGATAGTGTCGTTATTCCATATCCAACTTGGTTTCTAATTTCAACCCCTTGAATTTAGCTGCTATTTTGTTCTCAAACCGTTGCCATTGTTTTATAAAACTGCATATGGTATATTTTGCATTCAGAACTTGAATCAACCTCTCAACATTCCCTTTGAAGGATTTCATGTGGAAAATTCATTTTGGAAACAAATACCAAATTTCATTTCCATGGAGGATCTGTGATGGTGAATGTGTGGGCCATAAGTACGGTGTTTATGGATCACTCAGTGGGTTCAGGCTGAGCATTTTTTCCATAATGGAGCCAAATGTGGATTTTCTACAACTTTGTGATTTAAATGTGCCTGTGTTGGGTGACATTTATGAGGGAACTGATTGCATGTTGGAAAGAATTCAGCAACTTCTTTAAGAGCATGACTCTCTTTTATATGGCACCATAAAGGACAATCATTAATAGATGGAACAAATACAATACCCATCTGTATAGCCTATGCCTTAAATCCAAACTACTATGATGAGGTGTAATTTACTAAATTCGGGGGTAAGAGGAGGGCCCCTAACAAAGACAGTGAGGTGGCCAATGGTTTTAAAACAGCAATTTCAAAGATTTGCTCTAATCCAATGGAGCTCTCACAACTAAAGAAACAATTTATTTCATTCATCACAAGAAGTGGTGCATTTGGAAATGTAAATGCACTATCTAATAGAGGAACCATGAAGCCTCTTGTATGGTGGGGATTTTATGGTGCCCAAACTCTAGACAAACCCTTGCATCTAGAGTTCTTACACAGGCTTGAAGCTCTTCAGCAACAAAGAGAAACTTAGCTCTTATGGTTTTATCCATCCAATCAAAGAAACAAACTTCAATTAACAAAAGTAGAAGATCTTATGTGTTGAGAAATCTGTTAGGGCAGCTTATTGTTTCTTTATTAGATGATTTCTCTGTTACTTTGACAATTTCTTTTGATTTATTATTGCTTCTTCTTTTAGATTGTTAGACAATTTCTTTTGATTTATTATTGCTTCTTCTTTTAGATTGTTAGATTCTTATCATCAAGGTTATTTCCAATACAATAAAGATCACAAAGACAAGAGCGAACACTAGAGATAGGCTCAAAGCCAGGGAAAAACCCTTCCAAGGGGAAAACCCAAAAGAACTTCTCTTCTTATAGAAACAATTTCAAAGGAGACTTCCAAGACCAAACAAGACCTCTAGTTCTCACCAAGATACAAGTCAGCCAACCAGGAAAACGAGTCTTCACTTCTGCAATTTTGGATCTGTGGTACCCCTTCTGCAATTTTGGACTGTGGTAACCCTACTGCAATTTCGGACTGAGATGACCCTTCTGCAATTTCGGCTCTCCAAAATATCTCTGTTTCTTCGATCTGAGCAGATCTCTTACTGTTTCGGTTTAGGAGCAGATTCTTTGTCTTCGGTTCTTCTTTCTTCTTGTAATCGAACTGCAGATGTCATGTCTCCAATGATGAGTCCGATTTTCCTCCTTTAAATACTTGTTTCCACATGTAATGAGGCCAACTTGTACAACTTCTATAGGCCGACTTGAACAGTGGTCTTAAGGCCGACTTGATCTGGAGAACACACCTAGACACTTCAAAAAGATATTTTTTTCTTTGATACAAATGCCCAAATGGGTCTTGACAGAGACACTTTGACTTTGACTAAAAACCCTAGCGCACAAAATAGGTGCTTTGACCTAAGACCCAAATACTTTGAGCATGAAACCCATTCTTTAAATAAATAATTTTCTTCTACTAAAAAATTATTTTTCTTTCTTTTTACAAGTACAATAATAATTACATCATGCCATGAGCCAAATACAATTATGAAGACCGACACTAGTTACATTCTTCAACATTATGTACATCGGCATCCACTCAAATCTCTGCCTCATCTCTCAATTAAAGCCAGTGTATAACAAGGGTCCTTCAAAGCTATGGGATGTGAATCTCAAAGATGCAGGCACAGATACCCCTAATTGCTTGATGGCTAACCGCTCATTCGCTAGCTCTTCCACAGATCATTTTCATGTTGGAGATTTAGATGCAGAATACATGCCTATGTTTGGCTTGGCTGTGGTAAGTTCTTCTGCCTGTCATTGATAGGCAGCCGCAGAAGTGGTATTCATACTGCATCTTCTGCCCATGCTGCTTCATATCATCACGCTAGAGAATAAGCTGATGCTCCATTGGAGGATGTGGAGGACAATAACAATGTCACATTGGTCTATCACATACTAGATTGTCAAATTTCTGGTTTTTTAATTTGGACCCGTGGAACTTTCTAGATAAGCTCATTTTTTGTTAATTCGAAAAAATTTAGTCTCTATCATTGATATGTTGGCATCTTATGAATTTATGATATTTGAATTTCACTTTAATATTAATATATGGGCCCCGGTTGACTCATCTCAATGTCTAAAATGTTTGTATTTGTGAAATGAAAACTGAAATATGATTTATCATTTTAATGCTTGAGTTTCGTTGTTTCAAGTCATAAATTTCAAATTTTGCTTACGTAGGAAATCTGAAAATTCAACTTGATTTCAGTTCAGAAAATGGCATTGATTTATGATGTCATGATGTATGAATCAAAAATCTGAATCTTGATGTTACTAGTTTAGTATTTAGTTTTACTAGTTGATAACTTGATATGATTTAAATTTAGTTCATATTTATCATTTGAGATTTCATTTTTTTAAATATAAAATAAAAAACACACACATAGGGTTAGGGTTCGGATTCCCTGATACCACACTGGATTCTTCTGATGATTCAGATTGCACCCACGGTTTCTGTAAATTGGGTAAGAATTCTATCTAGTATAGCTCTTGCATGTTTAAAATTTTAATTCTCAAATATATGAACTTGTGAGATTTGAAAAGCATCTTTCACCTTGGGAGTTTTTTCTTTTATCCACTCCATTATTCCAAGGACAAGGCACCGGTCATCTCCAAAAAAACCATGTGATGTATAAGTGTTTTCAAGGAAAACTTAATAGAATAACGTTGCTGGTTTTCAAACTTAGTTGCAGATTTGGAGGGGTTACCTTATATCAGCCATAAAACATTGATTTAGGGTGTTTTCCTTGCATTTTTGGCCAACCTTGTTCCTTGTTCCACAACTTGATTGCAGAAACAAGATGAGGTTATTTCAGATTTTATGAAATTCTGAGTTGTTGTGACATATATTATCATAACTATGAATTTAACTAGTCCTGATTTGACGAAGTGTGGATGTTTAAGTATTTTATTGCACATCAGCAAACTTCATTGCAGATATGAGGCAAACACTGAATATGTATGTAAACATTATATGCAATCTCCACTATATATAAACATTATATCTGCAAGCTTCATTGCAGATATGAGGAAAATACTTAATATATGTAAACATTAATGATTATATGCTCAATGTTGTTTTTGGGGTTTGCACTAGTAATCTTCATGTTTTGTTGGTGGCCCATGGCACTTATGCCTTTCAGATCCCTTTGAACTTGTATGCACATATGGCATAAGCCCTTTGGACCCACAAGATCCATGCATGCAAAGCCACATGGATCATGCCTTTCTGAGACCACAAAGTGCATTCACAAAAGAGAATGTCAGGGCCATAGGTGAATACCTATATATGTGTGTGTGTGTGTGAGAGAGATTTTAAGGTCACGGCCAAGACAAACACCAAATACATATATGAGACCCCCTTGTTTGTGAGACAAGGGACCCACCTCTGCACAGTGATTTGACTGCTAAGGTTTACAGAGGTCTAGATAGTCTACCCCCCTTAGGATTCGAACCTGTAACCTCTTAGTAGGAAACACAAGCTCCTAACCATCCACACACACACACACACACACACACACACACATATATATACTATGTTGCCAGGGAACGTGGGTTCGGGGACGGGTACGGGGACGGGGACGGGAACGGGGACATCATTTTTTGAAACAGGGTGCGTGGGTTCGTCGGGGGTATATTATAATTTATATATATAATATATAAATATTATATTTTATAAATTATAATATATGTGAAATTGTATATTTTTCAACTTTAAACAAGAAAACTAAAATACTTGTGATTTAAACTTTAGATATTTAAGCATGCACATCATTGAACATTCAACATTCACGGTGAAATTTCAAAATTTCTAGTGTTATATCAAGTGTGAATTGGAGTTTACATATTAATAAGAATCATGATATATGTCCATTGTCATTCTACATTCAAAATTTGCCTTAAGGCATCTCCAAACAAAAACTAGGAAATTTTAAAATACTAAAATAAAAATAGCTAATAGTGAACAATGGCTTCCTCAAGCCATGTCATCAACATCACTCAGATCTTCAGTTAGCATGCTCTCCAGGTAGGAATCACTCTCATCTCGAGGCTCTTTCTCATCCATAGCAACTGGAGGTAGCTCAATAAGGCCATCTGGTTGTATCTCCTCACCCACACACATAACATCATCTATGTATTGGTCCCATCTCTTGAAAGGACCCTCCTTGTAACGAAGATCTTTTCGAGATATGAGACAAAGTGTGCTATGAATGTACACTAAGTTCTCTGCCTTCTTTGAGCCCAACCTATTTCTCTTTACTGAATGGATAAAGACATAAGTACTCCAATTCCTCTCGAAAGATGCAGAACTAGCTACTTGGAATATTAGGGGATGCCCATTAAATTAATTAAAAATTAAAAAATTAAAATTAAAATGAACTCCAAAGAACCCGATTTTGGGGTTCCAAGTACCCATCATCAGGGTTCTTCGTATCTGTCAAGACAAAAGAACCCAATTTTTTTTAATGGAGAACCCGGTTCTTTATAGAAGAACCCGGTTCTTATGGGTTCTTCTCAGAAGCACCCATCCAAGAATCCGGTACTTGGGTTCGAGAACCCGGGACGGGTTCGAGAACCCCACCCCCGGGTTCGGGAACCCGTGCAACATAGCATATATATATATATATATATATATATATTTCTGTGTCTGTGTGCATGCACACACCATATTATTGTTTCAACTGCTAATCTTATAAGCTTCCAGGTATATTCTACTAAGGAAATTCCAACTGCTATAATTTTGGGAATCTTGAATCCTCGTTGCCTATTTTTAAAGATAGCTGGAATTCTTGTCAATTAACTGGCCCTTCTTGAATATTCTACACTTATACGTGAAAACAAGTTCTATAGGTTGTAACTAAGGTTGTTCCAAGAGAGATTTGATAGCAGCTAATGTATATGCATACAATCAACACAGTTCCCCATTACAAACCAGACAGTATTTCCATAGAAATTGGAACCAAAACATGAAAGTTAACCAGATAAACAGCGAACTAAATATTGACAGTTTGCCAACCTGTGGAAGATTCATTAGCTCTAAAACAGCTCTCTTTGGTGTCAGTTCATTGTCAATAATACGAGCAACTGCAGTTAGCACAGGAATCTTCACATGATATTTCTGTGCCAAAGCAATGACAGCTCCTGCTGTAGCTACACCCTCCGCAACCTGGAGAATACATAGATGATAAATACTCAAAAAAACATTCTGAAGTACAATTATAGGTGTCTGTATACAAGAATACAAAAGCGCCACAACAAAACAATCCTTCTCTTTTAATGACTCTCTTCATAAAACTGAATTGAAAATCACCTGATTCATGGATGCTAGAATGTCATCAAGTTTCTCCCCTGAGCCAAGTCTCACCCCAACAGTTCTATTTCTTGAAAGTTTAACAAAACAGGTAAGCATGATGTCTCCAGTGCCTGACAGGCCAGTGAGTGTTGTTGCTTTTGCACCCATCTGCAGTCAGATACCAGATGGGATTAAAATAGTAATAATTAACTACACTTGCCACAGTTTACACTATGAAAATGAACAAGCTTGAAGCTACTATAACATTAGATGTTTTGTATATAGCAGTAACAAAAATTCTTGATAAGCAGTAAATAAAACCATCATATTTATTCATAATGCAAAGAAACAAGTTTAACATAATTAGTTAGGGGTGGGCCAAATTAAAATATTAACCTATGCACAGATTTGTGATTGTTAATTTTTATAAGTTATATGTGACAAATTGTTAGCTGTTATGATGATTTCAATCTGCAAGTACATAAATTATTCCTAGTAAGAGCTGTAGGCTGAATCATAGTTTTAAAAACCGTTTTGAAAAACCGGTAACCGGTCAAACCGGCCGGTTAGCTAGCTGGCCGGTCGGAACCGGCCTAAAAACCCGGTTTAACCCATCACTTGCCCGATTTTTTGACCTAACCGGTAAAAACCGGCCGGTTTTGTCCTAAACCGGCCGGTTTTAGGCACAACTTGTGACCTGTGACTTATCTAAACGGTTTTTAAAACTTTGATGCATACACCTATGTGATTTAGTTTATGCATGCTTTTGTTTGGACACCCAGAAATAATGTTGTGTAGGGTGGGTTGTTCTGAAGATACAGTCATTGTATTACACACAAATTCCTCTCAGTTCCACATGAAATTTGGATTCTGGAATAAAGTTCCATTCATTATTGTCTTATATTACATGTTTCTATTAAATGTGCCCAACAGGATCATTGCTAGTTGGTGGGAATACTTTTAGCTATGTGCTAGTCTTCAAACCACATAATTGCAGCAGTGAATATATTGCATGTCTTGACTTCGATATTGCCTATTTACCTTTATATGGTGTTACTTACCGCCACACAAGAAAGCTGTATTGATGCCCTTCTTATTAGGCGAATGAACATTGATCTTAGTTTGTGCCTTACTATTTTTCCTTATTCTGTTTATCTTCTTGTTAGTAGTTAAGTTGTTCTGTGAAGCAGCATTTTTGAGGATTGTGTTGTGGCATTCTTAAAGTAGGGGTCAGTACCTGACACCTGGTTGAGATGGATGAATATTGGAACTCAGCTCTGTGAATTCTGTGCTTACTGTAGAAACCATCTTTCTTCATGAAGCTGAGATTGATGAGGTGTGCTCAAGGGAAGCAAGATAAATTCCGTCGATCCATTGAAATTATGTAATGCATAAAATTAGTTCAGTGCCACCTGTCCTATAGTATATATGTTAAGTAGTGTTTTACTCTGATAACTATGTCGTCTTCGCAGCAAGCATAAATATTATTTTCACATTGTCACAGGTAAATATTGTTCCCAATATTCTTTTCTTGTTACTTGAGAGTATTTATACTCCGCATTGTTGATAACAGCTGCTATGGTTGGACAGCTAAATGCTTGGGGATCTAGGTGCATGCAAAGCAGGTTTTACCATAGTTAACATTTTTGAATACCTGGTCAGCTGTTATGCTGGTTAGTTTTTACCTCTTGGCCTTAGCTTGGTTCCTCAGCAAATGTTAAAATTGGATTGTGAAATGCTAGTTTCTGCTCTCAAATTCGAAGGATTATCTGCCTATGATATTACAGTGTTTCAGATCTGTAGTATGGACAGTGAAAGTGGCAATGACACAGTAATCCTCTTGATGGCAGTAACCTGGTATTACGAGTAAGCAAGTGACAGCAGTGTTAGTGGACAGTTGGATCAGTGGGAGCAGTGAACAGTTGCATAGAGGGAGCAGGAAGTGCAAAAGGAAGATGCAGTGAGAATAGCAGTAGGCAGCAGTCATAGAACAGCAATGAATGTGTGAATTGATTGATTGTAAAGGAAACTGAAGACCCCTGCAGACTTAGTCTGCATATCTTTAGACTTGGGGAGTCTTGTACTACCTTCCAGGTTTACCTGCTAAATGTTGGATGTAGTAATGTACATCATACATAACTGAGCTTATTGTTGAGCAAATTCTTGTGTACTCTCCTTGATGTCATTGGTGGCATTGATACTGAGGTTGCAGATCAGGCTGAGGCATCCTCAGACTCTGAACCAGATGATGTCTATGTAGCTCCTGATGATGATCCTGTGTCTAGTAGTGCTGATGGAATTGATGATTGATCATGTGTACACTGTAGACTTGTAGTAGGCCAATGGCCTCATAGCTTGCAGCATTGTTTTTGGACTTTATAGGCCATTTAGAGCCTCATTTCTTATGTATTTTGCTATTTTGTCGATGATATGTATTGCACTCGGTGCCATTTTGATATAATCACCTTTGCATGGTATATAAATGAGCAAACTTTGCATATTTTGTCTCTATTGGCTTGGAATCATGGTTTTACATCTTAAAAATAGTTTTGTTTCATTAAAAATTAATTATTTAATGTATTTTTTTAAAACCGGTTCGTTTAGACCAAACCAGTCCCGGTTAGACCAGTTCCGGTCGGTAAACCGGTTCATTAGGTGGACCGGTCCGGTCACCGGTTCCGGTTTTAAAAACACTGGGCTGAATTGGTATACAACAAGATTTGGCTGCATCAGGGAAAACCATGCTGCTGGAAGTTGGATTAAGGCATGCATATTTTTTCCAGCATGTGAAGGAAATATTTTAGAAATTATTGGGATTTTTCTCATTGTGAGTCCTGTGATTCTGAAAATAAAAAAATAGAAGCTACCCCAGCTGAGCATCGTCCTAATCCTACAACTATAAACATGTAAAATTCTAACAATGTACTATTATTTATAGAACAGGGACAACGTTATTTTAGTTCCAAGCATTACAGTGGAAGTAGTATAGAAATGTGTAAGGATATATACAGAGGTACCGATACATCAGTGGTTTTCAAATTGGCAGGATGTCAGGATTTAACGGAATTAAACTTCAAAGAATGTAAAAATTTCATATAAAATCTCATATAATCAAATTAATAACAAAAAGATGATGAAAGATGAAATTCATAAGTCAAACCTCAAAACTTCTATGATAAACATATGAACAGTCTCTATTGTCACATATAACTATAGAGGAAAAAATGTATAAGCATCAACAATAAACTAAACCTCCATGTCATCTACAAGCAATTCTTCATTATCATCCATTTCAATATCATTAACATCTTCATGCCTGTGAGACAAATTTCATAATGATAGAACTTCCCACTGCCAAAAGCGAGTGCAAATGCAGAAACAGCCTAGAAGGCTAAATCTTTCTTTCAGATTCAAAGAACCTGACCCTTGTTTTAAGAATCCTACCAGTTAGTAATTTATTGAGTTTCTTCAATGTATCATTAATTAATTCAGATAGAACTATATAAAACTTGAAAGGAATTTTAAATTTAAATATTAAAATATAAATACTAAAAAAAATTCAAAATAACCAAATAAGAAAGGGACATCTTGACCACCAAAGATGTCCATAAGGTATTTTGACAATTGAATGTTGGCTAGGATTATGTTGCATAGTTTCATTTTTCCAGGCTTCAATGTCATTAGCAGTTACCATTGAGGGGAAACCATTACTAAATGGGAGTCAGTGTTGTATAAAAAACTCAGAAATGATATAAACATATATATTTTATTAATTAAGTGTATGATGGTTGTTTACAGTGAGGGTCCCTGGCTTATATACTGCCATGGGCACCCTTATGGGAAAGGGCATGATCTTATGATCGTGCCCTTTCATCTTAATTAACCTAAAATTAAATATTTTTTACATAACATTGCCTTCCTCTCGAAAGAATGCTTTGTCCTCAAAGCATACGTAACGACGGATGTTGTTGACAAAAAGATTCATTCTCCCAAGAAGCTTCTTCTTCGGGTAAGTCCTTCCACTTGATCAGGTATTCCTTGATTGTACGATGTCGAAGCTTTATTTCTCTAGTAGATAAAATACCTTCTGGTTCTAGAATGACCCTTCCCTCATCATCCAGGGATGGAAGTGTTGTTTGCGCTGATTGATGGTCGCCTAGTGCCCTTTTAAGGCAAGAGACATGGAAGACGTGAACACGACTTTTCTCTAGAAAGTTTAAACCATACACAACTTGGCTGATCTTTTTGTTGATCTGATAAGGTCCATAGAACTTTGGTGCCAATTTATTTTTTCCTTTTTGTTTTAAGGACAATTGTTTGTATGGTTGGAGATTGACAAACACCATTCTCCGACTTCAAACTCTCTTTCGGTTCTCTTTTGGTCTGCTTGTTGCTTCATACAATTCCTCGCATTATTCAAGTTTTCTTTTAATATTTGGACGATTTTTTGGGTTTCTTCTAGTTGATCTTTAACAGCAGGTAGATTTGTCTGGACAACAGCTAGATCCTTCCATTTTGGGGGTTCATATCCATACAAAGCTTGAAATGCCGTCATTTTTGCTGATGTGTGATAAGTAGAATTATACCACCACTCAACGAGATGTAATCATTCAACCCACTTGTTTTGTTTTTCTGTAGCGTAGCAACGTAGGTAGGCCTCCAAACATTAATTGACAACCTTTGTTTGTCCATCTGTTTGAGGATGATAAGGGGAACTCATATTTAGGTAGGTTCCTATGTCGTTGAACAACTCCTTCCAGAAATTACCCTTGAATTTGGCATCTCTATCACTCACAATGACTTTCAGAAAACCGTGTAACTTATATATGTTTTTGCAAAATATTTCAGCGATTTCTTTCTTTGAATATGATTTCTTTATTGCCATAAAGTGAGCATATTTGGTGAGTCTGTCGACCACTACGAAAATCTTGTCCTTGCCTTCAGATACTGGTAATCCTTCGATAAAGTCCATTGAAATTTCTTCCCATTTCTGATTTGGAATGTTTAAAGGGTGAAGTAATCCCGGCGTCTTAATATTTTCACTTTTATTCCTTTGACATGTGTCACACTCTACTACATACTTCTGAATATCATGACTCATTCCTTTCCAAAAGAAGGATTGACGTGCATTGTAGTAAGTCTTAAAGAATCCTACATGTCCAGCTGACGGTGAGTCATGTGACTCCTTGATTATCTTAAATTTAAACTTGGAATTTGCATTTAGATAGATTCTTCCCTTATACCATAGAATATCATTCTTCCACTCAAATTTTGAGTTGTTGGGAAGGTTATTGATTATTATCGTTATTTTTGGATCCTTGGCATACTCACTTCAAATTTTGTTAAGTCATTCAAGAACAACAACCGATATTGCAAGTAGTGTTGGTTCTTCATCTTTCCTAGATAAGGCATCTGCTACTACATTGTCTTTTCCTCTTTTATGTAGTATTTCCATGTCAAAGGCGACAATTTTTTCAATCCATTTTTGTTGTTCTTCGGAAAGTGTTTTTTGTTGAAGGAGGTGTTGGAGACTATTATGGTTTGTTCGAATGGAAAACTTACTTCCCAAAAGATATTGCCTCCACTTAGCTAGTGCGTGCATAATAGCGAGCATTTCTTTGTTGTATGTGGACTTGAGGCGTTCTCTTTTATTGAGCTTCCTACTTTCAAAAGCTATTGGATGCCCTTCTTGCATTAATACTGCACCTATACCGAATCCGGAAGCATCACACTCAATGATAAATGGTTTAGAAAAATCTGGTGTTGCCAATATGGGGGCATTAGACATAACTTCCTTTAATTTTTCAAAACACTTTCCTGCTCCCTCATCCCATAGAAATAAATTCTTCTTTAAAAGGTTTGTCAGAGGCACAGTTATATGTGCATAGTTTTTAATAAACCTTCGGTAGTATCCAGTCAAACCTAAGAACCCTCTTAGCTTGGATACATTAACAGGTTTGGTCCATTCTTTTATAGCTTTCATTTTATTAGGGTCCACCTTTACGCCTTCATGGGATATAATATTATAATGTGTCCAAGGTATTCTACTTCTTCCTTTCCGAAGGTGCATTTGGATTTTTTTGCATAAAATTGATGCTCTTTTAGTAGTGTAAGAACTTTATCCAGATGTTGTAAGTGCTCTTTCCAAGTTTTACTGTAAATTAAAATATCGTCAAAGAATACTAATACAAACTTCCTAAGATGTGGACGAAATAATTCGTTCATAGTTGCTTGAAATGTTGTTGGTGCATTGGTTAACCCAAACGACATTACTTTAAATTCATAGTGACCTTCGTGTGTTCGGAATGTCGTTTTTGGTATGTCTTCCAATCTGATCCTGATTTGATAGTAGCCTGACCTTAAGTCCAATTTTGAGAAGTATTTTGCGCCATGTAGCTCATCCAACATTTCGTCGATAAATGGAATTGGGAACTTGTTTTTAATTGTTATTTTGTTCAATCCTCTATAATCAATGCATAGCCTGAATGAACCATCCTTCTTCCTTACCAATACCACTAGAGCAGCATACGGACTTTTACTTTTCGAGATGATCCCACACTTTAAAAGGTCTTGGATTAATTTCTCAATTTCCGTCTTTTGGTGATGTGGATATCGGTATGGCTTGATGTTGATGGGGTTTGACCCTACTTTGACTTCTATTGTATGCTCAATTTCCCTGTTAGGAGGCATTTTCATTAATAGGTCTTGAAATACTTTTTCATGCTTCTGAATTAGATCTTGTATCTCTGGTGACTCTTCACTGGTCATATTTGCAACTAACATTTCCAATTGGTGACATTGTACTACATAAGCGGGTGCTCCTTTTCGAATCATCTTCATCATCTGAGATGATGATACAATTTGATTCTCTGGTGCTTGGAATCCGTGTAATTTGTACTTCTGACCTCCCCATTTGAATTTTATGAATTGTACTTGATGGTTGGTGGCATAAGTACCTAAAGTTCATAGCCATTGGATAACTAAGACTACATCTACTCCTCCTAATGGTACCGTGAAGACCGAAGACTCTAAATTAAAGTCTTGAATCTGCAATTTGACTTTATGGCATTTCCCTACCTTTTCAATCTTCTTACCATCAACTACCATCACCTTCATGTTTGGTAAGGGAAATGAAAAGATGTTGAGTCTCTTTGCCAAGGTCGCATCTAGAAAATTATGTGTGCTACCAGAATCAATGAGAACCACTACGTTGTTCTTCTTTATATGTCCTTTCAACTTTAAAGTCTGAGGTTGTGATATACCTGTCATAGTTGATAGTGACACTTGTGGAATACTTCTGTCATCTAATTCTGGTGAGAATTATGGGGCATCTTCGGTATCTTCTATATCAGAGTCTTCACTGTTTGAATCATTAGTTGCTTCACAATTATATAGGTTCTTTGATTCTTTTCCCTTAGCACACCTATGTTTGGGGTCCCACTTCTCACCACAGCATTTGCATTTGCCTTCTTTTATCCTTTGTATTTCCACATTAGATTTTTCATCTTCACGACAATGTGGTGGAACATATCTTGTATTGTTTGAGTCCATAGACTGGGGTACTCTTCGTCTTGAATATGCTTTTTCCGATTTTGACCAAAATATTTGTTCAAATTTCTTTTCAGCAGTTTTTGCTTTTCGTCTTGCTACTTCTATTGATGTAATGTCATGCATCTCAAGTTCTACTTGTAAATGGGTTTTAAGTCTGGAGACGTATGATTGAATTAGACGAGACTCTGATAACCCAGGTACTCGTGTTACTAAGGTCTCCCATTCTTGAGTGTATTCGTCCACACTTCCTTTTTGTCATAATTTGATGAGTGTTGAAAAGAACTCTTCTTCCTTTACACCTTGGAATCTTTTAAAGAATGCATCCTTAAATTTTCTCCAACTAATGGCGTGTGTCGTCTTTTTCCACCACATATACCAATTATATGCTTCCCCTTCCATTTTCATGGATGCGTGCCTGAGCTTTTCGTCATCATCATTGATGTCATATATCTCAAAGTATTCTTCTGCTTTATTTATCCATGCAACATTGTTTTTTTCGTTTCCATCGAATTTAGGCATCTCGACTTTTGCCCTTCGTTGGTATGTCGCTAATGGTTGAGCGAAAAAGGGGTGTTGATTGGTAAAGGTATCCCAGAGTTGCTTATTTGTAAGAGTCACGTTACTAATTTCTTGGTGGGGTGTCGCTGATTTTTTTGGAGATTCAGCTTTATGAGAATCTGTTGATTTTGTTGAGTTTGATGAATGGTGCTCTTGATTTTCTTCATCTTCTTGGAGTAGTTGTTCGGGTGTAATATCCTGCTTTCTACACAAGAGATTCAGCATTGCCAAGGCCTGTTTTTGGTTCAATTTGGATTGGCTCTTATTCTGATCCATCTATTGTTCTATTCGATTTGTCGTATCCTGAAGCCTATGGTGGTTGTTTACAGTGAGGGTCCTTGGCTTATATACTGCCATGGGCACCCTTATGGGAAAGGGCATGATCTTATGATCGTGCCCTTTCGTCTTAATTAACCTAAAATTAAATATTTTTTACATAACAGTCAGCACCAAGGATTAATCGAACATTTAGCAGTTGCACCCTCAGTGCAGACACTCACCTTTGTCCACAAAGGTGATACATGTATATGCCAATATATCCATTACGGGATAGAACTTAGAAAAAAAGGCATATACAAACAACGATGGCATCCTCCTAGGGGATATGTTAAGTATATTTTTACTAGGCATCTAAAGGTAACCCAGACCCAACAGGGGCAGGAGTTGTATGTTGAAATTTCTAAGTCTGACACATTAGAAATCCCTACTGCATTATCTGGTTTATTATCTCCTACTTGTTCTTTCCATTAACAAGTTATTTATAAATATAAATACCGAAATAAACACAAATGCAGCCTTAACACATATACAGATCAACAACTGAAATAACTGAGACAATCACACAAGGGACACCGTTATTTTTGGACAAACGTCCCCGGAAAAACCCAATGCGGGAAAACTGGTGCAGTAGATATGAGGGTTTTATTATTATGCAGTTTCTGAATACAACTAGGGTGCCAGAAATGGCTTGCCCTTTAGACAATTTCCATGGCAGAAGTACCTCTCCTCGGAGACAGATATTTTGTCTGATCAGCAACCGATGATTGATCCCACAGCAACTTCAACAGTTCCTTCGCTGGACAGCGAAAGCTGATCCAAGCTTCTCTCTCGAACTGCATCACCCTCCAGGGACTTCGCCACCCTTTTTTGCTCTATGTCTGCCTCTCAGCTCCCAGTCTGCCCCACGAAAATCCCTTAACGCTGCCTCTTTAGCCCAACGTCAGCGCTGCTAGCCTTTGTGCAGCCTCTACTACCTCTGCGTCAGCCTCTTGGCCTTCTACGTCAACCTCTTGGCCTTCTGCGTCAACCTCTTGGCCCTCGACGTCTTTTGTGTTGGTCCACTCAGCCTCTAAGTCAGTCTTGGCTGACTTTGCGTAAGCCTTCCAAGGCTCTGTGTTGTTTCTCCGCACTTTCTTTGCCTCTCTGATATGTATTCTCAGCCTTCTCCCGAACTGCCTCTCACTACAACAGATCACTAACTCGATTTCTCAGCAACCCTTGCCCCAGAAAATCAAATTCGTGATCAACTTGATGTATCTCCAACTAACCCTCAAGCCTCCTCTTATACTTTTCCTGTTGACGATTCAACAGCCAAGATTAAGTCCCTAATCAACAGCTTAGATTAGATTTGGCTTGATCCTAATTATTTAGAACTTTCTCACCCATATTATATTAATACACATTAATATTTTAATTTTCCTAAGTTTAGACTTAGGAACCCCATTAAAAATATTAATTATTTTAATATCTCTCCATCCGGTTGGAATTTCCCCAAATGA
Organism: Pinus tabuliformis; assembly: GCA_031772625.1. Lineage (NCBI taxonomy): Eukaryota > Viridiplantae > Streptophyta > Pinopsida > Pinales > Pinaceae > Pinus > Pinus tabuliformis. Next base: position 246,828,009 of record CM062815.1, read on the forward strand.
TTTTTAGGTCTCAGAGATCTTATGTGCCTTAGCCTCTCCGCCAATTTTCATGGCTAGAGCACATCTGATGCTACTACAAATTAACACTCCCTCTTAGCAAGGAATGTGCTCTAGTAATGCTCCATCACTGAGACATCACATTGATCCTTCGCACTGGTACTTGTGTTGATGCTTGGCCTGCTGCCTCACATCTTTTGCACTGTTGCTCCTTATATTGCTGCCCATGACACTACCACTGCCACTGCTACATTTGTACTGCAACTCCCTCTCAATATGCTGCCCATGTTGCCACTAGCGCTGTTAAGTTGCTCACTGTTGTACTGCAACTCAGATACCAAGAAGTAGGTAACTGACTTTCCCAAAAACTGACATCCCAGTCAGTCTGGAAGCCTCATGATGTTGAAACTGCCTCTGTCGCTAAGCTGTGCTCCCTCTACTGCCACTTCGCTACTACAAACACCTTTGTGCCTCTCACACAACTGCAACCTCTATTGCGCTGCTACAGACTTCTACACTCTAGCCTTACCTTACTGCGCCATCACACTTTGCTCCACCTGACATCTGTCATCATGCTACTGTCGTTAAGGGCTCTCGTAGCCAAATGTGATCCAAGAGTTTGGGCACCTAAAGGATCTTGGCCCTAGTATTTAGTCCTCTTGACTACAATTCGGTGTCACCCCACCTCTTCTCTAGAGGTGCATGAGCACTCATGGCACAATCGTCATCAGTCTCGACCTCTTTCTTCGCCTTAGCTGGAGCTGCCTTTGAATCGGAAGCCTCTCCCTTGTTTTTCTTCCTGGGACACTGGGATGCATAATGTCCCAGCTCCCCACAATGGAAGTGCTTAACCTTGGAGATGTCCTTCTTCCTCTTCCATTGTTGTCTCGCAGATGCTAGAGCCGCATCCATCTCCTCTTTCTTGAGTCGACCTCCCTTGCCACTACTCCCCGCCTTGGTCATCCTCCTGATCTCTTCCTGGCAAAGAGCTGCCCACATCTCCTCCCAACCGAAAAAAGTAGCCCTGCCCAAAATACTTTGGACAAATGTCTCCCATTCCTCGAAGACTACATTCAGGGCAGTCCTCACCATAAATTTTGGATCTGGTGTAGACCCCACAGAAGTAAGCTAGTCGCAAATCTCCTGTAGCCTGAGAAGGAATTGATCTATCTGCTCTCCCTTCTGCATCTGATATGACCCAGTTGATTCTCCAATAGCATCTTCTGCTGCATGGAAGAGCCCTGGTATAAGGTGGTCAAGGTGTCCCACATCTCCTTTGTTGTGTTCTTCTCAGCAATATGTGGTATGACATGATCCTTGACCCCGTCTAGGATCATGCACTTCGCCCTTGCCATTGCATCCTCATACTTCTCGTTCTCAGTTGAGTCAACTGGGATAGCCATGGTTTTCAAGGCAAAGCCCTTGATGCGATGTTGATCCAGGACTGCCAGGATCCTGGCCTTCCAGATGACAAAGTTGGAAGCCCCGTCCAACCTGTCCTGATCCCTTAGTCCGTTCACTAACATTTCAACTCCTCTTCTGGACTCCTTCTGAGTCTCGACTTCCCTCTTGGAAATCTCCAAGTCCTGATTTCCCTTCTGGAAATCCTCTGGCCAACTGTCGAACCACTCCTCTCCAATCCTCCTTGCAACTGCAACTCGAATCTAAATTCCTTGGCTAGAAATTCATTGAGGTAGTGACTCCCTCTACCTTGGTCCTGCCTCCTTAGACATTATTCTGCTTTGACAAAAACAACGTCCCACCAGCTCCGCAAATCACAATCTGCCCACAGCTCCCCAAGCCCCGGCAATAGAAGAAACTGAGCCTTTCAGGTTCTGCGCAATCCCGGCAAAGGCTAAATCTGCTCCTCCTGGCCACAGCGTCAATCCTTCATGGCTGAGAAAGATAACTGAGCACTACGTAAGTCTGGTCTGCCCCTCTTTGCCTCTGCATTGACCCTCCTCTTCGCTCGAAATGATGACGCAGGCTCTGCGTCACTTCCTCTCTTGCCGCTTCAGCTCTGGAATGACACTGTCTCTCGGGACAGCTGCTACTGCTGCAAATTTCATATTTCTGTTGGTGTCTTCAATCCTCCTGTGATCTGCAATCCTCTGATACCTTGTTGAAATTTCTAAGTCTGACACATTAGAAATCCCCGCTGCATTATCTGGTTTATTATCTCCTACTAGTTCTTTCCATTAACAAGTTATTTATAAATATAAATACCGAAATAAACACAAATGCAGCCTTAACACATACAGAGATCAGCAACTGAAATAACTGAGACAATCAAACAAGGGACACCATTATTTTGGACAAACGTCCTCGGGAAAACCCAATGCAGGAAAACCGGTGCAGCAGATATGAGGGTTTTATTATTATGAAGTTTTTGAATACAACTAGGGTACCAGAAATGGCTCACCCTTCAAAGAATTTCCTTGGCAGAAGTACCTCTCCTCGGAGACAGTTATTCTGGCTTATCAGCAACCGGATGATTGATCCCACAGCAACTTCAACAGTTCCCTAGCTGGACAGCAAAAGCTGATCCAAGCTTCTATCTGGAACTACGTCACCCTTTTCTACTTTGCGTCTGCCTCTCAGCTCCCAGTCTGCCCCACAAAATTCCCTCAACACTACCTCTTCAGCCCAACGTCAACTCTGCTAGCCTCTGCGTAGCCTCTACTGCCTCTGCGTCAACCTCTTGGCCTTCTGCGTCAGCCTCTTGGCCCTGTACGCCTTCTGCGCTAGCCCACTCAGCCTCTGTGTCAGTCCTGGTTGCATCTACGTCAGCGTTCCAAGGCTCTGCTCTGTTTCTCTGGCACTTTCTCTGCCTCTCTAATATGTATTCTCAGCCTTTTTTCAAACTACCCCTCGCTGCAACAGATCACTAACTCGATTTCTCAGCAAACCCTGCCCTAGAAAATTGAATTCTTGATCAACTTGGTGTATCTCCAACTGACCCTCAAGCCTCCTCTTATACTTTTCCTATTGATGATTCAATGGTCGAGATTAAGTCCCTAATCAACGGCTAAGATTAGATTTGGCTTGATCCTCGTTATTTAGAACTTTCTCACCCATATTATATTAATATGCATTAATATTTTAATTTTCCTAAGTTTAGACATAGGAACCCCATTAAAAATATTAATTATTTTAATATCTCACCATCCGGGTGGAATTTCCCCAAATGATTTCTGGGTCTTGGAGATCTTATGTGCCTTAGCCTCTCCACCAATTTTCATGGCTAGAGCACATCCGATGCTACCACAAATCAACATTGTACTTACAGAACATGAAGGTAATATGATCTGCACCATCTTCCAATAACTAGCTCAAAAAACCAATGACCAAGTGGAATTGGCAGCGTTGATATGAGTGACCAGAGAAGGCTTAAGAATTGGATACAAGCATATCATTTTTTAGGGCAATACATACATTTATTTTATGATACTTAACCATTAACCACTAACATTGCCATATGAAGTACCTGTTACCCATCCACATACATGGGTGACCCTAGGAGAAATTTTTATCCTATGATGCAGCTTGCTAACCAGCAACCTCTATGTAATGGTCCCAAGAAATTAATTGCCTACGGGACGAAATAGCCTTATCAATCCCTCTAGGCTATAGTCCTCCATAAAGGGGAAAAACCCCAAAATTCCCACTATTGGGCAAGTTTTGGGACAGCTGGGCAAAGAAACCCAAAATTGGGGCTTGGAGTAAAGTTTACTCAATCATTTTAGAAGAAGAGGCCCCTCTAGGAAATCTATAAATATGAGAGGGATGAATTCATTTTGGATCATTAATGTGTATCAATTTGTCTTTGTTTTTCTTGAGCTTGAGGCTCTGAGGGTTTTAAGACACCTTTTCTTCTTGTCCTTCACTTTCTATTCAGAGGGGAGGAATTGCCATATGAAGTACCTGTTACCCATCCACATACATGGGTCACCCTAGGAGAAATTTTTATCCTATGATGCAGCTTGCTAACCAGCAACCTCTATGTAATGGTCCCAAGAAATTAATTGCCTACGGGACGAAATAGCCTATCAATCCCTGTAGGCTATAGTCCTCCATAAAGGGGAAAAACCCCAAAATTCCCACTGTTGGGCAAGTTTTGGGGCAGCTGGGCAAAGAAACCCAAAATTGGGGCTTGGAGTAAAGTTTACTCAATCATTTTAGAAGAAGAGGCCCCTCTAGGAAATCTATAAATATGAGAGGGATGAATTCATTTTGGAATCTGGATCATTAGTGTGGATCAATTTGTCTTTGTTTTTCTTGAGCTTGAGGCTCTGAGGGTTTTAAGACACCTTTTCTTCTTGTCCTTCACTTTCTATTCAGAGGGGAGGAGATTGAGATCACCGACACATATACTTACTTTGGGGTGCAATTCTCAGGTCCCCGCTTCAATTTGCGACCAGTGCTTCTGCCTCGAATCAACAAAGGATATGGATCCTTAGCCGTTCTCGAAAGAGTGCTTTCAACATCATTTCCACAACATCTCGTCCAAGATGAGCCTCATGGACACCTTAATCCGTCCCACTGTTCTATATGGCTCAAAGATTTGGGGACCGTCTTTACTTGAGTCGGATTGGGCTTTATCTGAGAGAGTCCAGATTCTTCTTCTTCGTCACATCATTAGGTGCAAACTAACAATACCACAGTACATCATCCTTGCAGAGTTTGGAGCTCAACCCTTCCGTCTTGAGACAGTCTTCAGATTTGTTTCATTCTTGCATCGTGTCTAGGGCTTTGCAGACTCGATAAAGAGTAGGGATTGTTATCCTTACTTGGCATATTGCTCTTCTGAGACTATTGCCCGTTCTACTCCCTCAGGCCGAGTCAAATGTTGGTTTACAGGGGTTTCAAATCTCTTAGAGTCAGTGGGAATTCAGTTGGATCGTCTCCCTCCTTTCCGATATTCCTTAGATGCTCCTAGTCACCTTTTACCTACTAGACAGGAGCTAAACAAGATCATCAGGGAGGACATCTACAGGCAGTTCGTCCAGGTCACCTGGGTCAATCCTCCGAGAGGGTTGCGCCCAAAGATGGCCTTCTACACTGAGCACTTCTTGGAGTTGAGAGACAGGCTCATTGTTCGACCCCAATATACGTTTCACCACTGGATGCATGCTCTTCGCATTCCTCTAGGCCAGTTCAGAGTAGGTTCTCATAGAATTCGAGTAGAGACGGACCACCAGGTGGATAGACCAGACAGACTCTACCAGGTATGTCATTTACAGGAAGTAGAGAAAAAGGTGCACTTCATTCTTGGATGCCCTGTCTACTACGAGATCAAAGGAAGGTTTCATTGCTTGTTTAGAGATTCTTGAACCCTCGCCGACTTTTTCAGGTATCCCAATTAGAGATGTTTGGCCCTATATATGCAGGAGGCTCTCAAGTTCCGAGCGCATATCCTTCAACCTCCCATCAGACCAGACCCCACACAGAGGATCGCGACATTTTTCAGGGTACTACCTTCAGACAGGGGCACCAAGAGATCGATTGATACTAGTACGTATCCACACTCCAGATCAGTGAGGATCTGTGGGACCTCACCCTGTCACACAAGATCTCAGCAGCAGATCCGTCTCAGATCCGTTCTTGGGAGACGGACTAGGTCCTCCGGCATTCAGCAGCACGTGAACCCCCCTAGGAAAAAATTTAGTGGACAGTCCACACTTGCCATCGACTCTTCATCGAGCCAACATACTTTGTTGAGTTTCTTCAGTGTTATTCATTCAGCCTCGGATGTTAGGAGAGTCCATTCCCGAATATTCGGGGAATAAGCAATCGACATAAAGATGGCTCTCCAACAACCAACATAACAGTGGTTTAAATGGCCAAAAAGGAAGGACTCATTAAAATAGTTAATTACGTGAAGAAGTTGGTTAAAATTAGAGAATCAAATAGAATTTAGAATGTGTGCGCATGTTGAGTTATTTTAGGCCAGTGGGTCTGATGCTCAGACCTATTAGCTCCTGGATCTTCTCCTCTAGGGCCAGATGTTGATTTACTTCATGCATTGTATCTTTTATAGGAGACCGTTTGGTTCTCTCGCTTTGTATAGACATCATTGTACTCAACAGTCCCTTTGACCTACTTTGTGGTCATTAGTTGGACATAAATATAATTATCTTATCTTATTATCTTATCGCCCTAGTTGACATCTTTCTCTCCCCATTTGGGCACAAGATTCTATCTGGACAGTGAGTTTTGTTGGTATTGGTCTTGGTTCTGGTACAGTATTACTTTTTGGAGGCAACGAGTGCTCTGTTGGTATCGATTCTTTATAACCATTTGAAAGGCATATCATCTAGGCTACAGATTCTTGTCTTGGCACTGAGATATTATCTTGGCATCGAAGGTATATCACCTAGAAGGCATACGAGTTCCTTGATCTCTTACAAAAGATCAGCTAAAAGAAGAGAGTTTTGGTCTTCATGCCCTATCTAAACTACCGTAAAGTTTGTCCTGGCTTAAAGTTTCCACTAGAAGGCAAGCGAAGCCCCTGTGTTGGATGATTGAAACCTTTGATAAAGGTTTGAGTATCCCAAAGTCCAGAAACGGGCAAACGAGGGCTTTTTGTGGCCATTTGCGGATCTCATGAGGTAGATTATGTATTCTAAGTTTTGCGAGCTCTATATCAGATCTCGAGACTATTTTGTAAAAAACGTTAAAAGTCTTCCAATAATGTATAGACCGAAGTTACATGAAAAGTCTTCGAATTTCATTCTAGTCTTATTATTCTAGTCTTACATTAATAGATTATATCTAGTCTCGTGGACGTTAAAATTAATTTCATTCATTCATTCCAATTGATGGCATCTAAAAGCATAAACGACACCATAGCGACTAAGTTGACGGAGTGGTTGGACAATTCCAAAATCCGTGACTTGGAATAGAGTGTGAGTGTTCTAACCTGCATTAAACCCAAGATCGTTGAAGCGGTCAAAGTATTAAGCATATCTGAAATAAGTGTGAGTTCTGTAAAGGCAGTGCAAGGATTCTAATTGGTACGCAAGCATAGTATAAGTCAATGAGGACATCTAAATTGGTGTGATATTTCACTAGTCTACATATAAAATAGATCTTTGATTGAGCTCGATTTGGAACTGCGTATATTGCATTGGCTGTTGGAATAGTGGGTCACATTGTTGAATTCTAGAATAGGATAAGGATTGTTCTATTGTTAACAATCGTGATCATTTACTCAGTTTTTGCGCTAGAATTAATTGCCATTGCATTGTTACTCGTTATGTTTTACTGAATAGTTAAAAGTCGTTACATTATTAATGATTAATTTGTAGTCTTGTATGGTTGATGTATTAATTGCTGGAATTGCATCTATGCAGTAATGATTAATCTTTGAAGCAGTAAGAGACAATTTTATTGAAAAAACCTAGTCAACCTAGGGAAAAATTACCCTTGATCACTACACTCTACCATGATACACAGATAGCTAGCCTCAAATGCCTCTCACCCATTTTTCAGTCAATACATTCATTGGTCTACCCTACTCATCTGATGAAGGCCGGTCATCTATTATGAGGTACAGTAACCATCCTTGCATTCAAGTGCGTTCATCTAATGTTTAAGGCATTCTAGTATCTATCACAAGTTGAAATTGGATTATAGACTATTGGTTGCACACTTGTTCCCTTATTTCATCTTGATGGTTATCATATGCCTCTACTTCAATGTGACCTTAGAACCTTTCTTTCATTGTCTAGGAGTGGCACAAATAGGAAACTCTAATTATAGTAGTGTTCCATGTTATTCATACTTAACACTTGTCATCATTCTCCTAATTTCGTTATCCCATATTTGGATTGGTTGTTTTCAATCGCTCATACTATGCCCCTATCGGCCTTGTCCTATGAAGAGGGGTTGGACATACCCAAGGTTAATGCCGCTATAAGAAAGCATGAGTGAAATATCAAAATACAAAAGAATGGCAAGGTATGTTGTTAGACACCTAATCCGTAAGGGTTATGGTGTGTAATATGAACCATCAAAAGGAGTGTAAAGGACCTTAGAATATGAATCCAATGGTTAGAAGTTAGAACATTGTATTTATATGTGTATCTTATTAATGAAAAAGCAATGAGCGCTTATCTTTATTCCTAGTCTACATTCCAACAATGGTATCAAAGTTGAACACTCCCAAAGACTGACAGATTTGTGCCCTACTCTGATCTGACATTCATTCAGTGGATCTCCTTGTCTACACATCCATTTTGTGGCATCTGAGGGTTTCTCCAACCATTTCTCCAGCAATCGTTCATCTTCTTGGTGCAAGCTACCTCTACACAACCCTCCTCTCTCTACTCAATGATCTAGAACCCTCGCGAGCCCTCTCTCTTGCCTCTAGTCTGCATGCTTGTCCACATCTCTAAGTGCAAATATACTTTCCATCATTGTTGTAGTTTGGGGATTAATTTTGTAGAAATTCCAAGGTCTGTAGCCCCAACCCAGTTTCAATGATTTTGCATTTGGTTTAATGCCCACAGCACCACATGTTAGCTGATATGTAAACTTTTAATGCAAATTAGATTGAAACACTAGTAAGCGACCTCTACTTCTTTTGCACTTTTCAGCTGATAGAAAATAAAGAGACAAGCATTCACAAATTTTTACACACTTATTTTTGGTCAAACTTGACCCTAGAAAACCCCACAAGGGGAAAACCAGTACTAAGGAAAATTTTATTAGCTTATATCAGGAATTTAATTACAGCATTAAAACATCACACAAGAGTACTTATCTCTCCCTTGATATTTGAGCCAGTCTTCATAGAAATTCATGCCACTGCTTTAGCTTCCCAAATCTAAAAATTCGTGCCATTGACTGACCTGTCAGAACTCGAATTTTGAGCCTCTCAGTCAAAGAATTCACTCCAAGGAATTCAGGCTTCTGACTGATAAATTTTTCCCTTCATATGAGTGTTGGAAACATCTGCAACCACATCGAATCTTGTGCCTCTGCTCAGCACTGACCTCCTGGAATTTCGGGCCTGGTTTTTATTTGATTTTTATTTTGAGTCAACACTTAAATCTGAAATGCTTAATGCAATTCCTAGAACTCTTCCAAAACTGGCAAGAAGCTGAAGTCTTCTGCTAGAGGAAGTGTCCCCAATTTTATTCCTGGAATTCTTCCAAAACTGACAAGAAGTTGGAGTCTTCTGCTAGAGGAAGTGTCCCAGATTAGCAACTAAAGGCATGCTCAGGGGCATCTTTGTCTCTGGCTACAATTCTGAATCTGGTATGGCAGGTTGTGGCTCAGGCTCGCTTGATGTGGCTTTGAAACTTGTAGATGACCATCATTTCCCCCTCTGTCAGATACAAAGGTGAGATGATGGAGAAAACTCAACTGCAAGTCTGTTCAATACTCTTGAACAAGTTCTAACATGTGACTGAAATATCTTCTTGGCTACTGATGCCCATTGTCAAGAAGCGATCCATCCAAGATGAGTCTTTGTTCTTGGAGGACGTTTGTTTTTGGAGCATCTGTGTGAAGAATAGGTGGTTTTATGACAGTGCTTACATGGATGAAAATCAAAACAGTGATCATTCAAATGGCCAACTCGGTCACAGTGTTGGCACTTCACAATCTGTTGCTGTGGAAGAGGGGCAGAATCTGGAACAATTGGAGGTGAACTATCATGAAGCAACACTCTGAAACTGAATGGACTTTGAGTAGTCTGGAATATGAAAGGACATCTCCTTATCATATCCAAGACCTGTTCTATGCTTCTTGTGGACAAGCTCTTCCCAAGGTCTGATGATGGGCTTGGGAAGTGCAAGTTGAACTTCTGCATCTGCATGTAACCTTGTTGCTTTATTGGGTACTAAATCTGAATGAACTGTAATATTATTGTTTTGTTGTTTATGGGAGTTTGTTTTGATCTTCTGAACAGAAACAGGGTCAAAATGATGACTCCACCGATGTAATTCTTCCTACTGTAGTTGAGATTCAAGCTACAAAAATTCAATCTGTTCATGTGCATATTGTAGACATGTCTGAATTTCTGAGAGAGAGACTTTGCTGATTTGGAATGTGTCATCAACAGTAGATTGTATAAGAGTTTTCAAAAACTCTAATACTTCACCAATTTGAGTCATTTTCTCCAATGTCAAAATTACAATTTAAAAAAACTGATTATAGCTACCAATCAATGAAGAAGAAGCAACACCCGGTCACAATAAGGAGGTGAAATAAATGTACACCTACAACTCGATACTCCACTATGAGTTAAAAGTTTTCAGCACCCACATTATTTCACTTAATATCTCAACTAATTAATAAATCACTCAAAATCAAGCCATTGATGACTATAACTACCAATTCAAGGAGAGCTTTTTTTTTTTTTACAAGAACCAATGTAGCTCATTCCATTCCAGGCACTTTCAAATATTTAAATAATAAAAATTGAGGAAGAAACAAAACTAGAACGAAGGTTACTATCTTGGTCCTCAAGTTGTCTCCCTTTGTGTGCCCATGCAAAAAATATGTTAGTGCCTGGTAGTCGCTCTTTATTTCGACCTCAAAATATATTGTTTTTGCTTTCGACCTCAAATATTGACAGAGTGTGGATGCTATTATTACCAAAGTATTTTGGTTTCAACACAACCTACGAGAGGCTCTCGATCTCAACTCACATATAAATTATTGAGAAACCAGCTTCTCAATAAGGATAATCACATTGGCATAATGTAAAGCAAGATCAAAACCTCGAAGAGTAGGCGACGGTGCATGAATTAGCTTCTTACATTTGGAACCAAATTGTGCCCTTGTATTTGGATATTTCTTATAGATAGGACCAGAGTGCAGATACCTTATAGGTCCACTTGCAGGCAGGCCTTCAGTTTGAGAAACAAGCCCTCTGTGTTCTGATGTCGATGCCAATGTCATCGTTGTATCGCAATATCTCAATTATATGTTACAAGGCTTCGAGGCTACAGCGCTTTCGACATACAAACTCTGACGCTTCAGTGGATGATGGGCATTTAAATTCAAGCATTCCACATATCAAACAGTGATGACATTCACGCATCAATCTAATTAGGATTTTACATGTATGGAAGATTTTACATGTATGCGATCAATCTTGATTTGTGCGGATCTCTAGCTTGCAGAAATATCCTTTCTCAGGAGCACTTGCACATATCATCTAAGGCGCTTCAGGTCTCTGAGCTTCTTTATATTCAAGTAACTAGCAACAAGGAGGCAACCAAATGCAAGGCCTCCCTTCTAGTCAACCTTCAAGTAGAGCGGAGCACAGTTCAAGCAAACATCGCAATGGAACAACCATTTCCATTCCACCATTAAACACCCCATATGCAGTTCAAATGCACAGTTCAGATGTAAGAATCATGTGGCACAATTTTCACACACTAGTCGCATGAATCTGATCTTAGTCGCCTCCCTTATACCATATAAACAAAATACTCAGACATATTTCATAACAAAAGAACTGCGAGCAGCAAGTCCCTGAATTTGACTGACGGCTCTAGTCCAGCGACATCGCTAATAGCAAATGCTACTGAAATCCTTTCAACGGGCTTCTCAATCTAGTAGCTTTTCGGGGCTTCAATGAACGCTATCAAGGTTAAAATTCAAGTCCTCTGATCACACTGACCTACTGCTAAACTCCAAAGCTGGAAGCTGGAAATCAAGGGAAGACAGTTTGTATGGCGTTGAAAACATCATTATCGTAATGCGTGCCTTGGAGCAGTATTAATGCATGCCTGGAGCAGCGTTTGCGTGGAGACTGAGACAATGAGACAACGCTGTATGGTGTATTCAACCGCGGATAGACTGGAGCAGATTTACCACAGCCAGCACCACAGTCCAACAACGTGGTATAGATACTAGAATGGAGAAGATTTAATGGTGGGAGGGTGTATTCAATCGTGTATAAATTGGGAGACCACCATAGCCAGCATCACAGATACCTGAATGGAGAAGATTTACAGCGTTATACAATTGGGAGACCAGACCAACAGCATGGTATAGAATAGCTTGGAATCTTTGGTTCTATCCACTAAACCTTGTGTATCTCATGGCAACACCTTCAAGATAAAGCTTTAATTGACGTTGAGAGAGTATTTCTTGTGATTCCCTCTGAACAATTATGAACAATCAAACGCCTTTTGCAAGTCTGTCACCAATTGCAAATATTGGTTAACTGAGGCACGGCAGAGATAACCCCATCAAAAACCGGCAGGGGTTTGAGCTTGTAGAGCAGCACACCACACCGAGCACACCAAGCGACATCGCATAAATGATTCAACACGTAATACAATAGAGAAAGCGGGAGATTCGACTGTGACTATTCGACTTTCACAACCAGTGCAATTAATATAGCTCTATTCAACTTGGAAAAAACTCTATTCAAATATCAGCATACACACAAGACTAGAGTAACAACGCATAGAAATCAAATGAAATACTAAGAGTGTGAGAGTGTGGCGTTACACATATTGTGCCATTCAATGACAAGTCAGAGGTGTGTTCTTGCTAGGGCAGAGATGGCAGGTCTGAGCAAGGAGCGTTTTTGCTCTTTCTTCTTCTTTTTTTTCTTTTTTTTAATGTCACGGGCAGACTAAAATGGCGTTTTTAGAAGGCAGGTTGAGAATGCAACAAATAGCTCTGAGAGAAAGTTAGGTTTGGCAAAGTAACACCTACTGCAGTCGGACCAGTATGTAGATCGACAGAATGCACCAGAGTTGGTAATATTTTCTCTGCGTTCTTAATGTAGGTATGCAGGTGACAAAGGAATGGCAGGGCTGAGAAACGTTAACTCTGTCCTGACAAATGCTCAAAAAGACACAAACCTACAAACTTCATTGAAACAAATAAGCACAGATTTACATAGGCCACAACAAAAAGTGGCTCACACAAGATTGAGCGGGTTATGAACGTACCAGCTCTGATACCATGTTAAACACACACATGGGCAGCAACAGAATATGAAAGATAAATCATGAGAGTACATTTTTTATTAACAAAAGATATACATTTATAGTACATGGTTTGACCGTTGGGTTCCACATCCCAAGGTCTCTTGGACTTCCTTAGTCTATTCTGCTTCCACACTAACCCATAGAGGATTAGGTGTCCAACAGTCTTGTTTTCAGCACATTTGTCAGACCTTGTAACTAGGGCCTGCTTCTGCTCAAATTTTAGTGCTGAAATACCTCAGATGTTCTTTTCAAACTGCGTACAGTCCCTTTCCTCAAACAGCATGCTATTCCCAGGCTTAGAAGTTTGTAGATGTCTCCTCTCAGCTATGGTTGTCTCAACCTCCTCCTCTTGCTCCTTGCTCTCTTTTCTGAAATGCTCATGAAGAATAGATGAGCTCTCAGCCTTTTTCCTCCCCTTTTAGCTTCAGCCTTCAATAGATAGAACTCTAACCCTTTTGATCAAGGGCTGGGATTAGATCTCAGCCCTCTAGATCAATGGTGGAGATCATTCCCTCACTTGACCCCCTTTTTCATCTGGTCCCCCTCAAATGAACTCCCTAGTCACATTAAGTTGTTTTTGTACCTAGTACTTTTTCTCCACATAAAGTCAACTTAAAATTATAAAGTGACTTTAATATTAGAAATACCTACCTAGTGAATAGAGTACCATATAAAGTGACTTTATAACATGACTTTAATATAAAACGCATAAAGTCACTTGCTAAAAAGGTGTTATAAAGTGTTTTCGTAGGAAAAAAGGTAAATGCACTAGGAAACACCTCCTTGGTATTCTTCAACAAGTTTGAGGAAATGCATTGAAGGTCGACCCATCAATCACTTGTAGAGAATCAATCTCTAAAACCTTCACACAACCAATTTTGTGAAAGTAGCCACCACCTAGAAAATGATTGATCAAGCTTCAAGCACGTGAAATAGAGAGAGCACATATTCATTAGGCGTTGATTCTGAGCTATATAGAAGTCTTTGGTACTGTCTATCCGCTCTAATGGCTATAATAGCTAATTAGGAAACAAGGTACATAGGGAATTTAGAGAAGAAACCCCCAAAGGGGAAATTATATTATAAAATAATACCCATATGTGTTTATATTGTACAAATGATCAATATGTATAATGAGAGATGACCATAACAATTATGTCAAAATTAGATTTTTAGCTCAAACCATTTCCTTAACTTCCTCCACAATATCTCCATAAATCTCTTATGCAATCTTCATCATTAACATCACTCATTTCTCCTACTTTCATAGACTTATATGGTTGGTCTACTTCATTATTACATTTTCATCGCATAATTTAGACATTAATTATGATTCACAAATAAATTAATTTAGACACTAATTATGATTTACAAATAAATTAATTTAGACATTAATTATGATTCACAACTAAATTAATTTAGACATTAATTTAGTTATTCCTTCATACTCCCCCTTAACGAATAATGACGATTTCTCTATCATCAATTGTCCTTTGAACTAGTCCCCTCTTTATCTTCAATCTCTTGCACTCTTCCTCTTTGGTCTTTTGCTTTCATCTTGATTTATCTTTAACTTTCACCTTGTACCTATAAAACATAAATATTGTGTTTGTTGAAGTCCACATAAAGAAGTTACCATCCACCAAAATACATGGGTCACCAGTGACTGTATCCATTGATTCTATAGGAAACCTTTTCTCGTATATGGTTCAGCAACATATATTTACACTTGTACCTTTAACTCCCATACATCATCATCATTCACCAACCTAGGTTTTCTTTGGCTTACCTGTAACCATACTTTGAGCTTTCCTAGAGTACCCTTAACCATACAAACCTTAGGTGGTTTTAGCTTACCACAAACAGACATTACATCAAGTGGTTTCAACTTTCAAATAACCACAAGCCTTCCTCTTTCACCGCGAGTGGTTATTGAGCACCACTTCTTCTTTCATGGCAAGTGATTATTGAGCACCACTTACTTTTCAAATGGGGGTATACTTTCCTTATCAGGCGTACATCACATTGACTCAAGTACATTCAATTTAAATTTCCATTCAGGCTAATCTAGCCCTTATATAAACATTTCCTTTCCACCTCAAATACATTGGCGACCATTAAACTTTTTATGGATGTTTTTTTCCAAAGATTTATTGTGCTTGCATCTCAATTATGAACACAAGGTACTACTATATTTACCTTGCTCCATGTCCTCGTTTCCTATATCTTCAACTTCCTTTTCCTTTGGCTTCTCTCATCTTGCTTTTTTACTATTTCTCTTCTACTGCTTCATTCTTTCTTCTTCATCTTTCCTTCTTTTTATTTCATCTTTCTTTCATTACATCATCTTTATCATATTTGAATTTTGTCATGGCATCTACTTCTTTATCATTCTTCACTTGTCTACTTCATTCATGGAGTCATCTTCTTCTTCTTGCATCTTCTTTGCTCATGTTGCTTGTGCTTTCTCTATTGCTTTTCGTCATGGAGTTTGAATCTTTTTCTCTCTTCGACATTTGCTTTTTTCATCTAAATCTTCCACTGTACTTACATAAATTGTTTCTTATAGGAGGGATGTCTCCATCCAACAAAACACCAACAACAGTAGATTGGCAAACATAATTGATGCACTAATGACATGATTTGACATGACTTTACCTTAGACTTAACTTTGACTCCAAATTTTCAAATTGACTTTACTTGTGACATGACATAATTTGTTAAGGTGTCGGGTAACACCAATAATGCACCCTAAACTTCACTTTGACTTGAAATTCCTATTAAACTCCGACCTTCATTATAACTTTAATTTCGACTTTGACTCAACTTTGACTCTTGCACAAAAAAAATTATGATAAATTATTTAAAAATAACCTGATCACACTTAACAATTGATTTTGGCTTTGACATGAGCTCTTACATCACCCATCTTATGACTTCCACCTTAAAGATTTTGACTTTTGACATGACTCACTTTTTTACAATAGAAATAATCTTGTTATTTAACTGTAGGGTTTGATGCACTATGCTTTCATTTGATGTCTATAAACTCTCAATTACATGTACAACATTAACACCCTTTTTTCTTTGACCAAGATCATCATTCAATATCCTCATCCTTAACAAAGCTCTCTTTGTATTCAACAAGCATCATCAAACTACAAAAGCAAGCAAACAAATTCTCCGTCACTTTTAATGTCTCACAAGTTGTAGATTACTACGACTATTCATGGATGGAGTCCACTAGTACAACAAGCTTTATCATTGCAATAAACAAGTCATCAACAAAGCTCAACAACCATTCTAGTTCCTCTAAGGACTTTGTTGGTGCACAAATCTTGCACGAAAATGGCACACACCTCCACTAGTGTACGTTTCAACCACATTAAGCGCCAGGCTCGAGAACGATGATGGACAATTTCCCTTAATTTTCTTCCTGATCAAACTATCCTTTTCAAAAATCATAAACTTTAGCCAAGTGCCATGTAAGGTCAATTTCTTGAATCCCAACATCTAGCATGCCATCACTCTGCACGTCCATCTCATGTGCAGAAACTCAAGGTGATTCAATCAAATTTGCAACCACATACATACTTCCATCTCTCGCACTCCATCCAACACAACCTAGCTCTGATACCTAATGTTGGCTATAATAGCCAATTAGGAAGGGACATAGAGAATTTAGAGAAGAAACCTCTGAAGAGGAAATTGTATTAAAAAGCATTCCCATGTGTGTTTGTATTGTATGGATGGTCACTATATATAATGAGAGATGACCATAACAATTGTCAAAATTATTTTTTTTGTTTAAACCATTTCCTTAACTTCCTCCACAACATCTCCATAAATTTCTTAAACAATCTTCTTCCCTAACATCACTCATTTCTCCTCTCTCTCATTCTTTCATAGACTTCTATGGTTGGTCTAAGTCATTACATTTTCATCACATAATTTAGACATTAGTTATGATTCACAAGCAAAAGTTATTCCTTCACGCTATGTAATGAATCAATGATAAGCTTCGTTTTTTACCATTTTCGCAGCTCTTAAAAAGCTCTTTGTATCGGTTTCCGATTTTTTTGCATTGTGATAATATATCAAGAAGCATTTGCTCCCTATTGTTGGAAAATGTAACTAGGTTCAATCTTCATTTAATGTATTTGGGTCATCTTGTAATATACTTGTCAAAAGAATAAAGAAAAAAAAATTATTTTATTACTGAGACTTATTAAAGCATGGGTTTCAAGCTTGGGTCACCGTGTTTTAGGTCAAAGTCCCCATGGAGGACTTCTAGGATTTATTATGCATCAATAGAGTCATTGTACTTTAAAAGAGACTCTTCTTAGGCTTTTAAATCATGTAAAAAGGTTACGTATTGAGTTGAATATGAATTATGTTGTCTCCACACCAAGTCGGCCTTAAGATGATCAAGTCGACCTGAAGGAGGACTATTCGACCTCACTAAAGGACTATAAATAGAGCAGTTTGAATTCCATTTGAAGTACTCTCTCACAAGCAAGTTCGATATCTCTTGTAGTTGGAAGAAGTGCGAAATTGAAGAAGGAAGAGGAGGAAGTGTGAGTTTGGTCAAGGCGAAGGAGAAAGGGAAAATCAAAATTTTGGTGCTTTTGTCTCTCTCTCTCTCTCTCTTGTGCCCTGGTTTGGAAGATCGAAGTTCTCTTGTTGATTTCTTAGCCAGCTGTTGTATGTTGTTGCTGCCAGATCAAAGTATAGGTCGAAGTTGTTGTTGTTGGATGTTGCTGCCCCTAGAAGTTGTATTGGGCCAAGATCGAAGTTTCTAAGAGGAGATTGAAGTATTCCAATGAAGATCGAAGTCTCCAAGGCAAAGTCAAAGTTGTTGGGTCGAAGAAAGTGCTTCCAAAGTAGCAAAGTCAAAGAAATTTTGTGTCAAGGTCTAGAGTCTTGAATATCTCTGGAAAGTGAGGGAAGAATTACTAGGTTTTCAGAGTAGTTGTGAGCCTCATCTACCAAGATTGAAGATGGAAAGGCTGACTAATGAAGTGTGTAATTAGTAAAGAAAATTCTGTGTCAAGGTATAGAGCTTTTGAAGAATAGTGTCTCTTGAAAGCTATTGAGGGTCTATTAGACAATTACACAACTGGGCTTTTACCAGTCTTGGAAGAAGAGTTTCATCCCTAGTTGTGAGCCTACATCTGGTGTCCATTGTTTTATGTGTTATTGCTTTGGTAATTGCTTGATGAACTAAATGAAAGAAGACAAAAATAAATCTAATAAGAAGTCAAGAACATCACAAGTAATTATCAAGTATAAGAAAATCTTTCTACTTTTCTGATTTTCTAACATGGTATCAGAGCTTTGGTGAAGAAAGAAGAAAAAGGTAGTGTCAAGATCTTGATCAAGGAATCATTCAAAGGAATTATTCAAGGGAAAAGTCTATTATATACAAAGACAATGCCTAACACAACCAAGGGAGAGAACAAGCTTGAAGGAGCCTCAAACTACCAGTCTTGGAAGAAGAGGATTCACCTCATCCTTGAAAAGAATAAAGTACTAGAATTGGTCAACATGGTATCAGAAGTAAAGAATCAAGGAATCATTCTTATTCAAAAAAGTGACAATGCCTAATTGAAGGAGCCTGTCTTGGACACCTCATCCTTGAAAAGAATAAAGTACTAGAATTGGTCAAAGAAAAGTAAAGAAGCCTACAAATGACTCCAATGAACAAAGTAAAGTTTAGAGAATTAGAATTGCCATGACTCTAATGGTAGAAGGAATAAAAGACAACCTTGTCCCATTTATAGCCAACATCAATCATGCTCAGGAAATGTATGAAGCCATGTCAAATTTATTCACCATTAAGAACAATGGTCAAGTAGGAAGCTTGAAGAATTAACTAAGAACCACAAAAGATGACTAAAGAAGATACAGTGGACTCCTTCTTTGTGAAGATAGCAAGAATCAGGGATGATCTTTTGGCCATTGATGAAATTGTTCCAGACAAAGAATTCATGATCACTACTCTATTAGGATTGCCACCTACTTGGGGTGCATTTGCTACAGGTCCTAACAATTGGAAGGAAGCTCCCACTTTTGAAGAAATATGGACTGCCTGTAGTCAAGAAGAATTAAGAATCTCTCTAGTTGCCAACCCTGAAGGAGTTTCAAATGCCTACACTGCTCAACACAAAAGAAAGAAATCGAAAGGACCACAAAAGAAAGTAGACATGTCCAAGGTAGAATGTTATCAATGTCATAAGAAGGGTCATTATAGGAGTGACTATCCCAACAATCCAAAGAATAATAAGAGATATAGAGATCATGCTAACATTGTTGAAGAAGAAGATACAAAGAAATCCAAACCCGAAGTATCTGACATAAGGGGCTTACACTACTAAGCCCTTTGCTTGTAGTATTAGATATATTATTTTATATTTTTAATGTTTTTGAATTTATAGGTTTTTAACGTGCTTTTGGAAAAGACATTCTTTTGTTTTATAAGTTTATAGGTATCCCTCAAGCTTTGGAGGGAGCCCCCAACATCTCCCAAAGATAAGTATATCATTTCCTTTCAGATTTTGGTTTCATGTACTTAGTTAAGTTTTGATTATATTAAATACTAATCACCATTCTTGCTCTATTGTCTTGATTAGGAAAACATTTGCTATATCCTTAAGGAGTATGGAAGAGAACCATCCAAGATAAGGTCTGTCAAGAAACAAAGGTATGCCTTAAACCACAAAACATTGATTTCTTTATAGAAAATGTTTATTCATTTGACAATCTATTACTAACATTATTGTGTCTAGCTATATTGAATCATATTGATTCTTGTTTTGGGTGATTCATCACTTGATAAATCTACCCCACTCATACTCTTAACTGATTTTATAGAACCCTAGACAAGTTCTCTGAAAAACCCTAACCTAATGGTATGCTAATGTGAATGACTAAAACCCTAAATTGCGTAAGGTTATTGAAATGTTATTTGAAGTTTTTGTTGATGATGTCATGTTTGGGGTTTTACTATGATCATGAAAACCCTAACTTATTAGGGTCGAAATGATGTTGTCTAAAATCTTGAACCTTCGAAGTTTTGGTATTGTAGGGTTTGCTTTGCTAAGTTATGAAACCCTAGATATTTTGGGTTTGGTTGGGCCTATAAGCAAAAGCTTTGTTATGTATTTAAAGTAAGATCCTAGGAATGAAACCCTACGTATATGTATGTGTCCATTTGGTCAAAACCCTAGCTTGGTCTAGGTCAATATATGTCTAATGTATTAATGTTGTCTGACATATGATATGCTTATGCATGGTAATGAATTCCTAGATATGTGTGTTGACCTAATTATTGATGGTCATAAGTCTTAGGATTTAATATAAGTCCTTGTCTGAGATTCTAGGATGATGACATTTGGAAATCTAGGGTTTTGTAGCTAAACCCTAGCAGTAGTTAAATTTTCTAATATGTGTGATATAACAATCTGAGATCTATCTATATAATGATTGTTGAGGTTGTGAAAATGAAATTCTAGGGTTTTGGAGTTAAACCTTAGTAGAAGTGAAAATCTATGATATATGATGACAATGTGATAATTTCAAATTTGTGTAAGATTGTTAAAATCTGAGTTTTAGTTGTGATTGATGGTTGATTGAAAAATATAGGGTTACAAGTTACAACTAACCTTAGTCGAAGTTAGTCATGTTGATGACTAAGGTGTGATTGGTTTTGATTGATTAATTCTCTTATATGAAATCTAGGATTTGTATGAAACCCTAATGAAAAGTCTAACATAAGAATTTTGAAAGTTGTTAGATACTTGTAGATTTATATTTGAATAGTTTATAGGGTTTGCTACATGTTGTAGTAAGGTATGTCATACCTTTGGAAGAAACATTGAAACCCTAGATGTAATGAAAGTTGTTATGAAGTAGTCTAGGGTTTATGACAAAGTCCCTAGCAAGATTTTGAAAAGTATGTCTCTTGTTTGTAATTAAGTTTTGGAATCTGATATATGTAAGGTTGAAATGCTTCCGTAATTCTAATATGACTAACTTCATGCTTCTATAGATTTGGTTGTACTTGCTATCTAAGTTGTGCAGGTACACAATCTTCAATATGGTGAATATGTTCGTTGATAAGCATGATGTGAATAGTAACAGCAATGATAACTCTGATCAAATGGTTGGAAGCCACAAAAGATTCTCCGATGTCGAAGTAAAGAAGTTGATCTCCCTAGAGTAAGAGGGAGCCTGGGAAGCTCCCTGATTGAGAGGGAGGGCATAACATAGTTTTTCATTGGAGAATGCATTTTGGAAGATATGTTGTTGTATATGAAGTAGGAAAGGAAAGTGCATGATTAAGGAATCTACTATCAAATATTCGATTGATAGCCCTATTGTGTTAAGAAGCAGTATTTGTTGTCTGAAAGACCCCGAAGGTTTGTATTTGATTATCTACATGTGAAAGAATATTATTGATTCGGGTTGTGTTTGTATAGGTGAATCTCTCAAAGGTTTTGATAGCATGCTGGTTACCAATCAATTTGATTGGGAGAGATTGGTTATCCTTGATCTGCTGGATCAAGGAGTGTCAAGGCTTTAAGAGTGAAGAATTGCCTGAGAGGGCATCTGGCCGAAACTGTGTTGATGTCTAGGTCCTAAAGTTGGAAAGGTGTTGTTGATTATAGAGCTTTGTTTTTTGGATACACACCTAGATCCCTGGGTTGATGGTTAGGAAGTAAGCCTGATGGTACCTAGAGAGGCTGAAAGCTTGAGTCCATCTTAGTCCCACTTAGATAGATTTCCCTGGGCAACAATCTACCCCATGGCATTGTGGTGCCTAAATTGTTGAGAGACCAATGGATAGATTGCCCTGGTCAAGAATCTAGTCCATGGCATTGCGGTGCCTAAACTTTTGAGAGACCAATGGATAGATTGCCCTGGTCAGGAATCTAGTCCATGGCATTGCGGTGCCTAAACTGTTGAGAGACCAATGGATAGGTTGTCCTGCTCAGGAATCTAGTCCATGGCATTGTGATGCCTAAAGTTCTTTATGGTTCATATAGTTGAGATCTTCCTTGTACTTGTATATGATGAATACCTCCCTAGTTAAGAGGGGGCGTTGGAAAATGTAACTAGGTTTAGTCTTCATTTAATGTATTTGAGTCATCTTGTAATATACTTGTCAAAAGAATAAAGAAAACAATTTTTATTATTATTATTGTGACTTATGAAAGCATGGGTTTCATGTTTGGGTCACCATGTTTTAGGTCAACGTCCCCATTGAGGGATTCTAGGATTTATTTTGAGTCAATAGAGTCATTGTACTTTAAAAAAGACCCTTCCTGGGCTTTTAAATCATGTAAAAAGGTTAAGTATTGAGTCAAATATGAATTATGTTGTCTCCACACCAAATCGGCCTTAAGACGATCAAGTCAGCCTCAAGGAGGGCTATTCAACCTCACCAAAGGACTATAAATAGAGCAGCTTCAATTTCATTTGAAGAACTCTCTCACAAGCAAGTTCGATATCTCTTGTAGCTGGAAGAAGTGCGAAATTGAAGAAGGAAGAGGAGGAAGTGCAAGTTTGGTCAAGGAGAAAGGGAAAATCGAAATTTTGGTGCTTTTGTCTCTCTCTCTCGTGCCATGGTTTGGAAGATCGAATTTCTCTTGCTGATGTCGTAGCCAATTGTCGTATGATGTTGTTGCTAGATCAAAGTATAGGTCGAAGTTGTTTTTGGATGTTGTTGCCTCTAGAAGTTGTATTGGGCCAAGATCGAAGTTTCTAAGAGAAGATCGAAGTATTCCAGTGAAGATCGAAGTCCCAAAGGCAAAGTCAAAGTTGTTGGGTCGAAGAAAGTGTTGCCACTATTGCTGTTGCTGCTAGGTCAAGTAGGATCATCTACAAGAGAAGAGGAAGGTTGACTTGCTGTGGAGGAAAGTTTGTGTCAAGGTCTAGAGTCTTGGAATATCTCCGGAAAACTATTGAAGGAAGAATTACTGATTGGGTTTTCCCTAGAGAGGGGTTTTGCCCTAGCTGTGAGCCTACATTCGGTGTCCATTGTTTTATGTGCTATTGCTTTGGTAACTGCTTGATGAACTAAAAGAAAGAAGATAAAAAGAAATCTAAAAAGTCAAGAACATCACAAGTAATTATCAAGTATAAGAAAATATTTTTGCCTTTCTGATTTTCTAACACCTATCAGTCAAGAATATAAAGGGGCATTGGTCAAGCATCTAATGAAAATGGCGTTTGTCTCTCTTTTTAGTCAAACATGTGAGAAATCGGCCAATGTTGTGTTCGAATGTTGATTGCTTTTTGCTTTGCCTCTCTGCTCATTGTTGGTACTCATGAGGTAGGTTATTAGGGATTTAAATGCGGCCAATTCCTATCACAACATGAAATTTATCTGCACCTCCATGACCATCAAATGGAATTCCTTTTCAATCATGTTGGCTACCAACTGTAAGGAGGTCATTTGGATGTATAGCAACACTGATGTTCATGGTTCTATCAGTTTTGGAGGTTCCTCATCCTTGACTGTTTGTAGCCAAAGTTTTCAAGTGAAGATGCTAGATAAGATAAGATAAGATAATTTTATTAATGTCCAACAAATGACCATAATAGGTCAACAGGACTGTCGGTTACAATGATTACATCATGCCAAGCTGGTGGACCAAACAATCCCCTTTAACATTTCTTTTTAAAAGCTGAAAATACATCTATAATGTAAGTAAATGTGAATGTAGAAGCTAGAAGCTCTCATCTTCGAAACAAAGCACTTTGATGAAGCAGAGAAAGAGAAGAAGAAGGAGAAGAAGACGCAAGGAAGGAGTCTCTTGTCTAGTTCCTACTCCTAACATCCGAGGTCGAGAGAAGAAAACTGAGAGAATCTTGTCAAAGTCTGTTGTCCTGTGGGCATACTGGGTTGTCGCGGCTGTCGCCTAGAGGTTCTAGGGTGCCTCCCAGGGGTGGATCCAATCCTGGAGCGTTGGTGCAGTCTGGTGGGTCGGCCCCCGGGGACCGCACTGATCTGATCTCAGTGTCTGTGGGTCGGTCAATGGTTCTTTTGGTGCCCCGCATTGATGGTAGCACCCTAAAGAACTCTGTGATCTTCTGCATGGTGTTCGATCTGGTGGGGGGCTGAAGAAAGCGGGCCCGAAATCTAAAGGCCTCCTGGAGATAAAGTGCGAGGCATCTCAGATCAACATATCTGAGGAAGCTGGTAAAAGTCTGAGAAGACCTAAAGAGACAATGAAAACGACCTCGAATCTCGTAGTAAGCAAGGCATCCGAAGATGAAGTGTGTCTCTGTCTCTATCTCCTGTAAGTGACAGAGCTAGCAAATCCTATTTGCCCTATCGATGTGGTGATCTGTCTCCACCCGGAGTCTGTGAGACCCAACTCTGTGCTGCCCAAGGGGGATTCAAAGGGCATGCATCCAATGCTAGAACAAGTAATGGGGTCTGATGATGAGCCCATCCCTGATCTCTAGGCAATGCTCCATGTAGAAGGCCATTTTTGGACGCAACCCATTGGGAGGATTGGTCCATGTAGTCTGAATATCGCCTGTAAATATCCTCCTTAATGATTTTATTCAGCTCTTGCTGATTAGGAAGGAGGTGGACTGGAGCATTCAGAGAGTACAGAAAAGGAGGGAGATGGTCAATCTGGATTCCTAAAGCTTCCAAAAGCTCTATCACACCAATGTACCAACATTTGGATCGGCATGTCTGCATACAGGCAATGTTCTCCAAGGAGCAATATGCTAAATATGGGTATCTGTCACAACCCTTCCTCGTGTCTGCCAGGCCTCGGAGCCTGTGCAGGAGCGACACTAACCTGAATATCACCTCTAGGCGAAAAGGTTGAGCCCCAAACTCTGCTAGAATGATGTGCTGAGGAACTGTTCTCTTGCACCTAATGAAACGGCGCAAAAGGAGGGCCTGGACCCACTCCGCTGAATCCCAATCTGACTCTAGGAGAGAAGGACCCCAAATCTCTGAGCCATAAAGCATTGCGAGGCGAATCATAGTGTCCATGATGCTCATTTTGGACGAGATGTCCTAGAAATGGTGTCGGAAACACTACCTCTCCAGAAGGGCTAGGGAGCCATACCCTTTGTTGATCTGAGGCTGAAGGGCTGGCCGTAGGCTTAAGCGAGGCCTTGAAAACTGAACTCCCAAATATGAATAGGTGCTAACAATCTCGATCTCTTCTCCTTTAAATAGGAAGTGGAAGTCCGAGTTTTTCTTGACTCCATTGAAGATAATCACTTTGGTTAAGTTCACAGTTAGATGCCTCCGGTCACAAAAAGTTGCGAGAGCATCCAGCTGTCTCTGAAGGCCTTCTTGGGAGGAGGCAATAAGGGCAATATCGTCTGCAAAGAGGAGGATGGAAATCAGGACTGCGGGGAAGAGTAGGAGATGAATTCGAGAGGTTAAACTGCAGAGAGAGAGAGAAGTGCATGATCTGCGAGAGGGAGGGGGGTGATCAAGAAATTTTTGATGTAAGGGAGGAGATCCGGGTTTGCAATAGCATAGTCAACCACAACACTTGCTCCGCCTCCAAATGGTCTGCAGGTAAAGAAGTGCGAGGATGGGAAACATGATAGGCCATTCAGAATTACCAGCTGATGAGATTCTCCCAACTGTAGCAGATATCTTCCATAGGTTGTCGTGGGTCCCAAGTGATCCTCAGAGGTCTGGTGCATGTCGATTGTGGTCGGGTCAATCCCCCGAGTGCAAAATATATCCTCTGTCCGGTCGTGCATAGGAGTCTGGAGGTCTTTGGTCCGGGCATTGAAGTCCCCCATGAGAATGACGTCCCCTACTGCCGAAAACCTGGTGATGTTAGAGTATAGGTCTGTAAAAGGGTCTCCGTCTGAGCTATTGTGAATAGCGTAGGAAGACGAGATAGGTGGGAAGTAACAGACTGCGACATAAATGTCTCTCGGAGGTGATGTTCTGGCTCTGATCTGAATCCACATGAATCTGGCATACTCATTGGTCACGACATCAGATACTCTGTTCCTAAGGCTATCACGGACGAGGCAAGCAACACCCCCTGATCCCCTGACACCTCCTGAACTCCGTGTCTCCTGTCTGCAAACTGTGGTCCACTGGTATCCTGTAATGTCGGGGAGAGGTCAGACTGGGCTCGCATGAGTCTTGGTAACCAGAAGGATGTCTGCTGAGCTAAGGCCTTCATATAGTAGACCTGGTGAAGACCATAAGGAGCCATTACCATTCCAGCAGTGAACCGAGAGACCCGTGCCCCGCCTCCTCTCCACTTGGGCCCTTCATTTGGAGTTACCTGAACGGGATGCCCATCCTGGGGGGAAGGTGTCCCGAATAACTGCCCGAAGGTTTCTAATCACTGCCCATTTCCCTACCTGTCTTGTTGCTGCAACCTGTTCCCTGGCCTGTTTCAATTCAACTACTTGAGCTCTTGTGAGGTCTTCATCCAAAAACACTTTATTTGAAAGAGAGAATAGCTTCCTCTTGGCTCGAAGTGCTCGTAGTCTATCCGAGTCACGGAACCTGAGGAAAAGGGTAGAGTCCTGCCCTATCTAGGCTTTGTCCAAGGTTATGTCTGGTATGTCGAGAGTGTCGCATAGAAACCTGTTCCCCAGTTCCATTGGGTCCGCTGAGGGGGGAGGTGTAGGGAGTCCTCTTACCTTAAGATTTAATTCTCTTGCTCGTCGGGTTCTTTCCTCCACGAGCTTTGCCTGCACTACTTCCTCCACCGCTATGAGCGGAGGGGCCTTGTCCTTTCCTTTGACCACCTGTGCCCATGTGCTGATATGCGACTTTGTTTCCTGTTTAAAGGACATTTGTTGGGATCTAATTTCCTCTTGTTTGCTTTTAAGATCTCTGATCTCCGCCTGTAAAATCTCGTCGGAATTCTGCCCCGCACTTTGTTCTCGGTATTCCTGTAGTGTTTTTCTAATAGATGCGTTGTCTCCCTCTACTGATAGAACTCTGTTTGACAAAGTGCCCATGTCGGCTTGCATCCCGTGATTTTCTGCCTCTAGATGTTCCATTTTCCTCATAATTTGCCTAATTTGGGATGTCCAGAAATCAAAATTTGTTTCTAATGCAATATCGGTGGGAATTGTATACATTCTCACTAGTATTGTGGCACTGCTGTAAGTACTTCAATGGACCTCTGTTGAGATCTTTGGACAGTGGCATTTCGGCTTCCCCGGGGTCCTTGTTGTATTGCTACTCTTCATCATCAGAAACAATATTTCCAACACCCATTGTGAAAGATTGCCGAGACCTCACCTTTGTGATAGCACTATGACTGTGGAAACATGAACCAAACAGTGATCTCACCGTGACTGTTATTTGAGCGGACTGTGACAGCACTGGATTCTTCTTTCTATGGCTGCTTCGAGCCCTTATCACCGTGGCAAGACCGAACCATTAACTCTGTAAAATTACTGAGCCCTTAACTTTCAGGGTTCGTGATTTTGTTGTGCAGACAGGGTTGGCGGAAATGGCAGGGCCGCGGGGTTGGAGCAGTAACGGGGTTTGGCGGCGTTAGGAGTCAAGATGCGGTTGGTGATTATCTAGAGAATTTGCACAATTGTTGTGTGTGAAAATGATGTTGTACGACACCTTCATTGAGTTTGCCACATGGATCATCATAGATTTTTATCCTTATCCTTGTGAGCATTGTGGAAAGATTTTCCTTCCCTCACTTTGTATCTAACTAGGGTGGAATGATATAAGTGATTGACAATGAGACTTCTAGTTTCAAAGCCCTATCAATCAAGCATGTACAAGCAAGCCTGAACCATACCCATAAATGAAACCTCAAACCTCAAGCTAGATTACAAGTTATAGCTAGAGTCAAAGCCATGAGTGTGATCAATTTGAGTTCATCTTGAAACCAACAACAATTTGCACTCATCTCCAAATCGCCATTTGTGAGAACTTCAAATTAGCATAAGACATCGACTTTCAACTAAATTAAGAGATATTCCAAGAACTGTTGAGCCTTAGAGCCAAGTTCCAACAGTTTGAAGTCATCTTCAAATCGCTATTTGTGAGCACTTCCAATCAACAAAAGACATCAACTTTTAGCCAAATTTGGAAATGTTTTGAGAACTCCCAAGCATTAGAGTTGAGTTCCAAAGTTGGTGATCAACTTGAAACCATCATTCAGTAAAAGAATTCAGCTTCTGCCACTTGTTTGGTTTGCGGTATTCCTTAAACCACTAGATTCAGAAAGTACATTCAGCCATTAGCAATTGTGCTCATCTCTCTACTTGGACTCACATACACACCTTGCGGATTAAGGGGGGGGTATGTGAGACACCTAATCCATAAGGGTTATGGTGTGGAATATGAACCATCATGAGGAGTCCAAAGGACCTTGGAAGAAGAATCCAATGGTTAGAACATTGTATTTATATGTGTATCTTATTAATGAAAAAGCAATTCAAGCTTAAGTTTATTCTTGGTCTATAGTCCAACAGATGTAAAGCAAGCAAAAGCCAATTATAGCTTGAGCTCTACCCCCTCGTATATAGTTACTCACCCCAAGAGTATCCATGCATATCACGTCTATCAAAGTAAAAGGAACCCTCAATGAACATCCTAACCCCAAGGAAGTGATAAACTGCCCATCATTAAAGGGGGATTATATCATCATTATTACTTGATCAATCAATTAAGCTTGTTAAACAAATCATATCAAATGAAGAAAAAGGCAAATATAGGGGCTTGGAAAAACAAAGGCGAGTGAAAGTAACTTAAGCGGCTAAGCGCTCCCTCTAGAAAGGCACTCATGGACAATGGTTTTATATAACCCAGTGTAAAATTATTATACCTTGCATGAAGTAAACCCTAATCCATAACACCTACCACTTGTAACTATCATTTGAAAGGGTTGGCATAGGAATTGTTCCTCACTTTATGGTTGGAAACGCCTAATAGGGCCATGTGATAACCCTCCCAACCAAAATATGGTTACCTATGCACAATCATAAGCTAGTAAGACATTTGAAGATGATACTTGTGTGAAAACTTTGTTGGCTTTGACATTGAATATGGTCCACCTTGATGTTCTTATGGTTCTTGTACCCATGATGTTGATTTCACTTGATTCTTTGAGTGTGTGTTAGATGATTTTTCCAAGTGTAACTAGGATCCCTTGAGGGATGATATGATTCTTCTCCAAATCTTCATAGATGATGTCCAGTCAGTTTGATGATGAAAAAGCACTTTAATAGAGGATGTTGGGAACCTTTGAGAGACGTTGACCATGAGAGTGTCTTGGCACAATTGATGGAACCCTCCCTCAACTTTAGGACCTTAAACATTGGTGATCCAGGCTAGGATGTTGCTTGGAGATTAGATGTGCCCAGCAGATGATAGGATGCCCCCAAGCTAGCATTGTACCTTCTTGATGGATGTTGCTTTTCTCGTGGTGTAATTGAGGATGGTGATGATTTGGTATCCCTCTAGAGGGGATTTCTCACCTTCTACCTAGCGACACCATGCCCTAGAATGATGGTGTCACCCTTTTTACACATTTGATGATGATATGGTCGTTATAGAGGACGGCATTGGTCTTGAGAAGGTTTTGTTTGGTGATAAGACACCAATTTGATGAGGAGACATGACTTTTGGGATGAGACAACCCCTTTGGTCATCCCTTGCAACCTTTCATTGAGATACCTGTATTTTGGGAGATGATGTCACCCTAGCTTTAAAATTCACATGTGGGTTAATTGAAGCTTTTTTTCATGTTATTTGATATTTGGCTAACCTTTGGGGGTCAACTTGATGACCTATCCATCTTGTATCATGGATTTAACATTTTTTAAAGAATTTTACCCTGATTTAAGAATAAATCAACCCACTTACTCCCATATAAATAGAGGGTCGATTTACTTCTTGGATTCATTGTCACGCTTGGATCGTAACTTCTCTTGAATAGTGATTCTTTTCTCTTGTATGCTATGAAGGCCTAATTGAGCAATTTTTTCTTGGATAGATTTGCGAAGTGATGTGATAATTTTTTCATGGATGCTTATGATGGTTCTTGATGTTGCATGTTGAAGTAAGTTTATTTGTTTTATCATCAAATTATGTTCCATGAGATTAATGTTCTTGTGCTAAGTTACTCTATTTGGTATTTTCTTCATTGTTCTTTGTTGAGCTAAACCCTTCCTCCAAATAATTGAGGAATAGAGATAGGTTTTTCTTTTTCTTAGTTATACAGAAAATTAAGAACATAAACTTCAAACTCCAAGGTAAGTTCGTTTATTTGCCCTAGTTTGTTTGGATTTAGTATCGCTCCAAAAAACCTTAAGAATTATTTTCCCTAGTTTGTTTGGATTTAGTATCACTCCAAAAAACCTTAGAATTATTTGTATCCTAGACTCCATATGCCTTATAGATTGAGAATGCACTAATCTATCTCACTTATGGCGTTCTTTCAAATATAACAATCATTTTTTATGGTAAATTAGGGTTAAATTACAACAAAATCTTGTATTTTCAGCATTTAGTGACTTCTTGATGTATGCCCTAGGGTTAGACATTGTTTAAAAGTGAATTAGAGAAGCAAAACTGAAATTTTTTCATGCATTTTTCAGCCATTTTCTAGGGCCGACATCAAGCATTTATTTGTTGTTGTATGCCTTGTTAACTGTCAAAATTTGTTGTAAATTTATGCTTGCTTTACTCTATGTTTTAGCCATTATTTCTCACAGTTTTTATCACTATTTTCACAACTAAATTTGTTGTTGTACAAGCAATTGTTTTGCTGCAATTTACTGGTTCAAAAACCCTCGTTTATAGCAGCCTTGAGTATTTTCTTGATTTGGTGTGTCAGGAAACCTATTTGAGACTCTTTCAGTCAACCATAGCCTTCAGATTGACCCACAACTCCCTTGAACCCAAATTTCGAATTTACTCTTTCATCCACCTCAAACCCTAATTTGTTATAACTTCAGCCAGTGGATCTATATTCTAGGAACCTTAAGGGGTACTTAAGTTAAGATCCTTGGGATACTTGATCCCTAAGCCCTACCAAGGAAGCTTCCCTTGTGTTGGATCGTATCCTTCATTAAAGAGAAGGAAGTAGTTGCTGAGGTGACAGTGGTGACACTCCTGTGTGTCATTATCTAGGTCATTTTGCTGTAACAATACCAATAAGCCACTTCTTGTGAAGTTGTAATAGGGGCACAATATTTTACCCCAATATAACTAGCCCAAAAATTGAAGTCCAAAATCACAATATAATCTAATAGTAATCTAATAGAACTCTCTAATAGTAAATACAACTCCTCTAAAGAATTAAAAGTAAAACAAAAGCTTTCTGGAATAGGGCTCCTTTGCAAAGCTAATAGATTAGGTGCACGCACCTGTGACTTAACAACTTATCAGCATGTCACATAGGTATCTGTTAATATTACTGTTAAGCATCAATAAAAGTTAAAACGTTTTTAATAATTTTGACCATTAAAGTAACTCAACATGGTATGTGAGAGAAAAAAGAAAACAAGTTTCCTACCCAATCTTTTCTTTTGAAAGAAAACCTCGGAGAATTTGAGAAACCTAGGAGATGCTTCCCTCATGGATGGCATCCCTAGTAAACCCATCAGCTAGGCTAGTGCAACCCATCCAGGGGAATTTCAACCAAGCACTTTTTGAAACTAAACTAGCCAAATGCCCTACAACATTAATAAAACAAGTTGAGCTAATCCCTTTGGCTTATCTTGCACGATCATCAATACAAATGTATGCGAATAAACATGTAACTGGATTCAGAAATCAAGCATGCAGGCCTCATGAGAGAACTGCACAGAGAGGAGACACATGGTTCACTTAATCCTGTAGGTACTCAAGTTGCAAAAGACCATATAAAATTTTAAAATTCAATATTTAGAAAACAAAACTAACCACAAAAAAAATGCTATAGTCTAAATGCGCTACAAATTGGCCATTTTCTCACTTCTCAAAATAACAGCAATCGAAACCAGCATTTTTAGCCTAAAATCTGGGCAAGAATCATTTTGGACTGATGGAATTGCATATATCAGATGTTAACATTGCAGAATCCAATTGCAGCAGAGGTATCGGAGGGTGCTGAATCCATTTCTGCATTAAAAATGGAAATTTCATCCATTCAAAATTGCAATTTTGACAAAGATTGCTTGGCCAGATACTGATGTGGGCAAACAGGAAAAGGTTGAAAACATAGAGAGTTTAGTCTTCTTCCAAAACAATTAGTATAAAGCTCCAGATAACACAAACGTAGAAGTATAACTGATGCACAAACGCACCTTTGTTGCTAGCCATCGTATTTCTGTGCAACCTTGTGCAACGAGGGCTGCCATGCAATTGTTTCCAAGATTCATACCTTCTACGATACCTGCTGCAATTGCAAGCACGTTCTTAAGTGCTCCAGCAATTTCTACTCCTGTAACATCACTGTGTACAATCATTGAATCAATATCAATCATTACTTCCATGTTTATTATTTCATAGGAAAACAATAATACCCTTTATTTAAATCAATAACTGAAACAAATCTTCTCATACAATCCCTACTATTCATTGTAGTTTTAGAATAAATTTAAATCAATTTTTCCTTCATATAAGAAAACAGACCAAAACATGTGTACCTTGAAGTGCTAATTCTTAAATACTGTGAAGCTAAAAGCTGCTGAGCAGCCACTGCCAACTCCTTGTCTTTTGAGGCCGCCACCATTGCTGCATAATTGCAAGCCAAGTATAAGAGTGGTTTCTACAACAGTTGCTCCATCAACTTTCACATCTGTTCTTGGGATTCAGGCATTAAGTCATAAGAATCCTTCATAAGGCCTGCATAACATATTATTTGTTAGTTTGTTAGCAATTTGGCTTTAGTTAATTTAACACCTCTACCAATGTTTTCATCTGACCTGAAAACCTTAGATCCATACAAAAAAGCACAGGCGCTTCCTTATATCAGAAGGACGGATTTGTCTGACTAGTAAAAAGTACTTGAAGTAAAGTCATATTCGAGCCTCAAACCTGTTGGCAACTTGTCCATGAGCTCCACGGCAAATGATGGCCCTGATAATACAACAACAGGTTGGAAAGGATTCCCAAGTGCCTGAGGAATAATTTGGGACATCATCCGTAATGTATTAAGTTCAAGACCCTTGCTGACAGATACAAAAGGCAACTTTGGAGTAACATGTTCCGAAATGCTTTCCAGAACAGTAGCACTGAACTGCAAGTCATATATAACAAAGGCAGAATGCATCAATCACTGCTGAAAATTCAAAACATCAATCAATCCCCATAACCATACTAAAAACAAAATCCATGTCTGTTTTCCATATTGACGCTTCCATATCCTACATAGCCCAGGATGCTTTCCTGCTGTGTCTCTTGTTCTACTGAAAGCACAGTTAGATATAGAAATTATTGTAAAAGTTACCTGTACAGGAACCGCATGTATGCAGAAATCAGCCCCTTGCAGAGCAGCTTTTGCATCTGTTGTTGCCATGACATTTTTGGGCAGCTTGTGTTCTGGTAAATATTTGCTGCAACAGAAAACAATACAACGCATTAGCAAAACCTATAATCACCCAGTTATCAAAACAATTATGAACAAGAGACTACTTTAATTCACTTTGTGTTTTCCTCCACATTATTTTGTCTAGCCTTTGTAGTATGAGTTCAAGTGAACTTACCTTACAATACAAACTTGAACATAGTATATGCAAAAATGAAAGCCAGACTTTAGGATGAAAACCTTTTGGAGAACACACAAGGTCAATTCACAGACAACCACTTAAGGGAAATGATTGAACACGACATTAGACCTCAAATTGGATTTGAGAATTTATGAAATGCGCATCAATTAGCCTTCAACGAAGGTTCAAATTATCTATTTTTGACCTTTTCACTAGAACAAGTCAAATGGCTTAATACATGATGTCTTCAACTCTGGCTGGCATGTCCATCTTTTGGGTTTCATCATGCTCTTTGAAACAAGTTTCATTGGCCACATTAGAACAGGTATGAGTAAAATAGAGCCATATGGAGTTCACTAATGATAATGTAATTCTAGATGCAGCATTAAGATATTCTTACACAATATCAAGCTTAATCCATTTCCAGAGCATTGTTGAGACCTTAATGGGTATGGAAATGCACTCTATAAACAAAATTTAGAGATCTAGTATGATTTTCAAGAAAAGCATTCTCCTCTCTTCACCTGTCTCTATTGTATATAAGAGATATCAATGATCGTCATACTTTAAAGAGGATTGCAAGAGAGCCATCAACTTCATACAGAAGTTTGCTTTCTTATTTTAAACTATGTCATCAATTTATTCCTATGTTACACGGGGAACCATCCCCCCAAAAAACCCTGCGTTCCCGTTCCCGACGTTCTGGTGTTCTGGCCCCTGGGGACGTTAAAACAGATTGGGAACATCCCCAATTCTGTGGGGACGCCATTGGGGACATGGGTACTTCCAAGCCATTCCCCTTTCATTGTCGGCTAATTTCAAGGACTTTTCAGGAACAGTTCCCGTCCCAAAAAAAAAAATTGGGGACGTTTTGACTCTGAGTTGGCAGGAAAAATTTTGGCGTTGTTTATTTCTCTCTTCCACGGTTTTTTAGGTGACGTAAACCTCCTTTTCATTTCCTTTTCTGCTCTCCTGAAGTCTTCTACGCAACATTTCCTCCTACAGTTCCCTGCAAACAGAGTTCTCTGCTATTCTTAAAGTCTTCGATAGAGCTCAAACAGTATCACTTATCTGTTGTAAGAGGAAACAGTTATCACTGTGTCGACAGTCTATTCACTTTCCCTACAGTATCGGCGTCACAGTGACTTCGTTTGGGCAGTGTCTTTGTTTGTATTTGTTGTGGGTTTTATTTTGACAGATCATGAGCCACTGAAGAGGCCAGTTCAGACGTCCATACAGCCAGCCGCCAACAACTTACATGCCAGCCAAGAGTTGGGCTAGTCGCCACACCACCACACAAGTTCGCTTTTTTTCCAAGGGCCACACAGATACTTTAAAGACTAATGTAACATTGTTGCTATGTATTGACTATTAGAATTTAAAATTGTAGAAAGAAAGAAAGAAAGAAATTATTTTAACGTCCACGAGGCTAAAGATAGCCTATGGGACAGATTGTTTCTTCATTTGCTTGATGTATCCAACCCTTTTTCTGTGAAGCTTCAAAATATTTGCTCTCAGCTTCTCGACAAACCCCTCGCTAAATAGATTATCCCAAGAGCTAGCTGCCAGCATATCTGCATGACTTTCCCTGTTGTCTTTGAAGGCCTCACATTCTAAAATGAAATGTTTTTTTGTTTCCACTTTTCCAGAAGAACAAAAAATGCATATTCTTTCCTCCCACACTTCTTTTGGCCTTTTCTAGCGCCCTGTTTCACAATGAAGTTGACGAGAATTAGTCCTTAACTAAGCAATAAGAATTTTGGCTCTCCAAGATATATTGGCTTCTATGTATGCTTTGGTTGATGACTATGAGTGGGATTAAACACTTCAATATAGTATTTTTTCTTTCTTCCTAGCTCCTTATCCCAAGTAAGCTTGTGGAACTTTTCCATAACAAAAGATTTTATCTCTTTGTTGTTTATAGACACGCGTTCAAGAAAATACCCTGTTTACTAAACCATTTGTTATTTTGTTGCATCCAAGTATTTTTTCTCTTGCACAATTTCTCATTAAAGACAACCTTAGGCCATCTACCCTCTTCAATTTGCCCAAATTTTTTTAAATACCTTATGACTCGCACCATAAAAATTGCTTCAATAGGAGCAGCCCCTGTTTCACTTAACAATATATCATAAGGAACTACACTTTTAATCTTGAATTTGTTTGTAATCAAACGCTTCTGAATTTTCTCAATTTGTTTCCATTACATGTCAAATGTATTGTTGGCCCATAGTTCACAACCATAGAGAATCACCGGAATCACTAGAAGCCCAAAAAGAGTTTGAGTGGTTTTCCAGTCCCATAACTCTGCCTCTCTACACCTATTTTGAAAAGCATAAAATGCTTTCCAACCCCCCAAAGTTATTTTCTTTCTACAACCATTCCAGCTTAGATTTTTGTTGAAGTCAATTTCGAGATATTTGTAATCCGCAACTTCTTCCAGAATGTTGCCTTCAAAGTAGAACTTATGTTGGTTATGTTTTCTTTTCTTAGAGAAAACCACTACTTTCGTTTTGTTGATATTGACTTGCATCCCCACACTTCTACAAAAATGTTCAAGGGATAGTAAATGCTCTTGCAAACCAAGAGCTGATTTAGCAAGCAGAATAAGGTCATCTGCATACAAAAGAAGCCTTATAACAAACTTGCCCAAATAGATACCATCACCCCCTTGCGAATTTAACCACTCCTCAAGGTTGTCAATATATAAACCAAAAAGGGTAGGAGACAGTGGACAACCTAGCTTGACCCCGATATCGCTTTGAAACTTTCAGAAATGCCTGCTGAAGTTCTAATTTTGACTTTCACCTCTTCATACAGCCTATGCACAGCTGCTCTCAAATGTTTAGGAACCCCAAGTTCCTCCATTCTGTGCCAAAGCTTATCCCTAGGAACAGAGTCAAACGTTTTTCTGAAATCAACAAAGCAACAAAAGACTTCTTCCTTTTTCTCCCAAACTTTTTCAATGATGTGCCTTAAAGTTATACAATGATCAACAATGGAATGTTTAGGTCTAAAACTTGCTTGCCCTTAGCACGCTTATCTCTTTCTTCTACCCACTTGCTAATTTTGTTTTCTAGCATGCTTCCAAATAGTTTTGCAAACAAAGGGTTTATCATGATGGTCTTATAATTAGAGGGATTATTGACGTCACCGCTCTTGAAAAGAGGTATTGCCAGACTAGTTGTCCAATATGTGGGGAGCCCCTGTTGTATGATGTTGTTGAAAATTTTTGTACTGTGAGATGCAAGAATTTTTTAGCCCTATTGTCGCACAGAATGTCCAGGCACCGCGACAACGCTCAGATCGGGGGTTGTCACCCTGATCCCCAATCTCTCCATTTAAGTTGTCTCCCTACAGCAGGCTAAGAGGGGTAGACCCTATGGAAAAGTGGAATGAAGAAGAACTAGTTGGAAACCAGCCAGTTCGGGAGACACAGTGAAGTGATCAAATACTTGATTAAGATTTAGCAAGACTTATAGGATTTGATTAGATTTTAAACGATTGATATCAGTGCCTTATGGAGTCAATGATCTTGCTAGGGAAATTAAGACCAAGTAATCGATTAGCAACTGCTACTTAGATGAATGACTATTTTAGATGAAATGTTGATCCTAAAACTAATGTGAGATGCAAGAATCTTGGTTAATTTTAGTTAAATGCCTATTTAGATGTGAACCCTTCAATCCTTTCTGTGTTGAGCCTGATTTCGTAGTAATTGGCAGAGAGAAGATCAAGAGAAGCACACTAAGATGTGATTAACGATACCTCTCCTGAAATTCTAACATACCCGGTGCCTCCGGCACTGCAGAGAACTATGGCTCTGACAACTACAAGGTCAAAGTGTTAAGTACTATTAAAACAGGCTTCTAAAGAAAAGACGAATACAGATCTATCTGTCTATCGACTAACCTTATGCTTGGAAGTAAATTTTATCTATGCAAATGCACCGGAATATGAGATAAAGTTAGACTCGAGAATGGAAAAACACTTATGCCGCAAAAGCCCTCAATTACCCAAATGAAATGCTCGACTTTTTTTAGATGAAGACTTAGAAACTAAACTCTTGAAGATACTTTAGTTAAAACACCAGCTTATTTCAAATCTTCTTGATACAATATAGCTCAAAGAGAATAAAAACAACTTTGCAATTCGATATCAATGTCAACAGATGCTCAAAAAAAATACTCAGTTTATGAAACAAAGGATATGTATTTTATTACAATTCCATGACAGAGTACATAATTTTCAGAAATTATTTTTTAGGACAGCAGTAAGAAAAACTTTATAACAGCAGCAATATGACAATGAAAACAGTGAGCTATCAATGATATCTTTATGCTAAAAATTTACCGAAATTTTTTCAAACTTGCGCACATGAATTATAAAAAAATTTCAGCCTGTTGTGATGTGATTTCCGGAATTATATCAAATCTGATATACTTATTACAACCAGCAAATAAAACATGAAATAAGCCAAATGATAAATGCCCAACTCAAGAAATTAATTCCTTAATGTATTAGACAACTTAGAAATTGATTTTAGGCTAACCCACATGAAATTTTTCCACTATTATATTTCAGACTTCAGAAACAGAATTATTCAGAGATAACAGTGACCCAAAATGTATATCTGGGCCAAATACTTGATATACATCAAACATAAATGACTTATTAATGTATTTAGCAATTTTTTAGTTAATTTCAAACCACTTAGATGTGTTTTTCACCACTATTAGAAAGGTATATGACTGCTGTAGCAAACAGTGAGGAAAAAGGTGGTTTAGAGATCAAACCCTTAGGCCCTAGGCCTTGAAGATCACTTTCCCAAGTTGCCAAAAAAAAAAATTCAATATCTAAAACACAAATTTTTACCAAATTTTCTGCAAAACCCACCAATGATTAGCTTCAGAGATGGAGCAAGGGGAATCTAGAGCCAATGAGAGCGAGCACAGGGCCAATAGAACTAGTGTTGGGCTAGGAGAAGGCAAATTTGGGCTTAGGAGCCCCAAAACTTGAAACCCTTGTTCTAAAAAAAATATTTTGCTTCAGATCTTCAGATTTATTGCAAAATCTTTAATGGTTGGCCTTGTAAAAAGATTTGATATAAGATATTGCCCTTCAGGGCCTAGATTTATCTCAAAACCCCCAGATCTGCTTGAAAAATCTCAGGGCTGAAGATTTTCTTGGTTGATTTCTCAGATCTATTCCTACAAACAATCTTTGAGCCCAGATCTTGCCCTCCAGGGTCTAGATCTAGCTCAGATCTGAAAATTTACTTGGCTGATTTCTCAGATCTATTCCTGCACAAGTGAAAAGAGAAAAACCCAATACCCAATATGTACAAAAATAGAGAAAATCCCAAAAACCCAAGTGTTAAAATTCAAAATTATGTTACAAAATTTCAAATCTACACAAGTAAATAACAGATCTATACAAATAATTTACAGATCTATCAGATCTGAGGAGTATGAGTCCAACTCCGCTTCCAGATCTAATAATCTAAGGCTCTTAATAGCCAGATCTATCAAAATTTCCACAAAATATTTAAAAGATTTTGAAATTTTAGAGAGATACTAACCCAAAAACACCCTGCAGAAAAAATATTATCGTTAGATAAATCCTGAGGCTTATATGAAGTAGGCTCTGCAAAGAATGTGTTGAGAGTTGACTGGTCCAACCGAAAACTATCCCCAAACGCTCAGTGAGAACCTGAGAGATCTTCTGCAAACACTAGATCAACCATCAAATCAAATAGAGAAATAGAACAACAATAAAATTTTGAAGAAATAGAGATACCTGCTACTTCAATCAAAATTAAAAATGTTACCCTAGATCTAACAAATTGAATAAGATACCTGTATTCAGATTATTTTAAGAGAGTTGTTGATTGATAGTTTTCACATAATATTAAGCAGAAATTAAAACAATGTTACCATAAATTCATGAAGAAGAACACTACAACACATTGAAACCCCAAAGACTTTTGCATTTATTCCATAAAAGTTTACAAAAGAGCTTGAGAGCTTAGTACACGATCTAGAGATCGGATGAACTGACTAACAAATGACCTCTTATTTAAATATAAATCTTCCAACGGCTAATTCGGGTGATCCTCGTCAAAGCAATCTCGACCGTTGATGAAGATTAAAATTTCTTTTAATCTCATTTGTCGAAATTTTAAATTTTTGAGGAAATTCGAATTTTTCAATTAAATGCATTTTAATTAACTCAAAAATAAAAAATTTGAGTTAATTTCCTTAAAAATTTGACTGACTTAAATCCCAGAGACCAAAGGATTAAAATTTAGCAAAATAATTAATTTACCTCAGTCTTGGGACCTTTTAAAATTTGAATTTTAAGGACCCACGAATTTTGACTTTGGAAAATTTAAATTTACCTAGGACCTATAATTAATTAAATTTTTGGCTTAGGATTTTAATTAATTTTTGGCCAGAAAAATTAATTAATGGACCTATGAGGGGGATAAATTATTTTCCCAACCCTCAAGACACTTTACATCATCATTTTCATATCTTTTACATCACAAGGGGGAAAACCATCTGAGATAGACCCTCACAGACTACACATTTCTGCGACACAAATATAATCCAGCAAACTAAGCAATTTGTAATAAAATAACCTAACCAAATAGTTAGGATTATTCCCAAATCACTTTTACATAGACTCGATCTATAAAACTAGGACTCGCCTAAGATCTCGGTGACAAAATTCATTCCGGCTTTGGGGTAAGGCTGAAGGAAAACTCTGTCGACCATCCAAGAATGGATCGGTGAGACAAAAAACCTCCCGGAATGTAGATCATCACCAGAAAAATAGGTTTACCTAGGCAATTACATACATGACACAGATCTGTTGAGATTATTTACATCATATACATGCAGAATGGGTTTACATTATAACATGACAATCAGGTTGATGATGAAAGCTGGACGACACGAACACATCGATCAGGCGCTATCCCTCTTGTGAAAAAAGGGGGTGTACTGCTATGGGTCGTTGATACGTAGTGGTCAAAAAGCCCCACTTTAGATATTCTGCTTGGAGTTCAGCTAATTCTTTTGCTTTTCCAACACCCAACTTCTTGATACCCATCTCTACCTCTTGCACCGTGAAGAGTTCAGTATCAGTATTGACCAAGGGGGAGGGTCACCCTTGGGATCCTGCTCATAGAGTTGTCTTGCATAGTCAAACCATTTAGAAGCTGTAATATTATTTCCAGTTTGTATCTTTTTCGATTGGAGCTCCTACCAAAATAATTTGGGATTATTTTTCCCAAGGAAGATTAGTTCTTCCCTCCTTGAAACCATGAAATCAGTCTTTTTCTTGCTTAATAATTGCTTGTAAGCTTTGAGCTTTATGTTATCCTTGTTTGACTCTTTCCACATTCTCCTTGCCTTTTTGCATTCCTCATCAAACGAAGCATTAACCAGAAAGCAATTTGTTTCAGACTTCTTAATTTTTGCTCTTTTGCACTTTGCAAGCACGCATTGAATTAAATGTGTTAATTCATGACTATGAAGGTTGTGAATTGTGTTTTTCTCCTTCTCGAAGAGCCTCTCTAGCGTCATTTTGAAGGTGTTACAATTTTCTGGGGTCAAAAGAATTCTGCGCTATGGGAGGTTTTATTGGACATGCTGAATTTTTACTCTAATTGTTTCTTTCCAGTCCAAGAGAAACATAAATAAATTGTCTTGTGATTTGATTTTAAGTCCCACAACTGGTCTCCAATCAAGACTTCCTCCATTTTCTCACACAAACCATGCAAGCAAATTACATAATCTACTACACTTGCTCCATTGTAAGTATTGCAAGTGAAATTACCAAAATTTGCCCATCTAGTCAAGCCATTACAAATAATTAAATCAAAGGCCCCACATAGAGTAAACAATTGTTCACCAAAGAAATTGCAGCCCTTGTCCTTTGAAATTCTTTCCCACTAATGATTACTCTCTTTTGTAAGCCAAATAGGGTCACAATCATTTTTACAGCAAAGAATGCTAGCTTGTTCACTTGCAGTCCTAGCACTGAAATCACCCACTATAAGGACTTCACCTAGCTACGAATAAATTGCAATATCTGCTTTTAAGGCTGCAAATGGATCTTTGTGGCCAAGCCCTCTACCTTTGTAGATTTTTTAAACTTGCGGTGCAAAATAGCAAGCTGCAATTCTGATGTGGTTTCCGTTTTATGATATTTTAAACCAAATGAATTGCTTATTTGAGTCTTCTTTCTATAACTGAATGAGACGACCTTCTTTCTCCCTTACTAAAACCATGATACCCCCGTGCCCTTTGCCATTCCCTGCTACCTTGTTCCACAATGCCATCTTCCAGTATCCTTCAAACAGAGGTGTCTTGCACCCTTCATGCTCATGTGTTTCTATGAGGCAAATTATGTCTCTATCTTCCGCAATAGGCCCTATCCTAGATCCTTGTCTCCATGGGTAACCTCTGCAGTTCCAACAAACTAATCTTAAGGAAACCTGGGTATGACTTGATTGCTATTTACTTTGACATGCAAGACTCACATTTGAGTCTTTGTCCCTGCTTTCCCATACTAACCTTGCTTCTTGATTTACTGTTGAAGAGTTTGTTGCCCCTTCTTTATTACCATCTTGCTGCTCTGTTTTGGAAGGAGGTCCATGTCACGCTATCACATCTTTGCCTTTATAAATCCATGCTCTCTTGCCTTCATCTCTTGCTGTCCTAACCTTTAACATTTCCTCCCTTCTTTCCTCCTGTTGTTTTACAGTTAAATCTTCTTCCAGGAAAAAACGAGAACCCATCAAGAGATGTTTCTTGCTTAGAATGATATATTTATCACGCAAGCTAGGCATGATGACTTTTATGGGCCTGGCTCTCTCCCCGTTAAACTTACCCACTCTCCATGCTTGGCATATTTGTCCTTGCCATAGCAACTTGTCTTTCAAGAAGTTTCTTGCAAGGTCAAGAGTACATTCATTTTTCCTATAGTCTTTCACCCCTTTAATAATTATGTTTGCAGCCCTACTTTGTCTTTCCTTGCCTTCTCTATCTTGCATGTTGTCAACCTGAATGTTTGTTTCTCCTTCCTTATTAGCAGAATTGCTAATAACTTGAGCCCAAGTTTTGGAAACTTTGGTGGAATCTCCTTTCCTTTCTTCTCTTGCTTTCTCTTCATGGTTGTCTATTTGGGCAATCATTTTCCCTTTATCTTGGGATGATTTCGCATTCACCACCTCTGTACTTTCCACTACAAATTTCTTTATGTTTTGCACATCCGCCTTCATGCGTTGCCATTCTGTCTTCCCTATCAGGAGAGCTTCCTGTAGCAATGCCACTTGTTCTTTTAAAACTTTATTGCTTTTTACTAAAGCCTTGTTCTCAACTGTTATTATATGAATTTTATGATCTCTTTCCTGCTCTTTAACTTCTAAAACCTCCAACCTTTGTTTTGCATTTAACAATTCTTTCACATAAAGATCAGATGACCAGGTGAGAGGTGTGGATGTGGGACTATATAAGGCAGAATCATCAATGACTTTTCCTCTGGACTTCTTGTTGCCACGTGCTTGTAGAGGGGACTTGTTTGAGTGCTTCTTGCGAAGGGCTCGAGTACTTTCCTTTTTAGACTGTTTTTTCCTTGTCTGCCCCATTTTAAATGGGCTAGTCTTCATTTTAAAATGCCTCGATATTGTTTGGCATTGACCCAAACCCACTTCCCAACTTTGGCGAATGAGGCTATTTTCACTTGTCCTAAATCATTTGTCTCCACATGTTCTAAAATTTCTTGTCCCTTTGTCATGTTTCAATGCATTTGTTGTCCAACCTGTTTCGAGAGATATGTGGGTCTATAAAATGCCAAGATTACTTCGCATTGCTCCATGTTGTTCAGCTTATCGCTGCTCTTTGCTCGCTGCGCAATACTTCTGTTGCATAAAAGCTCCCTACTCTCAACCTGCTCACTGTTCACTGCTAACCACACTGGTCACTACTCACTGTTCACTGTTCACTGTTCATAGAAATTTGTTGGTGTCAAGCAGCTGCATGAAACCTACATGATAGAAATTTGTTGGTGTAACAACATCTCCTTGAAACCCTAAATTTATTTGAGTTGAGAGTGCATTGCATGGCACATCCCTGTGTGAGTAAAATGCTAAATTTCGACACTAGGATGACTAGGACGGAAGTCAGATTACAGCCAAAACTTGCACAGTATTCTCACTAGATGCCACACTCCTAAACGTCTCTTTTCAGCGCATGGTACCCGACAAAATCACCACCACGCAAAAATGCAAGCCGCGAGATTCCAACGTCGGACGTCTTGACGATCACAAAAATAAAGGCCTATGCAGATGGTATGATTCATTGATTTTAATTTTTCAACCTTCCCGACTGAATCGTTTACATATGAGGAAAATTTTAAATGACCATATCATAAAACATTAACAATGATATATTATATTAAATAATTAATATAATTTAATTAGTCAATATTTTTTTTGTAAGCTCAGTAGGACCTTTCATTCATTCATTTTCAAAGCAGGTTACAACCAGAAAAGACATTATGTGGCCTCAACCTGCCCAT
This sequence comes from Pinus tabuliformis, assembly GCA_031772625.1. Classification (NCBI taxonomy): domain Eukaryota; kingdom Viridiplantae; phylum Streptophyta; class Pinopsida; order Pinales; family Pinaceae; genus Pinus; species Pinus tabuliformis. Next base: position 246,872,255 of record CM062815.1, read on the forward strand.
TGGGAAACCAAGTTTGTTGGCCATCGAAATGCATTATAAGCCATCCAAAATCTGTGGTTTTTAAGTCTGTCAAAATTAGCCTTATAGGCCGGAATATCTAAAAACCAGTTCACACTTAACATACTAACATAAGCACTACTACTAGACATATAAATACTCAAAATGTAAGAAAAAGAGATAACTAAAACTATTCATCAGAGGACTCCACAAGCGTTGGGTCCTTTGCACTGGAATTTGGTAATTTGGATGGAGGAAGGCACGGAATGTGCTTCTCAATGAGACCCAGAGGAACTTAATTAGTCAATATTTAATTTTAATTATAATTTTCTAATTTTATTTATAAATTATAATTTATAAATTCGGCAGTGCACATATTTGTTAATCTTAATGTAATATAAGTTTATCACTATCCTTATGTTTCTCACTATGTAATATAACTTCAGTGTGAAACAGGATGGTGGAAAAGGCCTAAAGAAGCTTGGGAAGAACGGGTGTGTACATTTTGCACGTTTGGGGCTGTGGAATCGGAAAAACATTTCATTTTGGAATGTGATGCATTCAAAGACATCAGAGAAAGTTATGAGAACATGTTAGCATCATTTTCTTGGCATTGTCTTTTTAGCGAGGGGATTGTTGGAAGGTTGGGCCAGCTCATCATCAATTTGAATCGGAAAAGGATTGAATTGCAAAAAGCGAAGCACAGGGAATTAATGGTCTCATAGACTATTTTTAGTCTCATGGACCTTAAAATATCATTTCATTTCATTTCATTATAATGTTTACATCATTTAACGTAATATAAGTTATAACTTTATAATTTAATAAATTAATTAAGTTTAAAACTATGATATAAACCTTATAACTTTAACATTAAATACTATGATAACTTTAAAATTTATAAAGTTAAAAATTGAAAGTTAATAACATATTAAAATTTTAAAGTCGAAACGTGAAATATGAAACTGATATTAATTTTTAACGCTTTCTGGGTTCAAAGATATCAAAAATTAAAAACAGCGAACAGTGAACACCAATGCTTCATGCATGATCCATTTCCTCCTATTCAGTGTCAGCGAATGTACAGTGTACACCAACAAGGCTGGCACTTGAGCGATGAAGCCTTTGTGATTTGCTTACAGTAGTCTTATCCCTGTAGGTATTCACTGTTCAGAAAGACATCATATTACAGCCTTTGTGATTATGTTGTCCAAACGTCAGAAAGACAAAATTAAAAAGTTTGCCATTTAGTTTTATCTCCTGATGTCTTTTTTCCTGGTCTTTCATCCTTTTTAAAAATTTTACAGGCATGTGACTGTCCGGTGTCCTTCATAAGGTCTCTCTCCTACAACCTGGAACATGTTTTTGTCTGAAAACTGAACTCTAAATTGTTGCTACATGTCTGATAGGTTTGTTTTCTGTTTATCAAGCTAAGACCATTGCCATATTTGCATCTTGCATTCAATACTGTTACAGTTGCATGTCATTGCAAGTTGCTAGTTGAGTCTTTTACGCCATCACTGACTGTAAAAGACAAGAAAACATCCACAAGGCAGAACTGGGGCCATCTCTCCAGTCACAGAAATGTTCAAAGGATGTCCCCAAGGCAGTTTGGTAATGCCTTAACATCCCCAATCCAAACCAGCACCATGCAGGCCTTTAAGAAATAAAATAAGACAGGAAAACTAAAATTTAAATAAGTCTCTAACACTTGTATTTGTATTATAATTTTAATTTTAATTTTTTTGCTCATGGAATCATTTTTTTAATTTTCTAACTCTTCCAAAATTTTCATATGGACAACTCATCTCCAGCTCAATCTGAAATGAGAGGACCTCTAGATGCAAACCTTGACTCAACTGAAAACACAGTTTCCACTGCAGTCAATGTCAAGAAACCTTTGTTGCAATTTGTCAAGAAGATCACTCAAAATAAGAGGAAACACAGTGGTGGTTCAGAGCAATGGCTATGCAACCTTTGCAATCATACATTTAAGGGAAGCTACACTAGAGTTTACCATCATTTATTGGCTATTCCAAGGGATGGAGTGAAAGCATGCAGCTGCACATTGGAAAAAAGAGTTGAAATGACTAGGCTTCACATGATTGCCACAGGTGGTACTATTTTTACAGAGGTAGAGGACAGTTCTTCCATTTATAAAAAACCAAGAGTTCCTAGCCCAATGGAGTCCTCTCAAGGAGGAATAAATGATTATGCTGAAGTTGATTCAATTGGGGTTTCTATTAACAGTAGTGCAAGCAAGAAAGTTGTTGTCATAGAAATGTTTAATATGCAATGCGAGGCAGAGGATGTTGTGGCTGAAATTTTCATTGCTAATGGAACATCATTTAATGCCACGCGTTCTCCTCTCTACAAAGAGATGATGAGAAAAGTCATTGTTGCTGGTCTATCTTTTCAACCACCTGGTTACAATAAAATGAGGACAACTTTGTTAGATAGAGGGGTCTCAAAGATGCAAGGGTTGATGGAAGGCCTTAGAAAATCATGGGTTACTTATGGGTGTTCAATTGTCATGGATGGTTGGACAAATATACAACAAAGACCTTTGTTGAACATCATTGTCACCTCTCCAAGTGGGCCCTATTTCTTAAGGGAAATTGATTGTATTGGAAAGATGAAAGATGCAACTTTCCAGTTTGAGATATTGAAAGATGCAATTGAAGAGATAGGTCCTATAAATGTAGTTCAAGTTATCACAAATGCTGCACTAGTTTGTAGGTCTACGGAGTTAATGATTCAAAGCAGATATAAACATCTATTTTGGGCTCCATGTTGTGTGCATGCTTTAAATAATGCACTCAAAGAGATTGGAAAAATTTCTTGGACCACTTGCATAATTTTGGATGCAAAAGAGGTACAAATGTTCATTTGCAACTACCATGCCTTTCTAGCTATTTACAGAATTTATGCAAAAAAAAGTTCTTGAAACCAGTAGATACAAGGTATGCCACCTATTTTATTCTTCTTGATCGTATGGTGGAGGTGCAACAAGCCCTAATGGCCATTGTTATTAGTTCTGAGTGGGTTGCATGGGGGGAATCAAAAATAGATCAAGGAAAAAAGGTGAGGCAGATGTTATTGAGTGATGATTGGTGGGTTGATGTCAAATACATTGTCTCTTTCACCTCTCCAATAGTGGAGCTAATCAGGTATGCAGATTCAGATTCCCCTAACCTTGGGGAAATATATGAGTCAATTGATAGCATGATTGGACAAATTAAGTCCATGCATCAAAGGGACCCCTCTTTACAATTTTTTAATGAAATTCAAAAGTTGATAGAAAAGAGATGGAACAAATTGAACACACCTCTTCATATGGCTGCTTATGCACTTAATCCAAAGTGGTATGTGGAGAGGGAAGGTAGAGTTGCACCAATAGATGATCCTGAGGTGAAACAAGGGTTTGTTGATGCCATACAAAAAATGTATACAGTAGAGAAAGCAAGCCTAATTCGAGAACAATTTCTTGACTTTGTAGCCCCACTTTCTCTAACATTGCAAAGCAAGATTTGTTGGGTATGGCACAAAGAAGTCCTAGTGGATGGTGGAGGATGTATGGGGACAAAGCTCCAGAAATTTGTGCTCTAGCTATGCGTTTACCATCTCAAGTTGCTAGTTCCTCAGCTACAGAAAGGAACTAGTCCACATATAGTTTTATCCACTCTATTAAGAGGAATAGGCTTACCTCTACGAGGGCGAAAAACTAGTTTATGTGCATAGCAGTCTTCGCCTTCTTACAAGGAAAGCACCAGAGTATTTACAGGGACTAGCAGCACGGTGGGATGTAGATCAAGAGCATGCTTCCTAGAATGATGATGAGGTGCTTGGTCCATCTCTTGAGACAGGATTGGTAAATGTGCCATTAGATGACATCGAGTTGCAGGTGCAGGGCATTGATGAAGATGAGGGAGAAGGAAGTGAGGCTCATACATTTTTGGATGGGCTTAATGCAGAAGATCTAAACTTATGATTGGTTTGAACTTTGAAGTATAAAACTTCATGCTAGAGTGGGAATTGAGTCAAGGACACCCTTTTTTGTGATTTTGAGGCATTTAGCTATTTGGCACTCACACTATGTATTATTTTTAGCATTTTGCAATTTTGGACTATCATGCATGTTTTCCCTAACTTTAGATATATAATTATTAATTGAATCTTCTCAACTTTTGAATCTCATATTGATATTCTTAACCCCTTGCTGTTATAGATTCATATATGTGATTGCTAACTTATAATTAATTTATCTTTATCCACATGGTGAATTTAAAATAATAATAATATATATTATTTTATCATTTTAAATTTATAATATATATATATATATATATATATAGATATATTGTTGTCGTCCCCAACTTGTCGTCCCCTAAAAAATTTTGGGTGCGCTCTAGCCATACCAGAAACTCGTCCCCCCGTCCCTACCATCCCCAGAGGCTGTGCAACATAGATTTATTCTTATTTTTCTAATTTAAATGTTTTATTGTGCGAAGGTTTGATCATGATGTGTAAATATTGTGCAGGCCATGTGTATTGTTTTTCTCAAAGTTTCACTTTATTTGTAGAGTTGAGATTATTGCATTGCAGTGGAACATTCCATGACGTATTTTCATTGTTTAGTGATGCAATAGGTATGAAATTTCACCTTGAAGAGGAATTGGTTTTAGGGCTTTCTTGGAACTTTTTCGTGTGAAAGAGAGTTAAGATGCTCTTAAATATTATTGTTTGCCAACAGAAGAAAAAATAGATAAAGAAATTTTAAAATCATCACATCAATAAAACAAGTAAACAAGCAATTGACAAAAGAAAGAAATATCATACTATTCGCAAAATACACACATAGCAGAGTACAATTCGATTTCTTCACGACACTTACATATTTATGGTAGTCTACTTACAGTTAGAGTATGTTAAAAAGTCATTATGTATGTGACTGTCTATACTAGCTATGTCACCTAATCCACTAACAAATAGTCAGAGTGCAAGCCAACATCAACTTTGGTAGTCAACCCTTTATTATCTGTCCCCACCAAGAAAGATTGATCTGTCCTCAAAGCATTACTAAGTTCCCAAAAACAAAAAAGATGCACAATAAATAAAATTTTGCAATTGTGATAATCCATTTTTCCAGTGTGTTTATGGAGTCAGCCCCGTAACTGTAGATTAGTTGGCAATAATATGTACTATTAAGTCATTCCTTGTGACATCACTAGTCCAAACCCCCGATTAGCCTTATGTGCCACGCAAGGGGCCACATTGGTATGCCTGGAGGTTATAGTGGTAGCAGTCGGAATCGACCTCGTGTCACAAGAATACCAACCCTACCCAGTTGTTGATTCCGCTAGTTCACCAAAAAAAATGTGTTTATGGAGTGGGCATGCTACAAAATGAACCAATTCGTGGGTTGGAAGTGTCTATTATTAAACTTCAACATCTAATTGTTTTGTGTGGAAAGACAAGGTGGTGGAATACTCTAAGTCATAGCTCACACTAAAGGAGATTGTTGTGAGGACAGTGTCAATCGGTACCCTAGAAATTTGAACAAAAGACATAGGCTATGTCAATGTAGGTCTAGATATTGAATTGCAGAAGACAGTTTTTGAAGTCAATATATGAAGAGATGGTCCCTGTTACCTCCAAAACTCACTTATGTGTGTAAAATTCCCAAGCACAAAGTGAAAACTCAAGGGCAACTTAAAGGGGCTACCCACAGTGACCTTCGTAACTCCCTCTCACTTTAGGTTGGCTCTTCTCCAACATAAGGAGGGTATTCCTAAGTTATGATTATAGACTATGACAAGGAAACATTGTTTTTGTAGCATGGTAAAATAATGGAGTGGTGGACGACAAGGAATTAGCGTCTATCTAATGTTGGGCAAAATGGGGACAAAAGGTCAAACTACAAAGAGCACGTTTATGTTTGGTTAAGACAAACAAATCCATGACCTAAGTTACCTAACACATCCAAAAGGGTCACATGTCATGAATCCAATGTGTCAGACATGAATTCATAAGGACACATGTTTGGTACATGTCCTATTCACAGGAAACATGCAAAATGCATGTTTAACACATTCCCTCAATGTGTCTTATTTACAAGGAGAGGGAGGAGTGGTTGAAGGGAAAGAAAAAGATGAAATGGGTTTGGACAGCAGTGTTTAGTTGGCATTAGCCAACTTGGATCTTGATTCTTAATGAACCAATGCTAGAGCCAATCACTTTTGATGATGGTGATCCTCTTTAGGGGTCATCCTCCACACTAGCAGATCAAATATTGGGTTGGATATAGAGGAGGGGCATGGAGGAGAGAGTAGTAGCACTGATGCTAATTTTGATGGCAATGACACAGAGGACTACTGGAAGTCATGAGCTACGAGTCTCTTCCATCTACGGTTATAGTATCTTCCTTATTTTGAATCTGCCATTGGCATTCCCAACTATAGTAGCAATGACTCAATATCTCTGTAATATATTTTGATTTTGATGACTTGATGAGAAAATTGTAGTTTAAGGTTCTAATTTCTCGTCACGTTTGATCATCAATGATGTAGTATTAGTTGTATGATTGAATTTTTATCATCATTATGTAAATTTTTTTGATTTCTAAATTCAAAAACCATTTGAATCTTTATTTCTATATTTCATTTTTATGTGTATTTCACTAATTTGTTATTTTTTTAATATAGATAGATAGATATCATATCTTCTATGTCATGTTTCCTAAGTTGTTGTCTCATGTCCTACACTTGTATTTCCATGTACTCCGTGTCCCGTGTCAATATGTCAAGTAACTCAAATCATGCCACAAAAAGGCATCATATGTAATTGAATGATGTAGAGATAAACTTGGTGGGGACCTTAAAGATACCACATTCAAATCACTATGATGGTGCATCTTGGAATGAAGTGTTAACCCAACAACAAGTCTTAAAAGATGATAGATGTAAGATAACACATTTAGAAAAGGAGACTAAAAGGGGAAGAACCCTCACATTAAACCCTTCCAACGTGGTAAATACACCATTTCCTTTTGGCCTTGTTACCGCAAAAATCTAGTAGGCCTAGTGCAAAGCCTCAATAGGCCACCTAGGTCTTATAGCAACAAGAATTAGCCACCACTCTCACCTCAATGGCTTCTCTCCAGCGCCTTAGTGGTGGATATTATCCCAACAACAGGGGCTTCCCCACAAAATATCACCAACAAGATATACAACCAAGGAGCTAGAGAGAAGCCTTATAAGGTATTGGCCAAACCTTGAAAGGCTGAGATAGGAGTTGCCTATAGTTCAGGTACACTTTCCTAAGACCTTTATGACTTAGAAGAAAGTTGTTATAAGTTAGGATTTATGATTTGCAGATTTAGGGCTTGCAATGTCATATAGCAGCTTGGGAAAAATAGTCTATGAATGATAATATCAACGAAGGAGCAAAGGCTATGAAAGGAAGCACGCTAGGGTTACGTAAACAATGGTTTTAAATCATTGAAAACGCACATGACAGCAATTAAAATCAAGATATCAACACTAATTTTGGGGTGAAAACAGCAATTAACGGTAGATTTTGCCCACTGGGTGAGAGCATTGACTAGTGCATAAGTGGAGAGCTCTGATGTAAAGCTATTTGTGGGCCATAATAGGGCTATTGGCTGGTTGGCTGATAAATGAGGAGAAAAATTTTCTTCTATGGGTTACCCACTTTTGGTGGGTAAAAAGCTGACCAGAAATGATCATATGTTAAATTGAAGTAGAATTGATTAATGTCAATAGTGAACCGAATGTTAACTTAAAGTGCTTTGACCGTGAGAATCGATTGAAAAGGGATGAATTGACAACAAAATTAAAACATAAGCAAGATGTAAACAGAAGAGAAAAGCAGCAAAACACAATGATACCAGACAGCAAGATTGAATACGTAGTTCATCCCTGATGGACTACATCTTTAGGTCCGCTTTCAAGATGGGTGACCGCTTTATTAGGATTGAATCCGAGGAGGTCAATTACACAGCAAATTAACCACACTGATTATGCACGCAGGCACTTCTGGTCACTGTCACAAGAAAGCTCTCTGAAATAGTTTTCCAACACCTGCCATGGCTCCCAATTTTGACTCCCAATGCTCTTGTTACATTGAAAACAAAACAGCCTATATCCTCCGGGAGCGAATCGGACGGCACCGGGAGCAAATCGGACGGCGCCGGGAGCGATCCGGCGGAAGGATAAAAAAAAAAAAATCAAATTTACAAACAAACAAAAAATAAATAAATAAATAAAATAAAATTGTTTTAAAAACCCAATGGGCTAAAAATATTTCATTATTAGTTGAATGAGTTGAGTAGAAGCTGGAGAGCAAGAGCAAAGGAGCGAGGAGCAAGCGCCGAGGAGCGAGGAGCAAGGAGCAAGCCTGCAAAGAGGCAAGTAACTTAGTAATTTAGTTAGTTTAGTTAGTTTAATTTAGTTAGGTAGTAATTTAGTTAGTTTAATTTAGTTTATTTAGTTTATTAACTATATTTAGTAAAAAAATCATGAATCTAAATAAATTAAATTAATTTGCAGATTCAAAAGCCTAAAAATATCAAACATCTTGGACCTGGCTATATTTCTTGGCATTTTCCTCTTCTTGGTCCCTTTTATGGTTATTATGGTGCTGGAAAGTAGGAAACAGAGGGGCCAAAATGAAGAGGGGGATGAAGAAGCTGGAGAAAGTCGAATTGATGAAAACCCCGGTGAGGAGGAGCTGGAGGAGGGTGAACATGACTCTCAAAAAATTAAACAAGACCAAACCCTATTGTGGAACTATGTTAACAGGGCTGAAACAGGGAGAGGGGGTGGAGCCACTAAATTTCATTGCCCCCATTGCAACAATGATTACACAGGTTCATACACCCATGCCAGAAGACACCTCTACGGGAAAAGGCCATGGGATGGAGACAAACAAATAGGAATCAAAACTTGTCCAGCGGTGTCAGCAGCGGATAGAGCCAAATACATAAGGGAAGAGGAGGAAGCCCAATACAAATCAAAAAAATCAAGGGGTTTCTTTGAACCAAGCTCACAATCACAAGCACAAAGAACTCCTTCAACATCCTCCCAAGGCAGTGGATATGGAGGCACAGGGTCATCAGGTTTAAGGCGTAGAACCATATCAAATTTTCTTGATGAGGGGTGTAGGAATGATGTGGATTCAAAGGTTTACAGGTTTCTCTATGCATGTGGGATACCATTCAATGTTCTTCGCTCACCTTATTGGCACGAAATGGTTTCTGCCATAAATGATGCCCCTAAAGGATACAAGAGCCCTGGGTATGACAAGGCAAGAACCGTTGGACTTGATCATGAAAAAGTACAAATATCACATTCTTTAAATAGAATGACAAGTTCTTGGACTTACCATGGGGTGTCCATTGTATTTGATGGATGGACAAATGTAAAAGGTAAGCCATTGATAAGTGTTCTTGCTGTGTCTGTTAGTGGTGCCATCTTTCTAACTGCACATGATTACTCAGACAAGTTCAGGACCGCCATCAACATTGCAGAAGCATTACTTGAAACAATTGACTGTATTGGGCCATACAATGTCATCCAAGTCATCACTGATAATGCTCCTAATTGTAAGGCAGCAGGAGCAATTATTGAGGATAAACACCCCAACATATTTTGGACTGGATGTTTGGTTCACACATTGAACCTTTTGATGCATGATGTTGTCAAGAACAAAAATGCACAATACAAATGGATTGGTGATTTGTACAAGAAAGGCAAACAAATGATAAAATTTATTACAAATCATAGCAATACCCATGGCCTTTTCCGCAGTCACTCGAGATTGGAGTTGTTGAAGATTGCGAAGACCAAATTTGGTAGCTATTACCTCACCTTCGGGAGCCTTTTGAAGGTAAGAGAGTCATTGGCTAGCATGGTATCAAGTCCACATTGGCAGGTATTAAAGGAAAGGGCTACAAATGCAGCTGACAGGTGAGGTTTTGAACTGGTGGAGGAGGCCGCTCTTGATGGTCAGTTTTGGACAAGTGTGAGGCAAGTATTGGATTTCACCAAGCCCATTTATCATATGATTCAGTTTGCAAATACAGACAAACCAGTGATTGGCGAGGTGTATGAGCAGATGGATACCATGTTGGGGCAAATAAAAGATATTGTTCATAACAGAGATCCCAACTTGTACAAATTGATTCATGATTGTGTGTGTGAACGGTGGAATAGACTTAATCTTCCACTACATTGCTTGGCGTATATCCTTACGCCAAAATACTACTCTACATCTTGGTTAGGCCAACCTGCACCAGGGGGTGGGATTAGGACCAAACCCCATTTAGATGCAGAGGTAACTAGTGGATACTTGCAAGCATTAGAAAAGTTGATACCTGGCAGGGAGGAATGTGCAGTTGTGTGCCTTGAAATAGGCAAATACTTCAGTGGCACTGGTTTGTTTGGTACCTTCAATGCAATGGAAGACAGCGACAGATTTGATTCTCTCACATGGTGGGAAACATATGGCGGCCATGGACTTTTGCCAAAATTGGCAAAAAAAGTTCTATCACAGGTTGTGAATACTTCTTCTACAGAGAGGTGTTGGAGCACCTACAGCTTCATACACAATGTGAAAAGAAACAGACTCAATGAAAACCGAGCAGAAAGCTTGGTTTATGTGCACTACAACTTGAGGTTGTTGAGTCATTACTGTGATCGGGCTTATGAGGATCCCACATATAAAATTTGGGACAATCACCCAAAGGATGACAATTTGGAGGATGGTATAGTGCATCTTGAAGAACTGGAAGAGGAATTTATAAGCGATGAAGATGAAGAAGCTGCAGCTGCAACAGCCATGCCACCTCCACCTCCACCATCCAGTAGCAGTGCTCGAGGTCCAAGTCTTGTTCCTTCGTTGTCGCCACCTCCATCTACACCCTCACATGGAGGGCATGTGCCTTCTAGTTCTGGTCGTCGGTCTGTGCGGGAGACTCCTAGAAGACCACCACGACCTGCTTATACTCCTGGAGACTCTCGTGGTAAGGGCCACATGTAGATTTACAGTTTACTTGTCTTTTCTAGTTTCTATTAGTTTTGATCACTGTTGAGTCTTGAGTCCTTGACTCTTGACTCTTGACTCTTTCATATCATAATGATATTTTTTGTAAACAATATATGACTGTAACAATGAAAATTTGAAGTTTGAAGTTGGCAATTATAACTCATTGGTAATGATTGTGAATTATGAATATGATGCTTCGTGAAAGACTAAAGTTGTTTCATTTCATTTCATTATTCATGTTTCATTTTATAACATTTCATTTCATGTTAACAGTTAGAAGTTAGGACTTAGAAATATCTAAGATATTACTTCTTGCAATGGTTAAACTTAGCTTACAAGTACAACTTTGGTGATTAATGATGATAAATGTTATATATTGAATTTTCAATTTTGAAAGCTTGAAGATGAAATTTTAAGATTGAATTTGATGAATCATGATTCACGAGACTCAATATGTTGCAGTTGTAATATGTATTTTACTAACTTGTGGACATGGTTGATGAAGATTATAATTTCTAGATGATTGATGTGATATGGTTCAATGATCACTTTATGTTTTTTTATGTTTTTTATATCTAATTCATCATTCTACATGTTTTTGTTGACATATATGTATCAAAAATTAAAAAATATAAAATATATATATATATATATATATATATATATTTTTAAAAAATCGCTCCTGGATTCGTTCCCAAACCGGGAGCTTCTGAAAATGGTCGCTCCCGCTCCCGCTCCCAAGTAACATTGGACTAGACAGATAGTAGGTGAGGGTAGAGTTCCCTCACTCTCCACCTTGCCCTAATGATGTACCAATACATTTGATCAACCACCTGAAAGTGATGACCCTGATGATGTTGATCATGGCATATTTTGAATCTGTGAATTGTTCCATCCATCTGCAGTATGCACAACTTGCGAAGATGGTTAAACAACCTGTTATGAACATGGCAATTGACTTCTTTCCACAAAGTACCATGAGTTAGTGATTCATAAACATCTTTGAAAACAATCTCTACAAGATATTGTTCAATACTATTGACATGTACTAACAATCTATTTTTCGGAATAACAGAAACATTCAAAGACATTCTTGACATCATACCAGCTACTTGATTTGATATACTTTCCTGATTCTTGATTACTAAGTGAACTTGCTGCAATAAACCCATCAAACTGTAATGTGAAAACTGCTGCAACTTAGTTTGATTTTGAAAGTATTGAAGTGGTTGTTGATTTGTTTGAATCACTATTTCCTCACCCATTAAATGATGTCTCCATTGATTAACACTTTCCCTTAATGCATAAGTTTCCCTTAGATGTATTAGATACTTTGACATTGCTTTAGAAAAGGCTTTGATATGAAAACAAATGGGCTTCCTCTCCACTTGAAAAGAGGCTTCCAAACTATTTGAAACATGAAATGGTGACACAATATAAGAGAAATTTAACACTGAATTTCCCCAATACTGACCTGCATCCCTGTAACTGATAACTTCCAAACTTGGACTGAATTGATTCATTCTGACATTAGGAAGAGGAGCTTTAGGCATCAACTATAACTCATGTTGTATTCCCTACTTATGAGTAAGATGTTTGGTTTCTTTAAATAGAACTGAAAAAATTTCTACCTTCTTGATCAAACTATCTTTAAACTGAGACTCATAACTTGAACAAACATCATGTCGATTCTTATGTTGTTCCTTTACACACATGATTACAAATCTCTTATTTGAACTTATTAATCACTTCATCTGATTAGCAACAACTAAATTCAAGTGAGTTTTACTTTTATGTGCCCTGACAATAAATTCAACCCCATCTTTCTTAAGGTGATATTTATGCTCTCTCCTATAAAACACTGCATCATGATCATAAAGATAAGGACTTCCCAAGACAAATCCACATGTCTACTGGAACCACATCTAATTCCACTTCATCAATGTAATTAGTTGTAATGGCAAATCTTAATCAACACTGTTTTGTGACTTTTATCTGAGTTGATTTATTTAGCCATCCTAATGGGTAAGGTCTTGGATGATTCCGTGTCTCCAAACCCAAAGTTCTTAACTAAATATTCAAATATTAAATTGGTATGTGATCCACTGTCAAACATTGTATCTATTTTTGTGTGCTTAGAAGTTATCCTTATGTTAAATAATTCAACTCTTTTATCCTCATTTGAAGGATTTATGTTTGATGAAGATGCAATAGTATTCGAACTTGAACCAGTGTCAGAAGTTTTACCTGTCGAAACTATGGCAGTTATCCTCCTTTCATCACCTGAATCGGAACCTAGATCTTGTTGGATTGCTGCAATTGCTTTCTTTTCATCCTTCTCTTTAAGGAACTTTTTGGGCTTAAGTTCGGGATGAAGTTTCCAACACCTAGATTCATCATGACCGATTCTCTGGCAATGAGAACAAGTAGGTCTTTCCTTCTGAGTTGTCGCTGATTTCTTTCTCTTCAAATTGTTCTTCCCCTTACTGTCATTGGAATCCTTGATTTCCAACTCTTTGGATGATTGTGGTGAAAACTTGAATGGTCTGCCACCTGATTCAATATGTATGGCTTGAACACAAACTTCATCAAAATCATCAGGATTAAACATCAATAATGTATGCTGCAAATATGAATGTAAATTGTCGATGTATTTTAATAAAGTTTCACGTGTATCCAATGAAATACCAAGCGTCGCCCGTAGGGGTTTGGTCTCGTGGTCAACAAATGGTCTGCTAAGTCGTTCGTGTCGTTGTGCAGGTCACGGGTTCAAGTCTCATCTTACCCTGAGGGGTCGTTCCTTGCGGGCTGGGCGGTTCCTCCTAGCTGTCATAGTGGCAGCCGGTGGGATTCGACCTCGTGTAACGCGAGTATGATACCACTATTGTTGTTGATTCAGCTAGATATCAAAAAAAAAATGAAATACCAAGCGCCAATGCTTTCTTTCTGAACCCTTGAGTAAACTCCCGAACACTCTGCCCTTTACCTTGCCTCAAGTGCTGCTAATCAATAATAGCGTGCTGCATGTATCCTAAAGGATAGAATTGTTTCCTAAGAGTTTTTAAAAACTTAGACCATGAAAAGATGATTTTACCTTTTCGCTTTACATGTATCTGAGTTTTACTTTTCTACCAGATTATAATTGTTCCCCCCCATTCTATGTAGCACACTGAATTTTCGTTTTATCGTCATAAATGTTCTGAATACGACAATACACTTCTAATTGTTTAATCCAGTTATCTAGCTTTTCAAGATTCATTTCGCCATCATAAATAGGTAACTCAAATTTTACATCAAGTTTCAAAAGAGATGTTTTCTTAGGTTGCTTTTATGTTTCAGATTCTGCACTGGAAGAAGAAGAAGAAGAAGATGATGATGATGGAGGTGAAGGAGGTTTATCACCTTGCCTTTACCTTTGTCCTTCTTCGATGTCTTTGAAGAAGAAGTTGCATCTCTTGCCTTCTTATCATTGTTGCATACTCAATAATGCTTGCTGAAACTGTTCCCCGCTCATCTTAGTTTCAGCAGTTTCACCTACATCAGATCCTGTCATGGTCGACTTATGAGCGACTTTTCGCTTTCCAATCTTTGGATCAATCTCCTCGAGGATTCCTTCTCCACGTTGCGACTTTTATCTGGTTAACATTCAATGGCAAAATTCTGCAAACACAATTTGCTCTGATACCAAATTATATGATCTGAAATGATCATATGTTAAACTGAAGTAGAATTGATTAATGCCAACAATGAACTGAATGTTAACTTAAAGTGCTTTAACCGTGAGAATCGATTGAAAAGGGATGAATTGACAACAGAATTAAAACATAAGCAAGATGTAAACAGAAGTGAAAAGCAGCAAAACACAACGATACCAGACAGCAAGATTGATTACAAAGTTCGTCCCTGATGGACTACGTCTCCAGGTCCACTTTCAAGATGGGCGACCACTTTATTAGGATTGAATCTGAGGAGGTCGATTACACAACAAATTAACCAGACTGATTGTGCACACAGGCACTTCTGGTCATTGTCACAAGAAAGCTCTCTGAAATAGCTTTCCAACGCTTGTCACGGTTCCCAATTCTGACTCTCGATGCTCCTATTACATTGAAAACAAAACAGCCTATATCCTCCAGAATCTGCATACAAAACTCAAAACCACTCTCCCTTTCTCAATGAGAACAAAATTGGCTTTATAGCCCTCCAAATACACTCTAACTCCTTTCTGCTGAGTTTAGGAGTGAATAGGCTGAAATTAGGGTTTAAGGGTCTCGGTCATGTCATGGTTGGACACCTAAGGATAAGGTTGCCATGGTCCTCGAATTATAAACTGCATAAAAACAAACAAAAACCCAAAAATACCAAAGTTTGTCCTTGAACCTGCTGGCGATTATCAAACGGCGCGCTAATCAGGCGGTTTCCATATGACTAGGTGCATGCCCTGACAGTCGACTGGCTGACTGACACCTACCCGGTTACCCTTCGGTGGTTCCAGTTTGCGGTTAGCTCATGTGACAGTTGTATTCATCAACCTCCACCCAGTTAGACCCTGCCCGCCATGGTTAACGACTATCCGATGGTTTTGTTCACATGTTCTGCAGTTCCGACGCGACTAACTGATGTGGTTAGGGAACTGTAATACATTGTAATGTTTAATTTATATGGTTTATGTGTATTACATGACCCGAATGGGATTTAGCTTAGGTTTTAATGTATTTAGATACATGGTGTAGTTTATAGGTTAGGTTTTTAGACTTAGGTTAAGTGTTAGGTTTTATCATTAGGTTCGAATGGTATAATGTTTTTTTAGAGGTAGGATTTACACTTGATCTAAAAGAAAAACCCCGTTTACATCAATTGTCACAATGTGACATTCGAACCCATAAGATGATAACCATGGACCATGTTTGACAATCAAGCCCTGGCAGACTGACGACACCCACATGTCGACAACTAGGTACAAAACCATATTCTTCGAACACCATGAAAACCATATCAACCATTGACATCACTAGCGGAACTGAAACCAACACCGGACAACCTGAATCATAAACATCATTGTCGAAGTTGAAGACACAGGACACTAAATGCTAATGACGAATACTAGCAAAGCTAAAAGTTCAAGACCTCATATGGTCATTTGACGATCACTTCGATGTTGAACCAATGAAGACTCCACTCATGTTGGACTGACAAGATCCTCCTGGATCAAAAGCCTCTCAATTATGTTGTTTGCAAGTAACTTCTAACATCAACAACAATAATTACAAATGAAAACAAGTTTTACATATGAATAGAGAGAACCTTGGACTTTCCATTATGTCTTCCAAGCTAAGTAACCTAACACGTGGATTCAGAATTCGTCAGACACGGGGATTCGAGTGTCGGATTCAAACACATTGACCCCCCGAAATAGGACACCTTCGGATACATTATATATTATTTTATTATATATATATATATATATATATATATATATAGATATATATTAAAAATTAGATATTTCTTACACAAATTCTCATTAATGATACAAATTCATTGATTTCAAACATAGATCTTCATCAGATGTAAGTTTCACTGTTTAAAAAGTTAGTGACATTATAGCATGCATAGTACATACAAAATTCAAATACATGTCACATAAATGATAAATCAATGAATCATAAATTCTAAATTCATAAATGATAAATCATAATACATATTCAATTCATTAATGATCCAATAGGAGAAAGACAAGATAGTAAGATAAAGACACTGACAGCTGTAGTTTTCTCATTAAGTCATCAAAATCAAAATGTGTTACATAGGTAGTGTAATGCCAATGGCAAATAGAAATAGAAAATACAAAACAACTACAAGTATACAAGCCTCAAGGCAGTAGGTAGCTCATGACTCATGAGTCATCAATCCTCATAGTCATCATCAAAATCAGCATCATTGTCCTCATCATCATGGTCACCGCTACTCTCCTCTGTTGCATCCTCCTCCCCTGTATCCAAAGTCGCCTTTGCATCTGTTGTTGTGGAGGATGACCCCTCTACAGTATCACCATCATCAAATCTAACCGGGTCTAGCACTGGATCATTGAGATCCATGTTGGCCAATGCCAACTCAAAACTGTTGTCCAAACCCATATCATCAGGAAAGACATCCCACATCTTTGTCTTTCCCTTCAACCACTCTTCCCTCTGCCTGTAAATAAGACGAAGGTTGGTGTGCACATACACCATTGTCTCTGCCCTGGACTGCTCAAGCCTGCTCTTCTTAACACTATACAAATTCCCATATGTGCTCCAATTCCTCTCGCAACAAGAGGATGAAGTCACCTGAGAGAGGAGCCTCATGGCTAACTGTTGTAGAGGAGGGCTTGTTGCCCCATGATTTGCCCACCAAGAATAGGGCTTCTTAGCCCCCTTGTCTCTAATCACATCATATCCTGCAAATCGACCAGTGCCAGTGGAAAACTCTGCAAAGGCATCCTCCACCTCATCAAGCAATGCTCTATCCTGAAAAACCCGCCTGAATGCATCTTTCCTCCCCTGTGAGATTTCACCATCCATGTGAAGAGGGAATCTGCGAAAAGGTCCACCATTTAGCGACTCATGGCTGTAGTATTTTGGGTTCAATGAGTGAGCCAAACAATGTAAAGGTGTGCAATTCTTATCCCATCTGCTGACAAGAATATCTTGTATAGTACCACAGAAGTCCTCTGGTGATGTCTCATACTCGGGGCACTCACTTTGTAGAATAATGCTTCTCATAGACTCAATCATGGAATCCAATCCCTCATAAACCTCTCCTAGGATGGGTTGGTTTGTATCTATAAATCGAAGCAAAGAAATGATAGGGTCCATGATCTGAATAATTAGATCTAGACTCTCCCACCAAGCATCATCAAGCATTGTGTCCTTCACTCTTTTAGAGGCTACTTGATCTGTCTTTCTCCAAAAAGACCAAAACTCTTAAATAACCATGGCCCCAAGAGCGGTCTTGACCTCCCTCAACCTCTTCAACATGATGAATGAAGAGGCAAACCGTGTATCTGCAATCTTCAACAATGTTAGATTGTTGTACTCCTTGTAGATAGTGAGGGCATTTGTAGGGCATTTGTATGGTTTTGTACAAAGTTACGGATATGTTGTGCATCCTCGATAATGTTACCAATCCAAAGCACATCAAAAGCAATGGATTTCAGTGCTAAGTTCAATGAATGGACAATGCAAGGTGTCCAAAACAATTGTGGATATTTAGCTTCCACAACCATGCCAGCAGCCTTGCAAACAGGTGCATTATCTGTAATGATTTACACACAAGAATCAACACCTACATCTTCAATAACTTTAATAAATAACTCACCCATATATTGTGCATCCTTGTATTCTCCAAGTGTATCCAGTGTCCACTGCTTTCAAGAAAACTGGACCATTCAAGGAAGACACCATGAATTTGATAAGTGGGTGTCGTGCTGGATTTGTCCATCCATTAGAAACAGTGCTAACCCCAGATGTTGGCCATGATGCTTTAATAGGCTCAAGCATTTTTTGCACTTCTTTTTGTGTCTTAATCAACAATGTGGTTCTAAGCTTCTCTGAACCAGAAGGCACATACCATGATGGAGCTCCTTGAGTTAGAGCTCAGCACATCTCAAGAAATAGAGATAAGCATGCAACATTAAAGGATATGAAGTTTTGATAGAAAAAAAGGCAATCGTGAGATCAAGCTCTTCCCGTTTCTCCTTTTGAAAAATCTTGTCAACTGGACCAAGTGAGATTGTCTTTCTTTTTGCTGCTTGTCCCCCACTAGAACTCTCAAATGGGAATTTGTTGTTGTCTTTCCTCAAAAATGGAAGGGGGTCATCATTCTTGGTTTTTTTTATTTTGCAACCACATTTTCGATACCAAAGTGAACTCACTGTCCATTTATTTCCTCTTTTGTAAAGGAACTTGTGTACAAGCTCCAACTCCACAACCTGGTAAAGCCAACAAATGGCCTTTCACACGGTAATATGTGCTTGTGAAAGTATTGTGGCAAAAGTTGCATCTCCAATTCACATTGCCTCCCCCCTTCACCTTATTGCTTGGCCCATCCTCTCTTGTGACATATTTCTACAAGGGATATTTCTCAATGTTACCTTTAGGAGGAAGTCTTCCCTCAACATCACTTGCAATAGAGGGAATACTTGCAGCAGACTCTGATGAAATTGGGGGAGGAGGGGCATCTCGAATGAGGACATTCTTGTCTTTCTTTGCCCCTTACCTGTTGCCCTTGATTGAGCCATGAATACTGTAAAAAAATAAACAAAACATGCACAAAATTTGTAAAAGAAATGAATATACAAACTATTGTAATACAAATGCAAAAAAATAGAGGAAATGAACTTACTTGTTGCTTGAATCTCCTTGAAAACGTTCCACACCCTTTGCTCCTTGATCCAAACTCCTCACAGCAAACCCATAGCCCACCTATTGCAAAAGAAATGAGTGAAAATGATGCAAAGGAAAGGCATTTCCGCCCTTTTATGGCCGCGTGGGTCCCATTTTGCCAGATTCGTGTCCGGAAATCGGGACACGATATGGATTCGATCGTGTCCCAATTGAACACGACTTGTCCCAATCCCGAACACGATTTAGGTCGAATCGTGTTGGATTCGACGAATTCGAACACGATTTAGGTCGAATCCTGTCGGATTCAACGGATTCGGACACGTGGCCCTGTTAGAGCGAATCTGGATTCAGAGCTTCCAAGAGATATACAAAAAGGCCCCAAGAGAAGACACTCCTCACAAATCCAACCATGACAAATGATGTAGAAATATACTCTTTTAATAGAGTCGAGCTCCATCTCCATTTACAATAAAATAATAATTGTTTTCCTAGGTCCATTAGTTCTCCAAGGAATAAGAATAAAATAATCTTCTCAACAACTTCCTTACTAAAAGTAAACAACTTCCTTACTAAAAGTAACAACGAGTTGTTGAGGTCCGCTTTCTTCTCTAAGAAGAAACAATAAAATATACTTGAAGTTATTTAGATGCATCCTTATCCCCAAGGATAACAATTAAATAATCTTCCCTCACATAACCAACTCTATTAGAATATTTCTATTTAGTATTTAATGCTCATTCTTTTAGCTGTTGCTATTTTTATTCTTTTAGCAGTTTCTTAGATGAAACTGATTGTTCCCATATTCTACATAGAAACCTGATGTTTCTATTATTGTAAATATCTTTGTATTATCATTGAGCTGTTGGCTCATTCCTAATGAATTGATTCGATATTCTTTTACATGCGTGTTTCGCACTGTTTTATGGTATCAGAGCACAGGGATTTTTTTTTTTTTCGAAATAATTTTTCATAATTTGAAAAATTCAGTAGTTCATTTCGAAACTGCTCTCAGGGTCTGTAGATTTCTTGATCAGCTATCCTCTTCATTCCTTTCTAAGGTCGAGCCCTCTGTAAGCCAGGTAGCCTTCACTGAGTCTTAGCCTCGGCTTTGCTCACTGTGATAAAAGCTTACAGTCGTCAATCTCGATACAGAAAGGGATTCTTCTCCTGCATTATCATTTTATGAGGAATTAACTTTGTGGTGGTGCTCGGAATCGTGAAATTGTCTTGAAATTAAAATCCGGCATTTCGAATCCGGGGGCAGCAGTCGATTTGTCGGTTGAACAGTTTATTTGTTTTGAAGTCTTGTTTATTTCGTGGCCCGTGAATCCTCAGCCACTGAGAATATCAGTGTTCAACTCTCGTTTTCAACCTTCGTTTTCACGGTGAATCCTCAGCTGAGACGTTAACCACGGGAACGTGGCATCTCAGTCTTCTTCTGTCACGATACTTGGAATCGCACGCATATCAATCTATTGACTTGGTGAATCAAAACCGGAAGCGGTAGCGGAAATCAAAGTTAATTCGTTTTTGTTTGCTCAAGTATTTTCGCTCACGTATTCGACAGAACCACGTGAAGGCACTTTCCAGCGGCACCAATCTCCCCAAGGCTTCGGGTATCCTCGTCAACACTTTCTCCGACCTCGAAGCTTCGTTTTTCGACGCCCTCCGCAGAGTATAAGTGACGGCAGGGATTACCTCCCGTGTATTACTTTCCACGGACGCCATTTTCCAGATTACGTTGGACGCCATTTTCCAGATTACGGCCGTTTCGGTTTCGGTTACGTTTCAACGTTGGATGTGTTACTCATTGGACAAAGAATGAATTAATGTTCCAATTTTTTATTGCTGTTTACGTGTGGAGGACCGTCCCAGAACAGCGTGGACAGTAAGTGACGGCATTTTTTCATTAAAGCGGTGGGATCAGAACAGCGTGGACAGCTTCAGTCTACGTATTTTTTTTCCCTTCACATCAGCTTTAATCTTATAAAGATACATGTGATCTCTTGTCTGGTGTTTTGATCTGGTACAGATCTGAGTTATTTTTTTTTGTGCAAGCCTATTTCTTTCAAAACAGAATTTGTTAAGGTTTGGTACAGTCATCCTGAAAGAGGAATTTTAAGCAGGCAGCTACATTTTTTTTGTGTCAGACTTCTGTATTGTCTTTAGGAAAATGGCCACGCTCACCAATCTGATGTTAGAAGGAAATCAACGCTTTAATGGCAGCAACTATAACATTTGGAAACAAAGAATGCTGACCATTTTTGAATACAGGCGTCTTGATCAGCTCATTTTGGGCAAAGAGCCTTGTCCCGGTACAGCTGGTACCGATCAAGATAAATTTGATGATCGAAATCGAGAGGCTGTTATGCTTCTCAAGCTCTCTGTCGCTGATGATCAGTTACCACAGATTCCTTCTGGCAAGACCGCTGCCGAAATCTGGCAACAGTTGAAAGAACTGCACGAGACATCTGACAAAAGCAGAGCATTTTTTCTCAAAAATCAGTTGTTCTCCATCATGATGGATGAACATATGTCTTTACAAGAACATCTCAACAGAATTAAAGACATTCGAGATCAGCTCGAAGCCATTGGTCGGACCATGGAGAAAGAAGATATGGTAGTTATTACTCTGAAAAGTCTACCGAAATCTTATGAACACTTCATAGAAACTCTCAACATTACGACCACAAATGTTGATCTGAAGTTTCCAGATTTATGTACCAAACTTCTGCAGCAGGATCGGTGGAAACAGCAGTTTGGTAGTGGTGCTTCATCAGTGCCCTCGGAAAATGCATTTGCTGCAAAATACCAGTCCTCTCAGTCCTTTCAGCAGAAAGGCTCTTCTCAGTCTTTTGAACCTGCTAGGAAGAAAAGTGTGCAGTGTAATTACTGTCACAAGTTCGGTCACATGAAGAAAGAATGCCGACAGAGGATTGCTTCTGAACAGAAGAAACAGGGAGGGCCACATCAGACAGCAAATGTTGCAGAACATTCCGGGCAGACAGATTCTGCCTTTTACGCCTTTATGGCTAAAAGGTCTTCAGAACATGTTCCTTCCTCTGCATGGTACATTGATTCTGGTGCATCACGTCACTTTTCTCACAGGCGTGACTGGTTTATTGACTTCTCACCTTTCAGTGATTCCGTGGTATTTGGTGGAGGTGAAAAATACACTGTCGCTGGCAGGGGTACAGTTCAAATTCAGTCTGGTGGACGCACACTCATATTTCTGAATGTATACTATGTTCCTGGTATGGAGATTAATCTGCTATCTGTCAGCCAGATTATGAGGAATTCTCCTCAGCTTGATGTTGTGTTCAGTGCACACAAGTGCTCCATCATTGACAGGGAGACCAGTCTAACAGTTGCTGTTGGCCTAGAGGACCATGGTCTATACAAGCTACTTGACACCGGTGACTCTCCAGAAGTGGCTCTAGCAGCACGTGTCTCTCCCATCATCACTCTATGGCATCAGCGATATGGGCATCTAAATATGCAATATCTCTCTCAGCTCTCTCGGGAGGGACTTGTGTCAGGACTACCTGATATTCAGACTCAGCAGTTGGGGATATGCAGCGCCTGTCAAGCGGGAAAGCAACATCAGTCTTCATTCACAAATGGAGAATCTTGGCGAGCATCTCAAGTACTTCAGTTACTTCATGCTGATATTTGTGGTCCTATGAATACACCTTCTATCACTGCTTGCAAATATTTTTTACTTATTGTAGATGACTTCAGTAGAAAGATGTGGGTGTATTTTTTTAAAAATAAATCTGATGCTCTTAGTACCTTTCAGAAGTTTAAAACCTTAGTTGAAAAAGAATCTGGTTATAATATCATGACCCTTAGGACCGACAATGGGGGGGAATTTTGTTCCTCAGCTTTTGCCAACTTCTGTGATATTCATGGCATCAAACGTCAATTAACCACTCCTTACACTCCCCAGCAGAACAGTGTTGTAGAGCGTCGCAACCGCACGATTGTTGAAATGGCTCGTTCCATGTTACAACACAGGAGTGTTCCAAACAAATTCTGGGCTGAAGCAGTATTTACTGCTGTTTACCTTCTTAACCGATCACCTACTCAGGTTGTTAAAGTGAAGACTCCTGAAGAAGTTTGGTCTGGTCGTAAGCCTAAGATCAGTCACCTCAAAGTATTTGGCTCAGTTGCATATGTTTGGATTCCATCTGCTAAGCGCTCTAAGTTGGATTCCAAAAGCCAGAAACTCATGATGACAGGTTACAGTGATCATCACAAGGACTATAGGCTGATAGATATAACCACTGGTCGTCTTAGCTTCAGTAGAGATGTAGTATTTGATGAAGACAGAGGATTCTTTCAGTCTTCTTCTTCTGAGCAGCGTTCTGAGGATCAGCCTCACAGTGTTCTTCTTCCGGTCGGTCCACCTGATGGGAGGGATGATGTAGCATCAGTATTTGATAATACTCTATCTGAGCTTCCTCCAGCAACTAACCCTCCCCTTGCTGCTCCTATTGCTCTTGAGTCTTCTCCACATTCTCCTGATATTGGTTCCTCTACTCCTGATATTGGTTCTTCTACTCTTCGGCCTAAATGGTGGGCTAAAACCATTGGTGATCTTCGGGATGATGAGCTCCTTGAAGGTAGGACTTCTAGACATAAGAACAGACAACAGTCTACAGTCAATTTTGCTCTTATGGCTAACCTACACAGTATTTATGAGCCTCAAACCTATTCAGAGGCTAAGGGTACATCTGAGTGGGAACAGGCTATGGAAGCCGAATTCCAGAGTCTTCAAAAGAATCACACCTGGACACTCTCTGATCTTCCTGCCGAAAAAAAGCCCATAGGCTGCAAATGGGTGTATAAAGTGAAATACAAAGCTGATGGAACCATAGACAAGTATAAAGCTCGTCTTGTGGCTCGAGGGTTCTCACAGAAGGAAGGCATCGACTATGAGGAGACTTTTGCTCCTACAGCCAAGATGAGTACCATAAGGCTTGTCCTTGCCCTAGCAGCTCAGTTCAATTGGAAAGTTCATCAGATGGATGTAAAGAGTGCTTTCCTAAATGGTGATCTTCAAGAAGAAGTCTACATGACGCAGCCCCCAGGATTCAAAGTTGCTGGTCAAGAACAGAAAGTGTGTCGGTTAGCTAAAGCAATCTATGGATTGAAACAAGCTCCTCGTGCTTGGTACATGAAAATTGATCAGTACCTGACAGATCAGGGTTTTCAGCGGAGCTCATCTGATGCAAACCTGTATATCAAGCATACTGGTAATGATATCTTGTTTGTGGTTGTCTATGTGGATGACCTTATCATTACTGGCAGCTCTGCACATTTGATCCATGGGATCAAACAAGATCTATGCAGCACTTTTGAGATGACAGACTTGGGACTTCTTCATCATTGTCTGGGGGTTGAAGTTTGGCAGACTGAAAATCAGATCTTTCTCTCTCAGTCCAAGTATGCCAAAAATCTTGTGGAAAGGTTCAGAATGCAGGATTGCAAACCGGCCACGACTCCTATGGAACCAAGGCTCAAACTTTCAGCACAGTCACCCTCTCCCCTTGTGGATGAAACTTTATACAGGCAATTAGTGGGCAGTCTCATCTATCTTACTGCTAACAGACCTGACATCAGTTTTGCAGTAAGCTACATTTCCCGCTTCATGTCAGCTCCTAAAGCTGATCATTGGATAGCAGCAAAGCGGGTGCTACGATATGTGCGTGGTACTTCTGATTATGGCCTCTTATATACTCGCAGTTCCAATCCTATTCTCAGTGGCTACACTGACTCTGACTGGGCAGGTTCGGTTGATGACCGTAAATCTACAGCTGGGTATGTGTTTACTCTAGGATCTGGTGCTGTTACTTGGACTAGTAAGAAGCAACAGGCAGTGGCTCTCTCCTCAACAGAAGCCGAGTATCGGGGAGCAGTTAAGGCATCCTGTGAGGCAGTTTGGCTTCGACGTATGCTTGCAGATATGCATGTTTTCCAGACAGGGCCTACTTCTTTGTTTTGTGATAATCAGGGAGTGCTCAAACTTGCCAAGAATCCAGTCTTTCATGAACGAACAAAGCATGTGGAAACTCATTGCCACTACATTCGCCAGCTGGTTGAAGACGGCTCAGTTCAGTTGCAATATGTTCCCACAACAGAGCAGCCCGCCGACATTTTCACCAAGCCTCTTGGCACTGATAAATTTGTAAAATTCCGAGGGTCTATTGGTGTTGTAAATAGATTGAGCATTAAGGGAGGGTATTAGAATATTTCTATTTAGTATTTAATGCTCATTCTTTTAGCTGTTGCTATTTTTATTCTTTTAGCAGTTTCTTAGATGAAACTGATTGTTCCCATATTCTACATAGAAACCTGATGTTTCTATTATTGTAAATATCTCTGTATTATCATTGAGCTGTTGGCTCATTCCTAATGAATTGATTCGATATTCTTTTACATGCGTGTTTCGCACTGTTTTAAACTCATGGGACTATTACCGCTCAAACTAGCAAGGGTTCCTATGTTGAAGAATCTAGGGCAATACATGGCTTAGTGATTCTTCTCAAACTTATTGATAACAGTTTGTGTTGTCTTCTTCAATTAACTTTGTTATGTTAGTGTGTTCTTCAATCATCAAATAGTTATCAGACTAGAAGATCAACAATAGAACAAGTATGCAAGGTGTTGGCTCCAAGCTAGGGCAAAACCTCTCCTCTTGAGAGTAAAACCCTTGAATCTCTTCTTATAGATATTTAGACGATGAATACCAAGACCCTGGACAAAATAGAGTCAAGGTTACTTCCAAGATGTTTGTCACTATCCTCTACTCTACAATTCACTGTGTTGATATCACTGTACTCCTTCTCCTTATGTCTTCATTTATCCAGTCACTGTCTTCAACACCTTCTTCGCTCAGCTACCATAGTTCTTTGACTATGTCATTCCATACAACAGTGATAAGATAGGCCACCACCAAGAGCATAGTCACTATGTATATATATTTGCACCGTCCTTCAATGAGTTCCGATATATATCAAAGTAAATGGCTTTACAGACTTCTAAGATCGATCACAGTGGATACCTTACAGACTTCCGAGATATATCACCGTAGATGGCTTACAAACTTCTAGGATATATCACCGAGGATGGCTTACGGACTTCCTAGAATTTGACACGCTGTCTATGTATCCCAAGAACGGACTTCCGAGAACTTGACACTTCTAATATATTACCTTGATCACTATGTATTTGTTTCCTTCTTCGCTGACTGTAATATGTGGATTGATCTGAAGACTTGTCTCAATTCACTCCACGTTACTCCTTATATATATGGGTCAACAATGGTGTAATAAGCCGACAGGAATGCCTTGAATCCAAGCCGACATATCAACAAGGAGATTACTTCATTTTTGTAGAGCCGATTTGCATGAGGATAGTGACACTTGTCTTGCAGTGTTAGCCTTTGACCTTATGACTTTCGTAAACTTATGATGTAACATAAAATCCTAAAGAAATCAAGAAGAGGTCTTTGACCTATGGTAAACACAGCTTGCTCATGAAACCCATGATGTAAGGAATAATATTTTTTCTTCATAGTATTATAATTACAAGTCATAATGAAAACCGAACCTAGTTACATTTACATCAACATCCTATATAGCAACTACTAGGTCAAGTGGCAAAAATGGAGCGATATCCCACTGTCACCTCAGCTAAGGCTCCCTGCTCTTTACGGACTTTCACCAATGAGAGGAGTCTCGATATGAGAGGAATCACTAGCATAGATAAATCAATGATGAGATAAGAAGTGATTCCAAAAGCCTATTCACAAGAGAAGCTGAGATAATGGGCTTGCTTGCTATGGAAGCAAGATGGAGGGCTCTCTTAAAAGGGCTAAAAGGATGCCTAGACTTAGGTTTTGAGGAGTGTTACTTGAAAATAAGTGCCCAAGATCAAGGAATCCTAGAAGACTAGGGTTACTAAGTGATCTTTGTGGAGTTGGAGTTATAAGATAGTAGGACCACAAAGAAGCCCAAAGCGGGGACAAGGATTTTGATTGGAGCAACAAATTGATGATCTTGACCAAGTTGGGGGAAGGAGAATAGGATCAAAGGGATTAAATTTCTCTTGGAATTTGAATACAATGATACTAATGAAGCCACCAACCAAAGGGAACCTAGGGATGAGAACAGTGTTCAAGCCAGGGTTTGAAATACCTCAAGATTCCAACGCAGGATCAACCTCAAATTGAGAGGGCCTCTCAAGAAAACCCCAACGCAATAATTGACCGGTTTTCAAGGATTTTCAATGGCTAGAAGCAATTTTAGGTGATGCCCTAGGAGGCCTACTAGGTTAGGGCTTAGAATAGAAGGAAAGAAGGCGAGAAGAATATTTTTTTGTGATCACCTTAGGACTAGACCAGTATCTAGCCAATTGGGAGAATGGAGTCAATGTAATCCAATGTTTAGGGATAACTTATACCCATTCAAGGAGTCTCCTAGCAACTTCACATGGCCTAGAGGCAACAATTAGGTCACTAGGAAAGTTTATACTTCGTTGGTGATGCAGTTGATGACTTATCAAGGTAACATGGTAATCATATACCCCTAGGACATTTTTTCATCCTACATGAGCATGAATTATATTAAAAACCCTCACAAAGACAAGTTTAAACAAATTCACATTTCTTAAAGGCAACTACACCAACTTCATGAGCGAAAATATTCATACATTACACAAGTGACAAAACATGTAAAGTAAAACATGAGATGACACTTACAAGTATAGAGAAAATCCTCCAATCATCAATGTGCAAAAATATCAAAGCTCCAAGACAAAAGATAAGATTTTCCAAACATTGAAATGCATCAATAATCCACTTCGTCTATCAA
Organism: Pinus tabuliformis; assembly: GCA_031772625.1. Taxonomy (NCBI): domain Eukaryota; kingdom Viridiplantae; phylum Streptophyta; class Pinopsida; order Pinales; family Pinaceae; genus Pinus; species Pinus tabuliformis. Next base: position 246,900,579 of record CM062815.1, read on the forward strand.
AAGGCTAGCGAACTTTTCCAGAAGAAAAAAATGATCCAAATCCAAGTGATGATGAGTTTCAAATGAACTCTCATCAATTTGTATCCTTCCTAAAGAGTTCGATTTGACTAATTAGGCCTAATTAAGCCCCAAATACTAAAATAATGTGCAATAACAACATCCCTTGGTGACAAAACCACCATGATAGCACCATAATACAAAAATAAGCCTCCCAACAGGGAAAAATAGTGAATACAATGAGCCGTTGGACCCTTGAATAAGCCTAGTGGAGTCCAAAGTGTGCCAAGGTGAGAGAATAGGCTCCAAACATAGTGACCAAGGGGGTGGCCCCTTGATATCCAAGCAAATCAAATGTGGTGTCCCCAAGTGGGTGTGGGGGCACAATGACATCCTCATGGGTCTCCAAGTGGATCAATAATGCTTGTATACCATCTGTAAGGGCTAGAATGATGACATAAGCCCTCCCTCTGTCTCCCATGGTGAGACACATCCTCATCTGGGCCCTGGAACATCTGCCAAGTGTGTGGTGCAAGTGTGAAGCCGGTTGGGCATGGTGGTCTAGGTGCATCATCCTCATCCAAAAGGTGGAACACGAGCAATCAATAAATGGCGTTGAGGGATCCATGAAGTGACAGTCTGTTCTCTACTATGGTGGACGCCAATGGCTCTCAATACTCACCTACAAGTACCAATATGATCCTCTGGAGAGCTTGGACCCCATATAGAGAGACCAAACCCAAGATCCAATGCGTCCCCTCACCTTCTAGTACATCAAAGCATTAAAGTAATCGAGTAAAAGAGCTTACAAATCATGGAATCAAGTGAACACTTCATACTGTCATGCCCTTCCATAGTGGGATTTAGCATGTATAAGTGTCCCCAAACTCAATAAGGGGGTTAACCAAGGACCCTATCAAGTGGTTTCTACCTCTAAAGTGGGGGGGGCGCATCCATCAAGTGGTAGGTAGTATGTAACTCACTCTTTCCGCTGAATCCCCCCACTAATCCATGCCCAAAAGTGTCCATGAAAAGTAAACAAAAATACCCAACTACACAATGAAAATCCATACCTTTGAGGTTGGAAGGCCCATCTTCAAACATACCATCATAACTGATCCGGATTTAAACAGGAACGCAACAAGTTACAGAGATAACCATATACACAAAGATGCAGCGGAAATAATACTTCATTTCATTAATGGAAAATACTGAAATATGCTTACAACCAGAAATAGAAATAAACCAGCTAGGGCGATGGTAGCTTATCTCTGAGAAGAGATGTGATGGCTACATGCCTCTGAACTGTCTTACAATGAGGCTCGAAGGCCTATTTATTGTTGAGAAACAATGGAAAACCCTTAACATTCCAAAACCTAACCCTAGGAGATGAAACACCAAACTGTGGGCCCCGTTTGGGGTAAATTGGTACATCAACTTCTCGGGGTCGTAACTTTGGCATATGATCTCTGTTTGACGCGTACAATAGCTCATTAGAAAGATCTATCCGAGCACTATCATTGTTGGAACAGGCAACATCGGTCCATTCTATGGACCCATGTTGCCCCCGGATTCCCCAAAAAACGTCGTTTAGGGCCTCAAAATGGCTCCGGAAGTTCAGGACCCGAAAAACTGCTAAAAATAGTAAGTTGTGCTACAATTAAGGAAACTGAAAATGCTGAGAAAGACAATGGTGGGGGTCCAGGTGGACTTGGCAGGTGGCCACCAATATCCACCTGGATCATTCCTCCCCCCTTAGGAAGCAATGGTCCCCATTGCGTTGAGCTCCTCCATGAGATGAGGAAACTTCTGCTGAACTTGTTCCCTGGTGAGCCACTTGCCCTGCTGAAGGAGTTGGCCTGCTTTGACAACTCGATACAGTTGGATATTCTGTTGGCGAGTGTTCTTGATCTGTGTGTCCATGATCCGATCAGTTGCAGCTTGTTCCATGCAATCTGGATTTAATTCTGTGGGTTTGAGTTGTTCTGCAATGTCGGATGTGTCTAGCAATGGTGGAAAGTATGGCCGAAGGCGGTCCACATTGAACACTGGGTGCAGGCCAAGGAATGGGGGAATGCTGAGCTCAAATGCATTGTCTCCCATAGCCTTAGTAATGGTGTAAGGACCATATCGGAGTGGTCTCAATTTCCGATAGGCTCCAGTAAGGCGTTCCTTTTGCAAATGCAACCAGACTTTGTCGCCCACCTGAAACTTGTGTGGCACCCGGTGTTGATCATGTCGTTGCTTGTACTTGGCATTTGATTTCTCAAGAATGTCATGGACCTGCTGGCGAATATGTTGGATGCGCTCAATGAAGCTGGTGGCCTTATCTGTTTCGGACTGGACATGAGCTGAATTCATGTGAGTAGCTGCAATTGGCATGGCCACATCAATGGGGCATAGTGGCTGGAATCCTAAACCCACCTGAAAAGGGCTATGGCCAGTGGAGCTGTGAAAAGCTCGGTTGTAGCTGTGCTGAACATAGGGGAGGCTCTCGTCCCATGTGCGTGGATGCTTTGAGTTATACATGCGCAAAATGTGCACAATCATCCTGTTGACAACCTCTGTCTGGCCATCAGTTTGAGGATGGAAGGCTGTGGACTTCGTGAGTTTGGTGTCCAGCATTGACCAGAGACTGGACCAAAATGTGCTAAGGAACCGACTGTCCCGATCTGAGATGATAGACTGTGGGATCCCAAAGTGCACCCACACTCGTTCAAAGAAGAGTTTAGCAGTGGCTTCTGCTGTGATATTCTTCTTGCAGGCCACCATAATGGCCATCTTCGAGAACCTGTCGACGACCACAAAAACACAGTCATTTCCATGCTTAGTGGAAGGAAGGCCTGACATGTAATCCATGGAGATGGATTCCCAAGGTCGACTAGGGGTAGGCAACGGGGTATAGAGGCCTTGCTTCTTAATGGTCGGTTTGGCAATGGCACAAGCAGTACATGATCGGATGTACTTCCCAACATCCTGTCGAAGATTCGGCCAATAGAAATAATTTTGCAGTACTGCCACTGTTTTCTCGACCCCGAAATGCCCAGCAGCCCGACTGTAGTGTGCTTCCCAAATCATCTTGGCACGCTCGCTTGAAGGAACACAAAGGTGACCGAGGTGGCATAATAGGGCATCCTGGAGGTGAAAATCTGCAACATGCCGACCCTCCAAGAGTGTTTGGTATGTGTGGCCGAATTCTGGGTCGCTTTTGTAGAGAAGTGGCCAATCAGAAGTCTCGTGCCCACAAGAGTTGAGCACGGTGGTTAGCGCCATGATCGGTGGTCGACTGAGGCAATCTGCAACATTATTGGTGCTGCCCTTTTTATACTTGATATTCAAGTGAAACTGTTGCAGGTATGTAGACCACTTCTGATGGCGATCATTCTGCAATTTCCCTTGGGTCTGTATGAACTGCAGAGGTCGGTGGTCTGTGTGGATGACCGTTTCCTTCCCCAAAATGTAATGCTTCCATTGTCGGCAGGCCTGTACAATGGAATACATCTCTTTATCATAAGTGGGGTACTTCCGGACTGTGTCTGAAAGTGTTTCACTGTGATATGCCACTGGATGTCCATGTTGAGTAAGGACTGCCCCAATAGCATAGTCAGAGGCATCTGTCTCGACCTCAAATGGTTGTTGTAAATCTGGTAACGCGAGCACTGGTGCCGTGCAGAGGCGATCCTTCAACTCCCTGAATGCCTTCTGTTGAGATTCAGACCAAAAGAATTTTGCTTTCGCCCCGCCCTTGGTGACTTGACTCAAGGGCCAAGAAATATGAGAAAACCCCAACACAAACCTGCGGTAGAAGTTGGCAAGACCTAGAAAGCTGCGGAGCTCTGTTAGAGTGGTTGGAGAGGGCCAATCCCGAATGACTTGGATCTTGGCTGGATCGACATGCACCCCCTGTTCATCAATGATGTATCCCAGATACTGAACCTGGGTCATGCCAAAAGTGCATTTCTCCAAATTGGCACATAGCTTGTGTTGCCGCAGTGTTTGGAGAACCTGTCGGATGTGGTGGAGGTGCTCTTCCCAACTCTGGCTGAAGATCAGAATGTCATCCAAGTATACTACTACAAAGGAGTTGGTGAATGGCCGCAAGATGTCATCCATTAGCCTCATAAAGGTTGCAGGAGCATTCGTCAATCCGAAAGGCATGACCAACCATTCGAAGAGGCCCTCCTTGGATTTGAAGGCAGTCTTCCACACATCGGAGGGTTCGATTGGTACCTGGTGATATCCTGACTTCAGATCGATCTTGCTGAAATATTTCGCCCCCTTTAGTTGGTCTAGGAGGTCATCAATCCGCGGGATCGGGTACCTATTACGGACAGTGATCTTGTTCAGCGCCCGATAGTCAATACAGAGTCTCCACGTCCCATCCTTCTTCTGTACCAACACGATCGGGCTCCCACAGGGCGATGAACTCGGACGGATGTGACCTTTCTGCAGGAGCTCCTGAATCTGCCTCTTGATTTCATCGTTCTCCAGAACGGAGCGCCGATAAATTGGTCCATTGGGTAGCGGCGCACCTGGGGTCAGATCGATGGAGTGCTTGACTTGACAGTGCAGAGGAACCCCTGCCGGGGAGGTGAAGATGTCCTCGTACTCCTCCACAACCTTGTCCATCTGTAGTTGTCGTGCAGAGGGACCCCGTTTGGAGGTCGCGGCCACTGTCTTCTTCTTTCCTTGAGGGCGTATCATCAGGAAAACAAATTTCCTGGTTTTGGAAATGATCTTACTGCATTGTTTTGCAGTAATCAAAGAGATGGCGGCAGGTGGTGCTACCTCTGGTATCCTGAACAACTTATTTCCCAATGTAATAATAACAGCACGGGGCCTTGATTCATACACAGCATGTCGCTTCCACAAGTATGGTTGTCCTAGTAATACATCACAAACTTCAAGGGGAGCAATGTCACACAATACCTCATCCGTGAAGGGCTTGATGTTGTATGGAAGGCGACACTGCTGCCTCACGCGAAGATCTCGTCCTTGGTGAAGCCACCCAATGGTGTATGGTTGTGGATGTGCTGTGGTCGGTAAGCCCAACCGCTTCACGACCTCTGCCGAAATGAGGTTCTTTTGACTCCCGCTATCAACAATGAACTGTATCGGGGAGCCCTTTACCCACATCTGGGAGTGGAAGAGACGCTCCTCCTCCTCTGGATCTTCGGGTTCATTTTTTTGGATCTTTGTGGTAGCAACAGTGGCGCTGGGATCCGCATCAATGATCTGCTTCCCTTTTTCATACCCCTTATCGGGTTCTGACTCAGAGTCGGAACATGCATCTGATTCTGAAACCTTTAGCTCAGCCACCAGTGACTGCTTGGCCCGACACTCACTTGTGTTGTGAGTGGAGCTCTTATGGAACTCGCACCATTTTCTAGTGTCCTTTCTCGGCTTCGCGGCGCTATTCTTTGCTTGCAGCTTCGGCTGGTTGTCTTGGGTTGTCCCGCCTTGGCTTTGTCCTTTGTTCTGTGGTTTAGGGGCACCTTTCCCCTGCTTTGGATTCGCAGATCCAAAGTCTCGCTTCTTTTGTTTAAACTTCTGCTCGACCTTGACGGCATATCGGTATGCTGCGCCGAGCGAGGGGATGTTTAGGAATTGTATTTCTTCCTGGATGTACTTGTGCAGGCAACCACGGTATTTGAGTATCAAATGTTGCTCCGAATCCTTGATACCCAACTTTGTGCGAAGGGTATGGAAAAGATTGGTGAACTCCGGCACGTCTTGGTCCCTTCCCTGCCGCAGCGTGGTCCACTTTATGTATTCATCCTCATAGCTTCCGACAGGGTAGTACTGCTCCTTGATGGCATCCCGGAACAAATCCCAGGTGGGTGCGGCTGAAAATAGTGAGCCAGTACTTTCATCCTTCTGCTCGCAGTAGGTTTCCCACCAGTCCTTGACGTGGGGGGCTGCTTTGAGAAGAGCAAAAACAATCTTTTCCCGACTCGAAAATTCATGAACAGAAAAATAACCCTCTAGCAGATTTAACCATTTATCTACGGCATCTGCGTCTATCTGACCCTCGAATATGGGGATTTCAAAATTAACTTGTACCTTAAAGGGTGTGGCGTTTCCAGAGTAGCTGCTGGAAGTCGATGCGTTGCTTCTGGGTAGCCGCTGAAGGATCTGGGCAAAGTTGTCCATCATCGCGTTCCGTTGTCGCTCGAGGGCTTCTTCGAGCAAGTTTTTGATGGGATCTCCTGCCCCCTCATCTTTCTTCTCGTCCGCCATGGGAGGCCGTCGGGATTTGCGAGGCTAGTCTTGCAAAGGTTCAACCAGTTCAAGCCCTAACTCCTTATATCCCGACCTTGTTGGGGACATGCAAAGAAAAACAGAGAAAAAGCAGACCGCTCTGATACCACTGATTCGGATTTAAACAGGAACGCAACAAGTTACAGAGATAACCATATACACAAAGATGCAGCGGAAATAATACTTCATTTCATTAATGGAAAATACTGAAATATGCTTACAACCAGAAATAGAAATAAACCAGCTAGGGCGATGGTAGCTTATCTCTGAGAAGAGATGTGATGGCTACATGCCTCTGAACTGTCTTACAATGAGGCTCGAAGGCCTATTTATTGTTGAGAAACAATGGAAAACCCTTAACATTCCAAAACCTAACCCTAGGAGATGAAACGCCAAACTGTGGGCCCCGTTTGGGGTAAATTGGTACATCAACTTCCCGGGGTCGTAACTTTGGCATATGATCTCCGTTTGACGCGTACAATAGCTCATTAGAAAGATCTATCCGAGCACTATCATTGTTGGAACGGGAAACATCGGTCCATTCCATGGACCCATGTTGCCCCCGGATTCCCCAAAAAACGTCGTTTAGGGCCTCAAAACGGCTCCGGAAGTTCAGGGCCCGAAAAACTGCTAAAAATAGTAAGTTGTGCTACAATTAAGGAAACTGAAAATGCTGAGAAAGACAATGGTGGGGGTCCAGGTGGACTTGGCAGGTGGCCACCAATATCCACCTGGATCAATAACACATGGGCGAGGGACCACATGGCTAGCTCAAGTGGCAGATATAATGGCACATCGAGCTATCTGGTCTCTGCAAGGGGATGTTGGTTGCCCACTGAGGACCATCTAGGAGAAAAAATTTCTCATATGGATACCACCCACGGATGGTGGGTAACAGGGACAAGGAAAACAATAATAAAATAATGAGGTGGTTATGTCATGTTTATCCTCCCAAGGTGGACATCTCCTTCAAAGATAGCCTCAAAACACACAACGTGTTGCTCTATGTACAAGGTGTCCTCTACCATGTGAATGCATTAATTTCTCACTTCGCAAATAACCAAAACACTCAAGCAACAAAGGAGGGGCATTCCTCAAAAAGTTGGTCAAAATGCAACAAGAATTTTATTGTGACAAATTTGTAACCACTAAAACTCATTAAATATTTTTTGCAATTTGTATTATAACCACAATTTAGAAATCTCACAATCATTCTACATCTATTGGAATTGGTTTGGAAACAATCTAGGCATTATTAAAAGCTATCTACTCATTAGCTAGGAAAATCCTCCAAAACTCCTTCAAAAGTGGATCTCATGGATATGTATGCAAAAAGTGGGCCTGTAGTTATTAAAACAACTCCCCAAATATAGGGCAACCTCAAGATGTGTTCCAAGGCATAGATCCATAAAGCAAGGCGATGAACCCATAAACCAAGCAAAATCACCTAAGCATGCTTCAACAAATGTGTAAATAAGAGGGAATCAATGGAGCAATGCTACCTCCCCAACTCACACTTAATGACAAAAGCCCTACTCCACAAAGTACAACCCAAGAGGGAGCTACTAGATTGGTCACCATTGTAACCTAAGCAACCTATCCTCTCACTTTAGGTTGCCTCTTCTCCAACTCAGGTGGGGTATCCCTAGCTATTAGGATTACTAAAGTTATAACAATGAAACTCCAAGGTGATGTGAAGAGATAGCTCTAGCAAAACAATGTTTTTTGCATTTTAAGGGTAAAGTATGGAGGTATCAAGAGATTATTGCCAATCCAATAATGGCAAATCAAGTCAAGAAGCCAATGCAAGAGGGAAAGCTCAATAAAGGGTTAATATTATAAGGGATACAATGTCCAAGCCACAATAAGAACTTAATATTGTTGAAAAGTAAGGAATATTGGGAGGGCCTTGAAAATGCCACATCAAAACTCTGCCATTAGGGCATGCTCTGCACAATGAAGTGTTAGTCTAGCACACACTCTAGAAGAGAATACCACCACATGTAAGACGACAAAGGGTTCAAGGGGAAGAAACTCCCCACATAAAACCCTTCCAACAAAGTAGAAATATTCTTCTCTCATGGTGCTACAAAGAAAGTTCTTGTAATACCCAATGATTCGAAATACAGAAAACATGTAAATATTCATAAACTGGAAAACAGGAAGCTTAAAAACTTAATTTTTGCACTTACCTGAACTGCTAGCTGATCCTGTGAAGCTGTCGATACTGTTGTTGTTTTGCTCTGCTGCTGTTTGCTCCAATTACTGCTCCACTTACCCAGGGAGACCAATTCCACCCAACCTGATTGAGCAGAGGCTGGCTGCTCAATCCAGCAAGCTTCTCACAGAAGCCCACTGTCCCCCGTGCCCAGAACCTCAGTCGGATTAAAGCTCATCCAATAGTAAATCTCTGTCACTGCTAAATTCTGCTCCTGCTCCACCTCCTCTGGTTTCACTGCTCCATTTCCCCCCCCCTTCATCGGTTCAGAATAGCGGTTTATAAAGGCAAGCTTGGCGGTGGCCACCCTCCTGCTTCCGGCCACCGCTCTTCTTCCTCCTGACACGCCTCCGCATGCAATTTAACTCTCAGCTCCTGTCCTGGCAAAGCCGCTCTGCCATAACTTCTCAGCTGGTCGCGTTAATGGTTTCAGTCATGAGTGTTAGGTAGGTTATCGTATATTATTTTCATGAGTCCCTTTACTTATACTATAGCATATAATCTCATCACATAATCTGTAAAGTTCGTTTTATATACTTTATAATATTTATATTTATAAGTTCCATTAATATACTTTATAACATTTATATTATAAAATTTAATTATATATTTTGTAAATTTAATATATGTATATTATAAAGTGTATCTTTATATTTTATAAAATTTTAACTTATATATGTTTTTAAATTTATATTGTATTTATAAACTTAACATACTTATAGCTTAAATTTCATTACATTTGGTTTTATTATAAAGTTTAAAACTTTATAAAAATGGATTAATTTAGCTGGGTTGTTACAGTTCTTGCAATCTCTATCACATAAGCAACAATTTAAAGCATTAAAATAATATGCTACAAATTAATAGGGGAAAACCCTTACACTTTACATATGCTCCGAGAAAGATATACCCATTAAGCTCCAAGGAGGGTAAACTCGAAAAATCAAACCATGACTACAAATGGAGAGAGCTACTCTCTAAATAGATTCTAGCTCCTAGACCCTCTAATCTCTCCAAGAACAATGCCAAAATAATACTGAAGTCTTCTAGATCTATATTATTCTCCAAGGAACAAAATAATATCCAATAACCAACTCATGAGACAAGTCAAGCAATGATAGAATAATGAGTTGGTTGTGCCATGTGTACCCTCACAAGATGAACATATCTATCAAAGATAGCCTCAAAACATGAAAATCTTTGCTCTATGTACAAGGTTTCCTCCACCATGTCTATACATTATTTTCACTCTTCCAAAATAGCAAGAAACAAAGGTGGTGTATTCCTCAAAAAGTTGGTCAAAATGCACAAAGACTCTTAACACAGTGGATTTGTAATCACCATAACTAACTCAATATTTGTTGGAACTTCTATTATGACCACAAGTTGGAAGTGTCACAACCACTCTACATCTAATGGCATTGATTTGGAAAAAATTCAAGCACTCTATCTAAAGATAATTGGTTTTGAACCAAGGACACCCTCAAAATATGCAATGAAACCCTAAACTAGGGTTTGGAACCTTCTAAATTTCCTCCAATGTGAAACATTCTCATCAATGGCATGTAAAAGAGTGCAATGATCAAGTAAAACCTTCGATAGAGGATGTGTCTCTCTAAGGTGACGTCTTCCTTCAATCCTAAATAAATGTGCAGCAAGGTTTGGAAAATGGGATGTCCTAAACAATAAGCATGGATATAACTGCAAACATCTCCTCAAGGTGGACATCTCCTCAAAATAGGCATGAATTGTGTCATTATTCCAAAGATAGCAAGTGTGAGATCTCCAAGGAAAACATCCCATCAATAAGGCATGGAAGAGTATGCAAGGACTCAAATGGTGGGTGTCCTTCTCAAATCAAGTGTAATGCAAGTAGATCAATGAAACAAGGCATCAACTAACTCCATGAAGAAAGGGGGCAACCCTTCATCAACAAAGAAAATAAGACCAAGCCTCAACATGTGTGCAAGATATTCTTTCAGAATGGCACATGTGAACAATAATGCATCAAAAGGTGTGCAAGGTAGCCTCATAATGTCAAGCGCTCAACAATAAGGCATTAAGAAGCATGCTACAAAGCTCTCAAGCTCAAGGTCTAAGATGTAACAACCTTCCATAAGTGTGCTAAGCGATAGCTCCATAAAGCAAGCGATCAATCCCTCATGGGATATTGTGTATTATGCTAAATCCATGGAGGAGAGAGTCAAAACGAGCCATGCATCAACATCAATCAATATGCCAAGTCATAGAAGTGAACAAAGAAGGTGGGCAACCTCATCATTGAAGCAATAAGAGCATGAAAAGTATATACGCGCCTCCACATATGAACCAAGAAAAGAGGAATGCTCCATATAGGACCATGATCCACCTCATAAGAAATATATCCATGTGTAAATAAAAACATCCATAAGATCCAAGGTATTGGAGTAATGGTCCTCTAACCATGTTAATACCCACTCATCAAAGCAATAATCCATACAAAAGAGGGGGTTATATGCCAAGCGCTCTATGCCATGATGATGCCAAACAATTGAAGATGCCAATACAATGTTGACTTAGCCCAAAAGTGTTATGGAATTCACCTACTCATGTATGAATGGAACCACCCTTGAATGTGTGTAACCCTAAGCCATCCAAGGTTCCATCAATCTATAAGCCTTCCTTTCTGATAAAAATCAAAAGTGTAATGAAAATATTCACTAGTGTAAGCCTCATGCAAAATGAGGGGTAATAGAGAAGTCCACTAAGAATGGTACTTCAACTTGATCCATGTGCCAAGAGTATCTAATTAAGCAAAGGCATTGACAGAGTGAGGTTCAAACCATGCTACACCATGTCAAGCATGTATGTTCAAATGCCTATAATTATGTAGAAATAAATATATAGGAAGAGAACTCTTCTTAAACAAGAAGTCAATCATGTTGCGATAACATGATCTCATCCTCATGCCAAACCAATCCATAAGCACTAATATGTCCATCCAATGTGGCTATGTATCATCCAATATCATCAATTCCTAGCCAATGTGAGGGCTAGATCAATTATAACACAGTGCAAAGGTGGAGTGCTTACTCCAAATGCAATGTGCATAAGCTAAATATACCATTGCTATGCCAATCATGCCTATCTAACCTAGCGTGTTTTGCTGCAAAGAACCCCCAAACAATATAAAACACATCAAACATCAATAAATATACTAGAACCATGTGAAGGGGGATCAATGTGCTAGACACTCTCAAAGTAAATGAAATAAGCCATGTAAACGTCCAATCTTCATGTAGAATAGACCCCCACGTGCTACAATGTCTAGACAATACGTACTACCTCAACATATGAACCATGTCCCACAACCTAGTCATATGATGACTAGAATGACATCATAAAAGAGGGCATTTCCCTAGTAAGAATCCACAGACCGCATAACTCAATAAATACCATCAATAAATTTGTTGGAATCATGAGAAAGGGGATCAATATGTTAGGGGCTCTCCAAGTGAATGAAATCAACCATGTAAATGTGTAATCCTCATGTATAATAGACTCCCATGTGCTAGGGCATCAATCTCTAAACAATATTTGTCACCTCAACATATAAACCATGTCCCACAACCTAGTTATGTGATGACTAGAATGACATCGAAAACGAGGACTGTTACTGCAACATCTAAAAGGCCTAGTGCAAAAACCTCACTAGGCAGATCTAAACCTCATGGAAATAAAAGAACAACTATCATAATCACCTCAGAAGCCTTTCTCCAACTATTTAGTACTAATTGAACTACAAGGGAAGCTTCCCTATATGTGGATCACCTAAAGATATTAAATAAGAAGGGTTCAAGGTAATGGATGGGGTCTAATGATTGGGATAGGGTACTGGCGGAGCCTGGAGGGCTAAGATAATATTTACCAAAGTACAAATAGTCTATCCCTAGACTACTTAAGCAAATTAGAAGGCTATTATAAGTTAGGTTTTGATATATTTTCAATGGTAGGGCATGCAATGTCATATAACAGCCAAAATAAATATTCTTAAAATGATAAATCAATAAAGGATCAAGACTATCAATTAGATATGCAAGGTGTAAGGTTTGCAATTGAGTTTTATGGCTGAAACATGCATAAAACAACAATATAATGAGAATGTTGGCCCTATAAATAAACACTAGATTTTGCTTGTTGACCATTATTTAATGTAATTCCTACTTACAAGGCAATAACACATCAAGTAAAATTACCTTTTAGAAAAATTTCAAGAAATCCTAACACTAACCCTAGTTAACTAGAATTTGAGAGAGAAGTTAGAGAAAATACTAAAAGTAGATGGATTGATCACCACCGCTTAGAGTAGTGCCTTGATCTAAACAGGCAATGGAGTTACCTAAGGAAAATTCAATGAGGACGGGCCATGCTGAAGAGGGTAAGAGGGCTAAAACCTCTTCTTACAAACCCTAGCGACTTCCTTAACAGGGAGATTATAAATTTTAGAGATGCACAAGATGGAGTTCTCTTAATGGTTTTAAGGAAAACAATTTTGCATGCCATAGAGAAACAAGATTTATAGAAGAATATAGCACTTTTAACCATGACTCGTGTAGAAACCCTATTTTACCCAATTTAAAATTCAAAATATAGAACATAGGCAATAAACTTACAAAATTTCCACAGGAATCTCTTTAATCAATCTCAAGAAACCAACTTCAATAAAAAATCCACCTCTGACAACAATTTTCACCATAGAATCACATTTAGGCCAAGAAGAAAGAGATAAGGATCCAGTGCGCACTTCAAAAGAGAGAGAAGTGTGATGAATGAATGATGATGAAAAAAGAGTAACACTCCCCTCTATTTATATGAGGATAACCAAACTTTTTTCATTAATTTTACAAGAAAAACCCCTAAAACAGGTTACCTGAGCATTCAACTAGGTAAAAGGTCACAAACTGACCTTGAAATAACCCACACATGTGAGAGAAAAAGAGTCTCCACCATGATAGCATCCTCCAAAATAGACAATACAACATCAAGAAACTGAGACAAGGGTCCAAGAGTGCTCCTCACTCTGAGGAAGTCCCAAAGTGCATGCATACATCTCCAAAAGGTGCCTCCTCCACCATGATGTTGTTAGTTTTTGCAGCATTGGATGTGTTCTAGCCATGAAATTTGGTGGAAAGGCTAGAATACATGTATTCTCCAAAACCCAGAAATCATTTATGGAAATTCCACTTAGAGACGACTTCTTTAGAATTATTAATCTTTTTTTAATGGTGCCTAAGTCTAAACTTGAAAGAACTAATTAATTAAAGGGTATTAATTAAGTCATGGTGAGAATCTTCTAGAAAAAGACATGGATCGAGTTTTACTTAATCTTAGCCATCGATTATGTTTTAATCTTGGTCGTTGATGTCTCAACGAGATTATAAGAAAAAATTCGATGGGGGTTGGAGAACACACTTGAAACACCAAGGAATTCGATTTTGCTAGAAAACCGATCTTCAGAGTAGCAGTTGTGTGTTGCCGAAGGTGATTCAGTAAGATCGAAGCAATGAGAGAGAGGCAGGGATAGTATGGCCAAGAGGAAGATTTTCCAATCTGGTGAGTGCATAGTGTTGAAGGAAATGTAACTAGGTTCGGTCTTCATAAATGTACTTTTGATATTTCTATTTATTCAAGAAAAGAAATATTATTTTTATAATATATGTCAATGAGTTTCTTGCTCAGTGAAATAGGCCTAGCACATGTTAAAGTGTTATAGGTGCATCAAATGGTCAAAAGAAAATGTTGAAGACCTTAAGGGCATGTTACACCATGTATGTTTATGTATTAGAGTCAAGAGAATACCTCCAAGCAAAGTCCACAAGTCTCCTCCATGCAACGACACCTACAAAAGAAGCAATCCGAATTATAATTGTCAAGTCGGCCTACAAACAGTGTTCAATTCAACCTAAAAGGAAGGACAGTCCTCTATATATAGAGGTTGTCCACTCCACTATAACGTCAAGCTATAACCTCTGAAATCAGTGAAGGTGGAAGGCAAGTAAAGGGTAATAAGAAGACAAGTAAAGGGTCTCCAAGGCATCGAAGAAAGGAGGAAGAAAAACCAAAGTGTTAAAGGGTTGTTACAGTCACATGTGTGAAGAAAGGAAGCCCTACCTGTGGTCAGAACAACACCACTATAACAGTCATATAATCTCGTTGGTTGGGCTAGATCATTAGGCCTATAAGGCCTCTCTCTCAAGCGTGGAAGAAGGCTATACAAGCGAAGGGAGAAGGAGAAGTCTAACATAATTCTTGTGAGGGTATTCCCTCACACGTGCGAAGAACTAGGGCTGCATTATTGTTGCTCTAAGTCTGCAATATTTGTGAAAGAGAAGAAGGCTCGGTTGGGAGGCAACAAGATCATCTCCTTAAGTTTGAAAGGCTCCATCACAAGCAAAGGAAGAAAAGATCAAGGGTCACTCTAAAGTATACAATCGAAGGTCTCTACAGTTGCCAAAAGAAGTGCCAAAGGAAGAAAGACAAAGTGTTGGAAGGAGGAGGACGAAGTGTTGCAAGAAGAAGTAATCTTGAAAGGGCTTGACTTGTGCTTGGAGGATATTCTTGTCAATGGTCTAGGGTTTGGCATTGGCAATAAGAAGCTTCAATAAGAGAAACTTACTAAAGGGTTTTCCTCTCAAGAGAAGAGAAGTGTTGGCCCTGGCAGAGAGCCAACATCTTGTGTTCTTGTTCTTATGTTTTTGGTAGAAGTTTGATGAAGTACACACACATGCATTAATAAGAAGAAGAAGAATATTAAGCTAAGAAAAGTAAAAAGACTCCACAAATTGTTATCAAGTCAAGAAGAATCACACTACACCTAATTGGCCTTGATTCTTCAACATGGTATCAAAGCTAAGGTGACACATCAAGGAAAGGGCATCTCAAGAACACTCATCAAGGAAGGACATCTACAAAAGTTGAAACATCAAGCCAAGAAGTCTCTATCACATCAAGGACAAGAAGGTCTATCATCTATCATTCATCAAGGGAGACTACAAAGCTAGAAGAAGAGCCTTATATAAAGGCACCTACAAAGAAGAGCAGATCAAGAGGAACCTACTTCAGCCACAAATCATCAAGCAAGCCCACTTGGAGAAAACATCTTGAGGAACATCAAGATTGAAGGAAAGCAAGCCATCGAGACTTCAAGGAGAAAAGAAGTCAACTACATTTCAAAATCTATCAAGTATATGTCCCCTTCTGAATATACATCAACGTGTTTTTGCAAGGAAAGCAACAAATTGGTAGGTATCAATAACTTTCTTGCATGGAAGAAGATGACTAATCTACTTCTTAAGGAGAATGAACTTATAGAACATATCAAAGGGAATATCACTATCCCTGCAAAGGAACAAACTCAAGCCTTAGCCAAGTATAATAAGGATGAGACAAGAGCTCAAAGGATTCTAATAGAATCTATCAAGGATTCTCTCATTCCTTATGTCTCCAAATTTGAGACATCAAAAGAAATTTATAATAAGCTAGTAGAGCTATTCTCGGTATCCACAGTCGGAGAAGTGATATCTCTAAGGACTAAATTGTACAAGATGAAGATAACAAAGGAAGGAATAGCTCTGTACTTCATGAAAATCTCTAAGATGAGGGATCAACTTCAAGAGCTAGGGGAAGTCATGTTCCGACAAAGAAATGACAGCCATAGTACTCAATGATCTACCTGAGGATTGGGGTAACTTCACATCAAGCATATATGCCAAGAAGGAAGCTACCACACTAAGTGAAATGTGATCTCGACTCTCTATGAAAGACAGAGGAATCCAGACTCAAAGCTAAGGAAGATGTGGGATCAATGGAGCAAGCATTTGCTACCATGGCCAAGAGAAAGGGAAAATTTGGAAAATTTGATCCGCGAAGAACAAACAACAAAGACATGTCCAAAATCCAATGTTTTGAATGCCAAGAATATGGACACTACAAAAAGAATTGTCCTAAACTTAAGAAGGACAACAACAACAAGAGAAAAGGGGAAGAAGCTCATATGACTCAAGAAATAAAAGAAGAAGACAAGAAGCAAAAGAAGGAAGATCCTCCGTATCTCTACTATGACTAAGTCTACTTCTTTACTTAAAGTCTTCTTTCAAAGCTTTTAGTATAGGAGCATGTAGGAATAGAATAAAATTGCATGGCTAGAAACATCTTCTAGAATCTAGAAGCATGATGTACATAGAGTTCGAAATACTCATGTAATAGGAGCATTTATAAATAGAACTAAATTCTAGGTTAGAAATATCTTCTAGAACATAGGAGCATGGTAGTAGATACAGCGCAAGATATTCATGTAGAAGGAGCATACCTAGAATAGGACCTCATCCATAATGAAAGAAAATTGATCATGATTAAGAATCTTAGGAGACCTCCATCATCAAAAGGAAAGAAACATTTGCAGGGTAAGGGTCTTTAAGATCCTATGATGGAATCTTCAAAAGAAGATTCATAAACAAAAGCAGATGTCTCATTGGGAATCCCATTCATGGGATTCAACAAAAGGATGATATGAAGGCAAGCTAAGATGAAGCAAGAAGGGCCACACCAAGGACAACCAAATGAAGCTAAGATGATCAGAGGAGAATCAAGATGAGGTATGTATGCATCAAAGTTTAGTAATGTTATTATATGTATATTATTGAGTCATGGGAAGAGTCTATAACATGATCAAGTAGGGAAGAACCTCTTTCACCAATGACATGCTCGAAAGCATGTACTACAATACAATGAAGGTCAACACAAGGAAAATACTCACATAAGGAGTATAAGATTGTTGACTAAGAAGCAAGAAGAAATGTTGACTAGTACTAGAAGCAAGCAATGAAGAAGTGCTCCCACAAAGAGCATAAGGTGGTTGACCAATCTATCCAAGAAGAAGCAAATGAAGAAAGAGATCAAGCATGTGAAGAACACCATGATCACAAAGAATCACTATCTAACAAAGATCCATTGAAGACATCTCCCGAAAGAAGGCAGGACAACTCTGACTAAGAAAGGAAAAGATCAAAGGACCCTTGACACCTATGAAGGCCTTGGAGATATGAAAGGTGCAGATAACTGATTCTACTCTACGAAGATGTCATGATGAAGAAGCCATCCAGCAAAAGCACCATTTAATGTTGAAACAATATCAAGATGAAGTCATGAAGGACTACTAGATCAAAGCATGGGAACAAGCAAGTACAAAGAAGCATCCATGTGAAGAGTAGTCCAAAGCATAGACAAGATGACAAGGAATAACCAAATGACAAGAGAACCTGACATATGACAAGAAGGCCACTTTCCACGAAGGAAGCAATGACATGACAAACCACGAAGGAAAGTGATCGATGGATGGTGCCCTACCAAGAAGAAGTTCGACCAAAGACTTCATGACATCAAAGGAAGGAAGGAGATCAAACAGCTGGAGGACCCACGAAGAAGAAGTTGTTGATGAATGGACAAGTCCCTAGCTAAGAGGGAGTTATAACAAGTTCCCAATTACAAAGGAACTTGGGCAATTACCTTGTCAGAGGATACTTGGGCATGTCTTCTTCAATTGAGAGGAGGAGATAGACACAACATTCTTGTCTTCACTTGGGAAGAAAGAATGGGAGGATTGGGTAATCATCCGGCATCCGATACTCTTTGAGGATGTGTAAGGCATCCAAGACAAGAGTCGGCAAGAGGACTAATATTCTTTGAGGGTCGGGAACCCAAGATAAGAATAGTCTTAAAAGGTCATACTCAGTGAACACCTAGGTGGGTATGTACCTTGAGAGACGATGACTAAGCTGTCTATAAGTCATTGGTCTCGCCAACATTATGCTCTGATCTATTAAGAGATAGTTTTGTCAGTTAAGGACTTGTTGTGGAAACAATGTTGGTTATTATGATGCTATAACAGATGGATTGCAAATCCGGTTTCTCTTATGTGAATTCTTCAAGATTGAAACATAGCCAAACACCTTGTAATGTTGTATGAATACCTCCCTAGTTAAGAGGGAGTGTTGAAGGAAATGCAACTAGGTTCGGTCTTCATAAATGTACTTTTGATATTTGTATTTATTCAAGAAAAGAAATATTATTTTTATAATATATGTCAATGAGTTTCTTGCTCATTGAAATAGGTCTAGCACATGTTAAAGTGCTATAGGTGAGTCAAATGGTCAAAAGAAAAAGTTGAAGAACTTACGGGCATGTTACACCATGTATGTTTATGTATTAGAGTCAAGAGAATACCTCCAAGCAAAGTCAACAAGTCTCATCCATGCAACGACACCTACAAAAGAAGCAATCCAAATTATAATTGTCAAGTCGGCCTACAAACAGTCTTCAAGTTGGCCTAAAAGGAGGTTCAATCCTCTATATATAGAGGTTGTCCACTCCACTATAACGTCAAGCTATAACCTATGAAATCAACGAAGGTGGAAGGCAAGTAAAGGGTAATAAGAAGACATGTAAAGGGTCTCCAAGGAAACGAAGAAAGGAGGAAGAAAAACCAAAGTGTTAAAGGGTTGTTACAATCACACATACAAAGAAATGAAGCCCTACCTGCGGTCAAAACAGCACCACTGTAACAGTCATATGATCTCGTTGGTTGGGCTAGATCATTAGGCCTATAAGGCCTCTCTCTCAAGCGTGGAAGAAGACTATACAAGAAAAGGGAGAAGGAGAAGTCTAACATAATTCTTGTGAAGGTATTCCCTCACACGTGCGAAGAACTAGGGTTGCATTACTACTGCTCTAAGTCTGCAATATTTGTGAAAGAGAAGAAGGCTCGATTGGGAGGCAACAAGATCACCTCCTTAAATTTGAAAGGCTCCATCACAAGCAAAGGAAGAAAAGATCAAGGGTCACTTTAAAGTATACAACCGAAGGTCTCTATAGTTGTTGAAAGAAGTGCCGAAGGAAGAAAGACTAAGTATTGGAAGGAGGAGGACAAAGTGTTGCAAGAAGAAGTAATCTTAAAAGGGCTTGACTTGTGCTTGGAGGATATTCTTGTCAAATTTCTAGGGTTTGGCATTGGTCAATAAGAAGCTTCAATAATAGAAACTTACTAAAGGGTTTTCCTCTCAAGAGAAGAGAGGTTTTGGCCCTAGCAGAGAGCCAACATCTTGTGTTCTTGTTCTTATGTTTTTGGTAGAAGTTTGATGAAGTACACACACATGCATTAATAATAAGAAGAAAAAGATTAAGCTAACAAGGAAAGTAAAAAGACTCCACAAATTGTTATCAAGTCACGAAGAATCACACTACACCTAATTGCCCCTGATTCTTCAACACATAGCAGAGAGACAGAGAGTTCCACAAAGAGGCAGCGTAGTGCTTCAGAGGGGAAGTCATATTTTGTTGGGGAGAAGCAGTGATTCAATGCCAAAAGCCGAAGTGGGAGCCTGGAGGCCATGAGAGTCCATTACCCAGATAGCAGTTGATCAGTTAGCGAGAGAGACGATGGTCCGAGTTGTGTGACGCAGAACTGCGTAGGCTAGCGCAGGGATTGCGCAGAGGCAGCAGAGAGCAGTGGATCTTGAGCCAAGATCAAAGTCGGATCACCGATGAGAGTGAGATTTTTCTCACTAGATCTTCTATCAGTCATTTCTTTGTATGGATTGCTAGATTGAGCATCCATAGATTTGTACTCAGATTTACTACTGCATAATAATAAAACCCTCAGCTACTGCATCGATTTTCCCAAGTTGGGTTTTTCCAGGGACATTGATCCAAAAATAACAGCGTTATTTATGTGTGTGATCTATTTTTCCAGCATTATTTTTCTTCCAAGTATTGTATTTGTGAAGGATGCAGTGTATTAGTTTTTATATTTACCATAGGATGCAGTAAATAATTTGTTCAAGTTATTTAACAAATAGAAGAAACTTAATTAGTTGTTGCAGTAGGATTCGGGGTTTCCGAATTTTCACATGGTATCAGAGCACAGATTGTAAGCTGGAGAGCTCAGTAGCAGAAGGAAGGAGGAATTTTGAATCTCTATAGAGGCAGTAGTTCGAAACCCTCAAGAGGCAACGCAGTCCTTGGGCCAGGAGGGTCAATTTCTGAGGAAAATTTATTTCTCTGAGAGAGTCAACAGAGAATAGATTTTCCAGATCAGAGGTTACCAGAGGCAGAGGGAGACACGGTATTTTTCCTTGCAGAGCAGATCTTCAGCTGGGATGCAGTTATTTTGCAGCAGTTTTCTAGTGCAAAATAGTATCAGGAGGAAGGAAGAGCACACACGGAGGGAATTCTTTTCTCAAGGGACTTCTAGCCCAGAAGTTCGAATTTTCCTAGCAGAGCAGCAGTAGTTGTGAGCAGATTTGCCCACTCCAGCAAGGAGTGTGAAAATCCAATCAGCAACTGCGCAGAGGAGAAGAGGAGGAATTCGACATTTTTGCAGAGATGGCATCAGCAGGGCTGAGAGATCAGGATCGATTGGAGGGAGCCTCCAACTATGTGATCTGGAAGGCAAGAATTTCATGTCTTCTAGATGAGTATGATCTCAAAGCTTACATCGATAGTGTGGTAGTTGTACCCACAGATGCAAATCCGTTGAAGGCCTACAAGAAAGAGATGGCGAAAGCAAAGAGGTTGATTCTTGATGGGGTTCGAGATCACGTGGTATCTCACATAGCTGGCAAAGATACTACCCGATAGATGTGGGAGGCACTTGCTCTCAACAGCGATTCCGAAGAATGGCAGGTCTTCGTCCAAAGTATTATGGGCTGAGAAAAGTTGCCAGGAAGGGAGGCACCATCAGTGGCACCAACAGCAGCAATGGGACGAAGCAAGTGAAGGAAGAAGTGAATGTGGCCCTCGCATCAAAGAGGCAACAGGAGTAGCGTAGGAGGAAGGAGGACATTTCCAAGGTCAAGTGCTTCAGATGTGGTGAGCTTGGCCACTACAACACTCAATGTCCTCTCAAAAAGAAGGACAAGCAGGAGAAGCAGGATCAGCAGGCTGCATCCGTTGAGATCGACAGGTTGTCCTCTAGATTGGAGGAAGAGTTTGCCACAGTGTTTTAAAAACCGACCGGTCCGAATCGTAACCGGTCAAATCGACCGGTTAGCAAGGCCACCGGGTCAAACCGGCTTAAAAACCCGGTTAACCTCCCCACTTCGTTGTTTTTTTTCCATAACCGGTCGGTTTAGGACGGAACTGGCCAGTTTGTGGTCAAATCGGCCAGTTCTGTCCTAAACCAACTGGTTAGCTGCCATGGCCGCAGAGGACCCACGCAGTGATTTCTCCAAGGTGCTTAGGGTGTTTTGGAGGGAAAGTAAGGGTCCTTTCCCTCCAAAAACACCCTCTCCAAGCCTTTAAGAGGCCCTTCTCCCTCTCATTTGTCTCACACATCTCATTTGGAGTATTTGTGAGTTTGTTTGGGAGCTTGGAGAGTGTTGAGTTTTCGCTGGAGTAGTCATCTTGGAGCCTTGGAGTTGGAGTTGGAGTTGGAGCTATTTTGGAGATAGTTTGTAGTTGTCGGTGGAGTTGGCATCTTCAAGAGGAGGCTAAGGAAGCTAGTTTGCATTTCCAGGTAAGGATTTTCACTTGAAGATTCTTCATTTGACTGTTGTCCATGTATTAGATTTTTTTATGTCTTATAAACTTTTAACTTCTATCATCTATGCTATCAAATCTCTAGTTCTATGCTATCAAGTTTTGTAGGCTACATGTGCATTTGTTTTCCTAAATTTAGCTTTGGTTTTCCATGTTTCTTAGCTGCAATTTTTTTTTAAATGGAAGATTTCTTTGCAAATTGTAATTATTTCAAGCAAACATGGCTCCAAAAGGAAAGGACAGTGCATGGGCTCATTGTGATGTGATTGATGGAAAAATGATATGCAAATTACAACATAAATCTATTGGAGGTGAGGGTATTCTTAGATTGAAACAACACTTGGCTAGGGTAAGAGGCCAAGTAAAACCATGTGATGCACCAAATGCAGTGCTAGGTCCTATTAGGACAGAATACCTTTCCAAGCTTGAAAAGTTTCATGAGGATAAGGCTAGGGAGAAGGCCATCCAAGATGACATTGCAAGGAAGAGGGAATTATTAGAAGCCATGAAAGAGAGTGTGTATGATGATTATGAGATTCAAGACTCCTCTTCTATCCCTTCCACCAATGACTCCTTTCACTATGTTCATCCTTCTTTTGGCCAACTATCAAAAGGAACAAAGAGAAAAAACATCCAAAGTTATTTCTCATCTTCTGCCAACATTGCCTCTTCTAATCCCACTTCCTCCCAGCCAAGTCGTCAACCCACTTTGGATAAACATTGGAAAAAACAATGCAAAGAAACTTCTCATCAATACATTGCTAGATGGTGATATGATTCAGATATCCCATTTAATGTTGCTCGCTCACCTTATTACCAAGCTATGTGGGACTCTATTATAGCTGCAGGAAAGGGCTTCAAAGGCCCTAGTATGCATGACTTGAGGGGATCTCTTTTGCAAAAAGAGATATCTTCCATTGATGAGTATTTGGCTAAGTATAAACTTAAAGATTCACGACTCAAAATAGGTTGTTCCATCATGTCAAATGGATGGACCGATGGAAAGAACCGCACTATCATTAATTTCCTTATTTCTTGCCCTCAAGGAACCATGTTTTTTAGATTAGTTGATCCATCTGATAAGGTGAAGGATGCAGCCCTTCTATTTGAGATTTTGGATGACATTATTCAGGAAGTTGGGGAGCAGAACGTTGTGCAGGTCATCACCGATAATGCCTCAAACTATGTTCTTGCTGGAAAGATGCTTGAGTCCAAATATAACAATATTTTGGGCTCCATGTGCTGCACATTGCATAGACCTCATGCTTGAGGACATAGGCAAAGTGGAGTGGGTAAAAAACATTGTAGAGCATGCCAAGTGCATTACAAAATACATTTACAACCACTCATGGGTATTGAACCTAATGAGGAAAAACATTGGGGGCAAAGAGCTTGTTAGGCCTGCAATTACGAGATTTGCAACTCACTTCCTCACGTTGTAATGTCTCAATGGTCAACATAAAAACCTACAGAACATGTTTTCTTCTGATGAATGGACTGAATCTCGGTGGGCTCGTAGACAAGATGGAAAAGACACCAAAAAGAAAGTGTTTGACAATTATTTTTGGAAAAGGTCTGCAAAGCTTGTGAAAATTATCGAGCCCCTTGTTAAGGTGCTAAGGATGGTGGAAGGGGAAAAATTGGCCATGGGCTACATTTATGGGCTATGGATCAAGCAAAGGAGCAGATACGGGCAGCTTACAAGGACGGGTTAGTTAAATATGGTCGTATATGAGAGATCATTGATAACAGATGGACCAATCAACTCCATCGTCTTATACATGCAACTGGGTATTTTTTGAACCCAAAGTATCATTATAAAGCTCGGCTAGGAGATCTGCAAGATGGGGAGGTCAAAGCTGGATTGATTGATTGCTTGGAGCGCATGGTCCCTACCTATGCAGACCAGTTGGAAATACATAGACAACTTACTATTTTCAGTATGGCAAGTGGTACCTTTGGCAAAAACTTGGCAAAGATGGCAAGAGATGTGGATCAACCAAGTAAGCAATTCCAATTTCCAATTTGCTTTTCTTTTCAAGTTAAAATTGTTTACAAATTTACAATTCAAATTATAAACTAAGTTTTCAAATTATAAACTAAGTTACTAATTAATGTCTTTTTCTTTGCATCACATTGGTGGGAGTCATTTGGTGGCCAATGTCCTCAATTGCAAAGGTTTGCAATTAGAGTCCTCAGCCAAACTTGTAGTGCTTTAGGTTGTGAGCGCAATTGGTCTGTTTTTGAGCGCATACACACAAAGAAGAGAAACCGTTTGGAACAAAAACGGTTAAATGATCTTGTCTTCGTGCAATACAACCTTTGACTAAGGAGGAACCAAATGATGAACAAAACACCTGATCTAGATCCCATTGTGTTGGACGATATTGATCCAACATCAGAATGGGTGGAGGAGACTAAAGATCCTGTGTTTGATGTTGATTTTGATATCGACATGGCATTAGCAGCGGATGAAACAGATTTGGTGGTGACATTAGAACCAGGATCAGTAGCGACATCAAGGAAAGGCAAAGAACCAATGGAAGGCACTAGTCATGCAGGTCAACAAACTCGTGCTTCCATTAGGTCCACTACTTTTGTTATTGGTCGCATTGCTACTGAGGTTGCAGATCAGGTTGAGCCATCCTCAGACTCTGAACCAGATGATGTCTATGTAGCTCCTGATGATGATCATGTGTCTAGTAGTGGTGACGAACTTGATGATTGATCATGTGTACATTGTAGACTTGTAGTAGGCCAATGGCCTCATAGCTTGCAGCATTTTTTTGGACTTTATAGGCCATTTAGAGCCTCATTGCTTATGTATTTTACTATTTTGTCGAGGATATGTATTGCACTCAGTGCCATTTTGATATATTCACCTTTACATGGTATATAAATGAACAAACTTTGCATATTTTGTCTCTATTGACTTGGAATCATGGTTTTAAATCTTAAAAATAGTTTTGTTTCATTAAAAATTAATTATGTAATGTATTTTTCTAAAACCGGTTCGTTCAGACCTAACCAGTCCCGGTTCGACCAATTCCAGTTCGAAACTCGGTTCATTAGGTGGACCGGTCCGGTCACGGTTCCAGTTTTTAAAAACATTGGTTTGCCATGATCACCAATATACCTCTAGGAGTGATGTGGGGTGATTTGGTTTTGTAACCCCAGAAAGCTACAAGTTGGGTAGAATTCTTGACGAGGTCCACCTCATAAATCAATACCTTGCTACGGGAGCCCATAGCATGCAGTAGCAGGATGGATTTGTGATAGTTGGTGCAGTCAGATGCCAAAGTGACAGATGCAGTAGCTAGTAGCAGGTCAAATACTAGGCAGCGCAGTGCAGAGTTGGCAGCAGTGCAGTTGGCACAGTGCAGAGTCAGCAGCAGCATAGAGGCTTTAGTGACAGCGCAAAGTCTAGCAGCAGTCAAGACTCAGGGGACAGATGCATCATATTGACCACAGTTGGTTCAATATTTGGATGCTTTTCAATTGCAGTTGTTGCAGTTGCAGTAGCAGCGGATGGAGAGGGAGTTGTAGTGCAAATGCAGTGTTGGCAGCAATTCAGCGAGGCCAGCAGCATCATAGATGCAGCGTTTATCAGAGTTGCATAGTAGCTGGTGGACAGCAATAGCATGACGGGAGATGGTGCAAAGACAAGGTGTTGCTTCAGTGGATTATAGCACTAAGAAACATTCCTCGCTAAGAGGGAGTGTTATTTTTGTAACATCAGATGTGTTCTAGCCACGAAATTTAGTGGAGAGGCTAGAATACATGTATTCTCCAAAACCCATAAATCATTTCTGGAAATTCCACCTAGAGACGACTTAATTAAAATAATTAATCATTTTTTAATGGTGCCTAAGTCTAAACTTAGGAAAACTGATTAATTAAAGGGTATTAATTAAGTCATGGTGAGAATCTTCTAGAAGAAGACATGGATCGAGTTCTAGTTAATCTTAGCCATCGATTATGTTTTAATCTTGGTCATTGATGTCTCAACGAGAGATTATAAGAAGAAATTTGATGGGGGTTGGAGAACACACTTGAGACACCAAGGAATTTGATTTTGCTGGAAAATCAATCTTCAAAGTAGTAGTTGTGTCGTCGGAGGTGATTCAGTAAGATCAAAGCAATAAGAGAGGGGCAGAGATAGTAAGGACGAGAGGAAGATTTTCCAATCCAGTGAATGCATAGCAAAGAGACAGAGAGTTCCACAGAGAGGCAGTGCAAAGCAAAGAGGCAGCACAGTGCCTTAGAGGGGAAGTCGTATTTTGTTAGGGAGAAGTAGTGATTCAGTGCCAGAAGCCGGAGTGGGAGCCTGGAGGCCAGGAAATTCCATTACCCAAACAGTAGTTGATCAGTTAGCAAGAGAGACGTTGGTCCGAGTTGTGTGACACAGAACTACGTAGGCTGACGTAGGGACTGTGCAAAGGTAGCAAAGAGAAGCTCATCTTGAACCAAGGTCAGTGTCGGATCACTGGTGAGAGTGAGATTTTTCTCACTAGATCTTTTGTCAGTCATTTCTCTGTATGGATTGCTAGATTTGAACATCCATAGATTTGTACTCAAATTTACTACTGCATAATAATAAAACCCTCGGCTGTTGCACCAATTTTCCCAAGTTGGGTTATTCCGGGGACATTGGTCCAAAAATAACAGTGTTATTTATGTGTGTGTGATATATTCTTCCAACATTATTTTTCTTCCGCAGTATTCTATTTGTGAAGGTTGCAGTGTATTAGTTTCGATATTTACCATAGGATGCAGTGAATAATTTGTTCAAGTTATTTAACAAATAGAATAAACTTAATCAATTGTTGTAGTAGGATTCAGGGTTTCCGAATTTTCACAAATGTCAGCCAAGTGAGGCCCTACGTCACCCTTTTCAAGCATGTGGGAGTGGTATGGCACCTCTAAGGTAAAGTGTTGGCATCAGAGAGGAATGTGCTAGCCCTCCGAAGTCATCTCAGTGATGACCATCCTCATTTGAGCTACAAAACAAGGTATCGTCCATCAAGCAGGGTCAAGACCAGCCTGGGGTATCCTAGGTCCGTATGGGCACATCATCAAATAATCCAATACCCAAGCTTTTAAGCTTGGCATTTCAACATCTGAAAGCTCATCAAGAGATGTAACATCTTGTGGAATCAACTCAAGCCCCAATGCTCATCTCTAGAGGGCCAACATCAAGGCCACAAAGTCAAGTATACTCTCTAAAAGGGGCAAAGAACCTATTGGAAGGTGCTTAGGAAGAATGGATCTATCACTCAAGGGATCTCCATTGCATTTGTAATGCCACCTAAACAAAACCTCTCAAGTTCAAGTGAATCAACTTCTCTAGGGACATAAAACTATTAAAGCGTCATGGTGAACCATATGTAAAGTTAAAGGCACAAGAATACTTCACAAAATGTTCATTTTCCACTGTTCTATGTTGTTACAATCACTTTAGCCCAATTATTTTCTTCAATTAGCAATCAATTTTAATCTTCCAATAACAAATAGCAACTGTAGATAGAACAATAAATGTAATGTACAATAAGAGACAATCAGGGGCAATAGCAAGAGACAAGATTTGGTCGAAGACCAGGGAACAACTCCACAAGGGGGAAAACCCTTTCAAATTCTTCTTCTTATTAGGTTGTCATAAAATGCTCAACATAGAGATTATAATGATCCAATTCATCAACCAAGAGTCAAAGGTCAACGACTTTGACTTTCCAACAAACCAATATCCAAAATCCAAGAGATAGAAGTTAAATTTGGTCAAAGTCAACATTAGTCAAAGATGCCCTAACCAGTCCACAAGTCAATAGTCAAACAACCTCTAAATTTGCTCAGTCAAAGGTCAAAATATTCAACCTCCTTTGTTGGTCAAAGTCAAGTCAAAACAACCCCAAAAATGCTCAGTCAAAGGAGAGAAACTACAGTCAAACTTGCGGTCAACAAAAGTCAAATTACCCAGAATGCCTTGATATTTGTGCCAAAGAATGTGGGGCTCAAGAATAGAACCAAATCAGGTCAAATCAAGTCAAAGTTGGTCAACGAGTTGGTCAAAGTTCAAACTGTCCCAACCAGAAGTCAAACTTCAGCCAAGAGAAAAAGGCCTCCTCCTCCCCGAACATGTGAAAAGTACCTACAATTTTCAAAGTTGTACAAACCATAAAAGAGAAGAATGAATGTGTTGAGGATGCACCAAAATGATGTGCCTTGAGATGTATTTATATGGGTTTTAGGAGACCCAATTTATCTTTGAAGCCGACATGAACTTTTGTGCACAAGTGGTTTTTCACATTTAAAATATGAAGAAGGTTGTCCAAAGGAGGGAATTTGTCACTAAGTTGCCAAATTAACACTCCCTCTTAGCTAGGGAGAAATTTCTAACTGCATCATATGTCCCATCTCAAATGTCTCGTCATCATCAAATCAAATGTCGTCATTGCTCATCTCTACTCATATGTTGAACACTCCAGAATCTAAAAGCAGAAGAATTCAACATCGTAGGGGAGCTCAAGCTACCACCCTCTATCCAAGGACAATAGGCAGGATACGACTTACAGTGAGGTAAGGATCACAACCATCCTTTTGTTTGTTGATCTTCCCAACTTGACCCTTAAGATTCAGTGGTAGAACACCTGCATCCACTACCTTGGGAGGAGATACACACTTACCATGAGTGGTAAGGATCAGACACAACCCGAGGGACTTGGGGGAGATACACTCTTATCGTGAGGTAAGGATCAAACACATCCAAGTCTCCTCACCCATTGGCTAGATGGGTGGCAATCCCAATAAGCCCAGCTTGTGGGTAGGATGCATACTGGGGTATACTTGGTAGGAGGAGATACACACTTACCGTGAGGTAAGGATCAAACACAACCCTACAATGACAATAGGGGAGATACACACTTACCGTGAGGTAAGGATCAAACACACCTATTTTCCACAAGTTCCCTCAACCCTAAGAGCTCTCCAACTCAATTCCTCACCCTGGGAGCTCAAAAAGGGGGGCAAATGTATAGCTCAGTGTTCTCAATCAGCCAGGACCCTTACCCCAGCGGGTCACATCCATAAGTCCAAGCTGCTCTTTGAAGACCAAGAACATCCCTTTCGGCAAAGCCTTGGTGAGTATGTATGCTATTTGTTCATCAGTCAAAATATTATGGAGTCTCACAGCTCCTCTCTGCACCATGTCTCAAATATAGTGATACCTGATCTCAATATGCTTGGACTTGTCATGAAATATGGGATTCTCTACCAATCGGATCCCACTCTTGTTGTCGCAATATATTACTGTTGTATCCAGGACTTGCTCAAACAACTCTCCAAAGAGATTCCTCAACCAAACTGCCTCACAGCTAACCATGCTAGCAACAATGTACTCTACCTTGGTCGTACTCAAAGCTATGGACTTTTGCTTCCTGCTCATCCAAGATATCATGGCAGAACCCAAACTAAAGCAACACCTTGATGTGCTCTTCCTATCAATAACATTTATGGCCCAATCAGCGTCAGTGTATCCATGTAGTCTCACATCTACGGCATTAAAACATTGAAGGGTATTCATGCCACTTGTACAAATTTTAAGGTACACAAGACCCCCATACGTGATCCTTTCCTCAAATGAAGTGTTGTTGGTGAAGTGTCCAGCCTCCGAAGGCCCTTCAACAACATAGCTTCTTCCACAAGTCTTCAAAACTGCTACCAAAGCCTTCTAAGCATCATCCAATGTGGGCACACAAACCCCCCAAGTGGCCTCTAAGGTGAGTGCAAAAGCCCAAAGAATGATACTACCCCCCCAATAATGGGTACATGTGAGGATCCAATGATGATATACCTACAAAGGGTGGTACATAAGCCCTCAAGTGGACAAATGGAATTCAATATGAATTTCAAACCATGTCATCATCCAAGAGAGACTTCAAACCCACTCAAAGAAGCAACACTAGCCTCCAAGGTGGAAATTTAGCTCATTAAAACATACAAGCCAACCACAACAAACTGCTCCAAACAGAGGTCGACACTTAACAGTACCCTTAGTCAGCTCCAATAAATCAGATATTAACACATTTGCTTCAAATAAATGTAGATCGTCCCAGTTAAGAAAAACCCATTCCCTGACTTGTATTTAAAAGATACAATTCGCTACTCATTTTCATAATAACCCAATTTCTACCACAGGGTCCTATCCTCTGAAATTTGGGCAAGCTGGCAACGGGATCATTTATTTCCACAGTCCAATGTCTCGGGGCACAATGAATATGTACAAGTATCATACTAGAGTATGCCCTACCCTTTCATGTCCATTTGCCCTGTAATTGGTTATGAAGATGTATGGTTGTATGCACACCAGATACTTCACAACCAACATATGAATTACTCAAGCTCCCAACTCTGTCACTTCACAGCATTGCCATTCTCCAACGGCCATATAAATGCAGATAGCATGTAAATAAAACATTACCAGCTTGCTATCAGGAAATCCATTCTTGCCCTAAGCCAATCTGTTTGCTAAACATCACAATTTAATGTATTCTCTTTTCTGCTGGAAACCATTTTGGTAAGGGAAATGGTGCATCTTTTATTCCAGTTCTGTACAGAGTATTTTTTTTTACAATTCAAGATTCCACGTATTCCATTAGATGTTGGAACTTGGAACCACATTATTTTGCAATTTCTAGCTCCCGAATCAGATCCTACCACAGGCTGCTAAGCTATGTGCATCAAACTCTCAGTAAAAGTGTGCGTGTTCTGATGCTTTTGTAGCAGCACTTGATCCTGTATTTCCTGGTCCAATCTTGCTGCCACAATCTTGTGAGGCTTCCAGCATGTGAGATCAATCAAGGTCCCACAGCTATACACATTTAAATCTGCAACAGTATGCATTCTTTCTTGGAAAATATACCTAGTTTCGGTCTTCATAATTGTCATTGCACTCATGTCATTATGTATATCTTACATTACAAGCAAAAGAAGAAAGAAAAATGTTATTTTCATGCATGGTTTTCATGCTCTATTTATTTGGTCAACTAGGTCAAGCATGCATTTCATGCTCCTAGGGTTTGACAAGTCAAAAGAATATTTTTTCTTGAGTCAAGAAAGTCATTATCATTTGTATAAGTCCCATTTACACTCGTAACAAAAGAAAATAATTGTTTTTGAGTCTAGAAAGCTAATTTATCCTCCAAGACCAAGTTGGCGCTACCAAGATGAAGTCAGCCTAGAAGAGGCCTATTCAACCACTTGTAGAGTGTATATATAGCATGTGAGTTCGACTCATTTGGAAGATACATCAAGTTCGATCTGAAGTTCATCTACAAGAGCGAAAGTCCAAGAAGGGCAAACCAAGAGCGAAGGAAGAAAACATTCAAATCGAAGTATTTCAGCTCTCACATGCGAGGAATTAGGGTTTTCTGGGCTCATTGTAGGGCCGAAAGTTGCAGGTCAAGTTGCAGGGCCAAGACGTTGATTGGAGCAGTTTGTGAAAAGTTTGACCTTCGTTAACTTTGGAAGATTTTGCCTTGTTTGAGATCTTATTGAAGGGCTCATTTGGTGCTTGGGAGATATTTTGGCTTTGTTCTTTGGATCTTTGGATTTCTCATTTGAACTGATTCTATAAGAGAAGAGATTCTTTCTACATTTTCCTGTTGGAGGGGTTTTGCCCTGGCTTGGAGCCTATATTTTGTGTCCATTGTCTTTTATGATCTTCATGGTTTATGCTCTTGATAACTGTTTGATGAAAAGAAACAAATAAAGAACACAAGAAGATAATATAAGCTCACAAGCTTTTATCAAGGATAAAATAAATTGTTTTAAGATAGCTGCCATACTTAATTTTCCAACATGGTATCAGAGCTACAGTGAGAAGAGAAGACAGCTTGAAGATCGTCATGTTGGCATAAGAAGAGATTGATTTTCAAAAGGAACCGTTTGCAAAAGGACACAAGGAAAGGCTTTAGAAAAATACCTATTGACCTAGAAGGAAGAAGACTATAAGCTCTATTTAAAGGCTCTCTAAGTGCACTCCATTATTTTGAAGAAGAACATCTATCTTGAAGGAAGCACATCTTTGAAGTCTCTTGAAGGATCTTGAAAGCATTAAGGAGAAATCACCTTTGTGTTGAAGAATCAAGGGCAGTTATGTATAGTAGGATTCTGCTAGACTTGATAACAATTTGTGAAGCACTTTTCCAATGTATCTTAGCTTGATCTTCTTCTTATTATTATTAGTGTGTGTTTACTTCATCAAACTGCTAAAACACAAGAAACAAGAACACAAGATGTTGGCTCTCTGCCAGGGCAAAACCTATCTCTCTTAAAGAGGAAAAACCATTCATAAATTTCTCTTATTGAAGCTTCTTTTGATCAATGCCAAACCCTAGACCCTTGACAAGAAGATCCTCCAAGCACAAGTCGAGCCCTTTCAAGGTCACTTCCTCTTGCAATAGTTCATCCTCCCTCTTCTGGCACTTCGTCTTCCTCCTTCTGACACTTTGTTCTTCTTCTTCTGGCAATTGTAGAAACCCTAGATGGTATGCCCTAGAGTGATCCTTGTCCTTTTTCTTCCTTCACTTGAGATGGAGCCTTTCTAACTTAAGAAGATGAACTTGTTACCTCCCAACCGTGCCTTCTTTTCTTCACGAATATTGCAGACTTAGAGCAGCAGTAATACATCCCTAATTCTTTGCACGTGTGAGGGGATACCTTCACAAAAACTATGTTAGATTCCTTCTTCTTCCTTCGCTTGTGTAGCCTTCTTTCTCGCTTGAATGAGAGGCCTTATAGGCACTCTTTTCTAGCCCAAACACTTATCCTTTATGACTGCAATAGGAGAGCTTGATATGACAGCAGAATAGCCTTCTCGACTTCACACGTGTGGTTGCAATTAGCCCTAGAACAGTTCCCAAAAACTTGCTTTACTTCCTTCCTTCTTCGCTGCACTTGGAGACCTCTTTCCTTGACTTCTTCGTACCTTTTACTCGTCCTCTTTCTCATTGATTACAAAGATGATATGATAATACTTTGAGTAGGTCGAATGGCTCCTTCTATAGGAGTCTGTCTCCTTCTTTTAGGCTGACTTGCTCTATATAATTTGGATTGCTTCTTTTGATGGTGCCAACGCTTGGAGGAGGCTTATGACTTTGCTTGGAGGTCTTCTTATCACTCTAGTACATATTGTTACATAGTGTGACAAGCCCATAAGGGTCTTTAATAAATACGTTGACTCTTTGACTTCCTAGAAGCACTTAAATGTGTGCTTGACCTAATCAATGAGCAAGAAACTCATTGCTATAAATAACAAAAATACTATTTCTTTTTCTTTACAAGTATAAAGATCAAAATTACATTTATGAAGACCAAACCTAGTTACACTTTCATCAACACTCCCTCTTAACTAGGGAGGTATTTATAAATCATTACAAGGTGTTTGGCTATTTTTCAATCTTGAAGAACACACAAGAGAAACCAGATTGGCAATCCATCTATTGTAGCATCGTAGTAACCAACATTGTTCACAGCAAGGCCTTGACTAACAGCTCTATCTCTCATAAGATCAGAGCACAATGTTGGCGTGACCAATGACTTAGACACCTTAGTCATTGTCTCTCAAGGTACATACCCACTCGGGTGTTCACTAAGTGTGACCTTTTAGGACTATTCTTGTCTTGGGTTCCCAACACTCAAAGAATATCGGTCCTCTTGCCTACTCTTGTCTTGGATGCCCTACACATCCTCAAAGAGCATCGGATGCCAGATGATTACCCAATCCTCCCATTCTTTCTTCCCAAGTGAAGACAAGAATGTTGTGTCTATCTCTTCCTCTTAATTGAGGAAGACATGCCCAAGTTTCCTTTGACAAGGAACTTGCCCAAGCTCCTTTGTAATTGGGAACTTGTTATAACTCCCTCTTAGCTAGGGACTTGTCCATTCATCAGCAACTTCTTCTTCGTGGGTCCTTTTGTTGCTTGATCTCCTTCTTTCCTTTGATGTCATGAAGTCTTTATTTGAACTTCTTCTTGGTAGGGCACAGACCATCGATCACTTTCCTTCCTGGCTTGTCATGTCATTGCTCCTTCGTGGAAAGTGGCCTTCTTGATGTATGTCAGGTTCTTTCATCATCTGGCTACTCCTTTGTCATCTGTCTATGCTTCAGAATACTTATCACATAGATGCTTAGTTGTACTTGCTTGTTCCCATTCTTCGATTTAGTAGCCCTTCATGACTTCATCCTGACATTGCTCCAACATTAAATAGTGCTTTTGTTGGATGGCTTCTTCATCATGACATCTTTGTAGAGTTGAATAAGTTATCTGCACCTTAATATCTCCAAGGCCTTCATAGGTGTCAAGGGTCCTTTGATCTTTTTCTTCCTTTGTCAGAGTTGTCATGCCTTCTTTCGGGAGATGTCTTTAATGGATCTTGTCAGATAGTGATTCTTTATGACCATGGTGTTCTTCACATGCTTGATCTCTTTCTTCATTTGCTTCTTCTTGAATTGTTTAGATAACAACCTTGTACTTCCTCATGAGAGCACTTTCTTCATTACCTACTTCTTGGACTAGTCAGCGTTTCTTCTTCACTTGCTTCTTGGACTAGTCAACAACATTATACTCCTTATGTGAGCATTTCTTTTTGTTGACCTTTATTAGATGTAGTACATGCTCTTGACTATGTCTTCGGTGAAAGAGATCCTTTTGTACTTGATCATGTTTTTAGAACTATACCCATGACTCAATAACATATATGATGACATGACTTAAACTTTGATGCATACATACCTCATCTTGATTTTTCCTTGATCATCTCGGCTTCATTTGATGGTCCTTTTTGATTGGTGTAGCCTTTCTTGCCTGCATATCATCCTTCCTTGCATTCCATGAATGGAATTCCCATTGATACATCAGCTCTTATTTATGAACCTTATATTGAAGATTCTTGTCATAGGATCTTGAAGACCCTCATCCTGCAAATGTTTCTTCCTTTTGATGATGGAGGCCTTCCACGATTTTTTAATCATTATCGATTATTCTTTTATCATGGATGATGTCCTATAATAGGTATGCTCCTTCTACATGAATATTTTGAGCTATATGTCCACCGTGCTCCTACATTCTAAAAGATACTTCTAACCATGCATTTTGTTCTATTTCTACATGCTCCTATACTACTCAAAACTTTGAAAGAAGATTTTAAGTAAAGAAGTACACTTAGTCATAGTAGAGATCTGGAGGATCTTCCATCTTTTGCTTCTTGTCTTCTTATTTCACCTCTTGTGTTATATGAGTTTCTTCCCTTTTTCTTTTATTGTTGTTGTCCCTCTTAAGTTTAGGACAATTCCTTTTGTAGTTTCCATATTCTTGGCATCCAAAGCATTGGACTTTGGACATATCTCTATTGTTTGTTCTTCATGGACCAAATTTGCCAAATTTTCCCTTTCTCTTGGCCATGGTTGCAAATGCTTTCTCCTTTGATCCCACATCATCTTTTGCTTTGAGTCTAGTTTCCTCTATCTTGCATAGACTTAGAGACCATAATTCAATTAGTGGGGTAGCTTCCTTCTTGGCATATATGCTTGATGTGAAGTTGCCCCAATCCTCAGGTAGAGCATTGAGTAGTATGATTGTCATTTCTCTGTCAGACATGACTTCTCCCAACTCTTGAAGTCGATCCCTCATCTCAGAGGTCTTCATGAAGTATGGAGCTATTCCTTCCTTTGATATCTTCATCTTGTACAAATCATTTCATAGAGAGATCACTTCTCCAATTGTGCTTATCGAGAATAGCTCTATTAGCTTGTCATAGATTTCTTTTGATGTTTCAAATTTGGAGACATAAGGAATGAGAGAGTCTTTGATGGATTCTATTAGAATCCTTTGAGCTCTTGTCTCATCCTTATTGTACTTGGCTAAGGCTTGAGTTTGTTCCTTAGTAGGGATAGTGATATTCCCTTTGATGTGATCTAGAAGTTCATTCTCTTTGAGAAGTAAAGCAGTCCTCCTCTTCCATGCAAGGAAGTTAGTGGTCCCAACCAATTTGTTGCTTTCTTTGTAAAAAGATATTGAGGTATATTCAAAAGGGGACATATACTTACTTGATAGAGTTTCAGATGTAGTGGACTTGCTTTCTTTGTAAAAAGATATTGAGGTATATTCAAAAGGGGACATATACTTACTTGATAGAGTTTCAGATGTAGTGGACTTGCTTTCTTCTTCGAGACTTGATGGCTTGCCTTCCTTATATCTTGATGTTCTTCAAGTTGCTTTCTTCAAATGGACTTGTTTGATGATGAGATTTGCTCGATGACTTGGTTTGTAGTGCTTTTCCTTTTCCTTTTTAAAGATGGTGTAGCTTGATGTAGGTCCCTTTATACAAAAGGCTTCTCCTCTTGCTTTGTAGTCTTCTTGTAGTCCTTTCTTGTTCTTGATATGATTGAGACTTCTCGACTTGATGCTTCAACCTTGTAGTTGTCCTTGATATGTTCTTCCTTGATGAGTTACCTTATGAGTGTTCTTGAGATGCCCTTTCCTTGATGTGTTACCTTAGCTTTGATACCATGTTGAAGAATCAAGGGCAGTTATGTATACTAGGATTCTTTTAGACTTGATAACAATTTGTGAAGCACTTTTCCAATTTATCTTAGCTTGATCTTCTTCTTATTATTATTAGTGTGTGTGTGTTTACTACATCAAACTACTACCAAAACACAAGAATATAAGAATACAAGATGTTGGCTCTCTGCCAGGGCAAAACCTCTCTCTCTTAGAGAGGAAACCCTTTCATAAATTTCTCTTATTGAAGCTTCTATAGATCAATGTCAAACCCTAGACCCTTAACAAGAAGATCCTCCAAGCACAAGTCAGGCCCTTTCGAGATCACTTCCTCTTGCAACACTTCATCCTCCCTCTTTCGGCACTTCGTCTTCCTCCTTCCGGCACTTTGTTCTTCTTCTTCCGCCAACTTTAGAAGCCCTAGATGGTATGCGCTAGAGTGATCCTTGTCCTTTTTCTTCCTTTGCTTGAGATGGAGCCTTTCTAACTTAAGAAGACGAACTTGTCACCTCCCAACTGGGCCTTCTTTTCTTCACAAAGATTGCATACTTAGAGCAGCAGTAATACATCCCTAATTCTTCGCACGTGTGAGGGGATACCTTCACAAAAACTATGTTAGATTCCTTCTTCTTCCTTCACTTGTGTAGCCTTCTTTCTCGCTTGAATGAGAGGCCTTATAGGCACTCTTTTCTAGCCCAAACACTTCTCCTTTATGACTACAATAGGAGAGCTTGATATGACAGCAGAATAGCCTT
Source organism: Pinus tabuliformis (assembly GCA_031772625.1). Classification (NCBI taxonomy): domain Eukaryota; kingdom Viridiplantae; phylum Streptophyta; class Pinopsida; order Pinales; family Pinaceae; genus Pinus; species Pinus tabuliformis. The sequence continues at coordinate 246,937,940 of CM062815.1, forward strand.
CTTGCCTTCACACGTGTGACTGCAATTAGCCCTAGAACAGTTCCCAAAAACTCGCTTTACTTCCTTCCTTCTTTGCTGCACTTGGAGACCTCTTTCCTTGACTTCTTCGTACCCTTTACTCGTCCTCTTTCTCATTGATTTCAGAGATGATATGATAATACTTTGAGGAGGTCGAATGGCTCCTTATACAGGAGTCTATCTCCTTCTTTTAGGCCGACTTGAGGCCGACATGAAGACTTGAAGCTAGCTTGCTCTATATAATTCGAATTGCTTCTTTTGATGGTGCCAACGCTTGGAGGAGGCTTACAAATTTGCTTGGAGGTCTTCTTATGACTATTACATAACATAGTATAACAAGCCCATAAGGGTCTTTAGTAAATACATTGACTCTTTGACTTCCTAGAAGCACTTAAATGTTTGCTTGACCTAATCAATGAGCAAGAAACTCATTGTTATAAATAACAAAAATAATATTTCTTTTTCTTTACAAGTATAAAGATCAAAATTACATTTATGAAGACCGAACCTGGTTACACTTTCTTCAACACTCTAAAATAGTTGCAAATCCAAAAAGGCCAAACAAAGGAGGAGAAAAGTTTGTTTGTGGATAGTTTTCTCATAAACTGTTGGGCTGAGATTGGAGGGGTAGCAAGGAAGAAGACAAGTTTTGTAGGACAGTTCTGTGCCTATTGTATGGTTGATTTCCATATGAAACAGGTCTAAGTTCTTTGAGGTATGCCCTAGTTGCAGGCTGAATACATGTAGATGACTATTTGGAAGGCCAAAAAAGGCCTATAGTGGATTGCCAATAGTATTAAACGGAAGGGACTTGCAAAAAGAGCCAAGTCATAGTATTGGAGACAGTTTTGTCATTAATTGTAGGACTATAATTGTAGTTACAGTGCGTTTTAATCAAAGGGTCGAAATTGCAGAGGGAAGGTAGAGAAGCCAAGAACAAGAAGGGCAGCAGAACATTGATAAACAAGAAGGACTTTAAGGACTATCAAAAGACCAGAGCATGTTTTTGAAGAAGACTTGAACAACAGAATGCTTTGGGAACTAGATGAAGTTTGAATATCTCTTTGATGCAGCTCCCTAGTAATCATGGAAGATAGAGGTGTGTAGTTTTTGCATATGAGATATGTCTATTGTATGGTTGGTATCATGCAGTTATGATTTCGCAATTCCTTTATGATAGGTTTTGATAACTATACAATTGATAGGGTTTGTAGATATGTGTAGTCTTGAAGACTCTGTTTCGATTGAATTGACCCTAGGAGTGAAAACCCTAACCCTAATTGATTGTTCCCTCTAAGGAAACCCTAGCTCTTGACATCTAGGGTTTGCAAATCTAATTTTGAAAAGATAATCTAGGGTATGTGGTAAAACCCTAGCAAGGGTTGAATTGAATAAACCCTAGGGCTTGAAATTCAAAACCCTAGGGTTGATGTTTCCATTAAAACCATAATAGGGATTGGATGAAGAAATAAAGGGTTTATAACTAAAACCCTAGAAGTTCACCTTCGGAGAAAGCATGGAAACCCTAGATTGATGGAATTGACATCATGCTCTTGTCTTTGTATATTTTGGTTGGTTGTACTTGTTGTTGAGAATTGCAGGTACATATTGAAGGCTATCAAAACTATGGAAGCAAAATAAGAAGGATGAAAGAACAAAACAAAGCAACACTCGTGCTTGTTGATGACTCCTTGAAAATGATGAGCATGATGGAAGGAGGGAACTGTAAGGACCTTGAAGGAATTAATGCTCATGAGTTCATTAATGATGAAGCATGCATCGTCGCATTATCTAGAAGAATTTCTGTTTTTATGAAGCATGGCATCATAGAAGAAAGCATATGATAGTATAAGATTTAGAGTCTACATTATCAAGTTGCTTTGGAAGTAGTCATCTTGTTGACAAGAATGAGAAGATTTGGATCATCTTGTATATCAATGTTCATCCAAGTATTCTTCTAACATAATGTTAGAGGTAGTCATTTTGCAAGAAGGACCACCAATATCCTCCAATGAGAACTATCATTTAGGGAAGGTTCATGGAAGAAGCATTATGACATGACTAGTATTTTCCATCTAGCATGGAATTAATCTTGAAGGATGAAGGCATGTGAATGACCGAGTTGCAGTATGAAAGACATAATTGAAGTCTTTCTTCTCAAAGGAAACTTATCTTCGATAAGGATAAAAGCAAGCTCATTTAGGGAAAGATGACTAGATGGCCATGCGTAAGAAAAAAAGGTATGCATGTCTTCAATAACTCCTTTATAGAAGGTAAAATTCATGTCTACAAGAATTTTGCAAAAAGAGTTGGTCATGAGAGGTCTTCCATGTGGTTACTCGACACTTGGAAGAAGAAGTTTGGCATGTCTTGGAATTGCTAAAATCAAGACTCTTCAACAAGATACCATGACTTAAACATGATGATATTGATCAACATCAAATATGGTCTCTTGAAGCAAGAAAGAGAGTTGATAATAACAACTCCAAGGAAGAAGATATTACAGCCTGTTGAATATTTCATTCCATGGGGCACTTTGATTAAAAAGTAAAAGCATGGAGGAGGATTCTTGTACAAGATGGAGATAGACCATATGAAAAAGATGTTGATCTCAAAGGAAACAAGAAAGCATAATCTGATATTTCGATAAGAGGCCATCATGTTAAGATAACTATGTATTTGATGTTTTGGTATTGGTTATCTGGTTGATATATGGTTCTGCCACCTGGAAGAATGTTACAGTAATGCATAATAAAGTTGAGGCAAGTATATCTACAATTACTTGTTTTAAACTCAATCAAATGATTACATAGATTGAGTGGATGGATTTGGTAATCCTTGGAGGATTATGTGATCAAGATGCCTACATCATCTTGGGATTGAAAAGGTAGTAGTACAAAAAGATAACTTGATGTTTATGACAATGAAAATCTCTTTCATGATTGGAAGGAGCTATAACCTGCTATATTTAGTTTGGCTCAATATAATGCCACTGTTGATGATGACTAGAGGAAAGTGATATGAAAGGTTGATGGCCTAAACCCTGTCACAAACTAAAGAAGGTTTGGCTCCATTACAAAAGCTCAATATGAAGAGATGCAAAGGCAGGTGGAGCCACGCAGCTACTTGAAGATCTCCATGAAGAATTAGTAGTTGACAAAGACACACTAAAGAATCTCGTGATTATGTCTTCCCAATTGAAAGGAAGAAAGGAAGAAGAAGCAAGAATCTATTCCATGCACAAGAGAGAATAGGGATATCCTCCCTGGTTGAGAGGGAGTGATGTTGGACATTTTATTCACTTCTATCATGTGTCATGCACTAGGCCAGGCTAACAATTGTTCGTCTAGTGAAGGCCATGGCAAGGAGAACGGAGGATTACATAAGCATCTGAGATTGATACTCCTTCATAAAATAGGAGGTTATCAATGGACCGACACTCTTTGAGGATTAGACAAGTGTCCAAGATAAGAGTGGTCGAAGAGGACCAATATTCTTTGAGGATTGGGAATCCAAGATAAAAATAGTCCTAAAAGGAAATACCATATGAACATCCGAATGGGATATGTGCCTTAGAGGTAGTGTGGTGTCTCACGTAAAGCCTCCCAGCATTATTCTCTGAAGTAAGAAGGGCTTGTCAGTTTAAAGGCCTTCCTATGTTGACAATGTCGGTTATGATGGTGATGCTAGAGATGGCTTATCAATCCGACTCTTCTTATGGGAACTTTTAGTTTGAGAATATCCTTGTATCGGTTGTACAATTATGAATACCTCCCTAATTAAGAGGGAGTGTTGGAAAATGTAATTAGTTTTAGTCTTCATAATTGTCATTGTACTCATGTCATTATGTATATCTTATGTTACAAGCAAAAGAAGAAAGAAAAATATTATTTTCAAGCATAGGTTTCATGCTCTATTTATTTGGTCAACTAGGTCAAGCATGCATTTCATGCTCCTAGGATTTGTCAAGTCAAAATAATATTTTTTCTTGAGTCAAGAAAGTCATTATCATTTGTATAAGTCTCATTTGCACTTGTTGTAACAAAAGAAAATAATTATTTTTTAGTCTAGGAAAGCTAATTTATCTTCCAATACCAAGTCGGCCTTATCAAGATGAAGTCGGCCTAGAAGCGGCCTATTCAACCACTTGTAGAGTATTTATATAGCGTGTGAGTTCGACTCATTTGGAAGCTAATCAAGTTCGATATGAAGATCATCTACAAGAGCGAAAGTCCCTGAAGGAAGGCCAAACCAAGAGCGAAGAAAGAAAACATTGAAATCGAAATATTTCTGCTCACACGTGCAAGGAATTAAGGTTTTTTGGGTTGATTGCGGGGTCGAAAGTTGCAGGACCGAGACCTTGATTGGAGCAATTTGTGAGAAGTTTGACCTTTGTTGACTTTGGAAGATTTTGCCTTGTTTGAGATCTTATTGAAGCGCTGACTTGGTGCTTGGGAGGAATTTTGGCTTTGGTCTTTGGGTCTTGGATTTCATTTGAACTGATTCTATAAGAAGAAAAGAGATTCTTTCTAGGTTTTCCCTTGGAGGGGTTTTTCCCTGGCTTGGAGCCTATATTTTGTGTCCATTTTCTTTTGTGATCTTCATGGTTTATGCTCTTGATAGTTGTTTGATGAAAAGAATCTAATAAAGAACACAAAATGATAATATAAGTTCACAAGCTTTTATCAAGGATAAGGAAAATTGTTCAAGATAGTTGTTGTACTTAATTTTCCAACATTCTTGACACAAGATAACCCTAGAGTTACTCCCCAATACTCAGAAAACTCTATAACCTCTGTATCAACAACCCAAAACATATTGGGCAAAGCATCATTGATAAGATGGACTTATCCTTCATAATCCTGAAAACATGTGCTTCAATTTTCTATTGCCCAAAATGCATAGGGTGAGGCTTCTTCTGTTGTAGCTATCAGACTTCAATATACCTTGGACCTACTCACCTGCTCCATTTAAAGGGAGATCATATGTTGTCCTACAAAGTTTCCCACCTTAAGAGTTACCCTACGCATTGGTGGGTAACAATCACAAACTACAACATATTTGCATGTGATTCGTGCTAGGTGATATTTCAGCATGTTAATGCTCCCATACATAAGTAGATTATAGCATTTGCACTTGACCTTCATGTCATCATTCAAATCAATTCAAATAGCATGTTTCATGCTAGATCAAGAGGCCTTTTGGATAGTGAATATTCAAGAGAAGGAAACTAGAACAATAAGTATAGAGTTGTAGGTAGAATCTAGATGATGATAATCCCTAATACCAAAAATGAAAACAAAAGATCAGAAAAGAATTAGGCTGAAAAACAAGAAACCCTCTTGAAAATCAAAATGCAATGGACATTGGAAACGAAACATCAAAAATCCAAGAGGCAAGTTTTTAGCTTCTCCACCTTGAGGGTTGTATTTAGTCTCCAATTAAAAGGTACACCATACAAACATTCTCCTAAAGCAAATTATCTCAAAATAGAAAAGAACGCTATCCAAAATTCCAAATGATCTCCTACAACAGCGCAACGGGATTTCAATTATAATTCCTTAATCTTGGACCATGAGAAACAATTGAAAGTATTTTATCAAAACTAGCCTCTAGGAGATATCAAGGCATGTGAAAACATATTTATGCTATATTAGACTTCTAGTATTATAGTAAACCCTCCTTAAATAGATCATTATCCACAGTCACATTCTCACTAGTTGCTAGAATCCCAAATCACTCAAGAATCCAAGATGAAATGAGAATGAGAATGGAATGAGGAGTTATATGCCTTTAGGGTTGTGCCTTAGAAGAGTTCCCACTCTCCCCCTCTCCCCAACCCCTATTTTGGCAAATTCTCCAAGTCTTATGCATGTGGGATCAGGGTCCACAATTGCTTACCAAACTCGCCTAAACTCACGTGTTTAGGCAAGTTTGGAAAGTTTCCATCAGTCATGGCCAATGCTAGGCAAGTTTGTAAACCAGGGGAGTTCCCCGCAAGTTTAGCCCCAAGTACTCATTTCAAAAGAGATTTGGTGATACTCATGAGACCCTGCCAACTCTCATGAGACTAGTTTTGACATCACTATAGTGTTTGGAAATGAACCTTTCATACTGGCCCTAAAAGGCTATCAATTTCAATACTAATTGAACATACTTTTCACTAGCTAATTGAAGAGTAGTTTGTTTTGTTGGAAAGTTTGGATCGAGATCTTTTCAAGAAGGTATAATATGATATCATTTTGATCAAAACACATGGTGATACAAGCTCTGCAAGTTGCTACTATGTTTTGTCACTAATGCCGATCTTCATAATTGTATTTGAGTCATGATGTAATGTATTTGTCAAAAGAAAGAAAAAGAGCTTTTATTACAAATTAAATTGACTTATTAAAGCATGGGTTTCATGCTTGGGCCAATGGTTCTTAGGTCAAATCCTCCACTGTAGGCTTCTAGGTTTTATGTCAAGTGTCTTTGTATTTGTAAATACGTAAAAGACCCTTCTTGGGCTTCATATATCAAGAAAGAAATTTATTTTAATGTAAAATAGGTCTTTTATGTCTCCTCCAGCAAGTCGGCCTCAAAGAAGGAAAATTCGGCCTCATCAAGGGAATTCCACCTCACACAAACACTATATATAAATGCAGCAATTCAACCTCATTTAGATCATCAACTCATCAAGTTCGATCTGTAGTTGTTGGAGGTAGAAAAGGGTGTGAAATTCAAGGAAGAGGAAGGAAACCCTAGCAAAGGAGAAGGAAGTATTTGTCAAGCATAAGAAGTCAAATTTTCTCTCTTTGTCTCACACGTGCGAAGTTGTTGAGTTGTTGGAAGGGTGGAAATTCTGAAGTTGTTGGGGGTCGAAATTTTGTATTGTAACTGGGTCAAAATTCTGAAGTTGTTGGGGGTTGAAATTCTGGATTATTATTGGGTTGAAGTTGTTGGACAAGAAGAGACTACTAGAGTTTAGCTTAATCATCTTGGAAGGCTAACATGGTGGAGGAGGAAGGTATTTTGGGTCTAAGGTCTTGGTCCATTTCAATTTGATTTACTAATGGAAGAGTTTGACTAGGTTTTCCCCTATAGAGGGGTTTTAGCCCTGACTGGTATCGTTGATCTTCATGTTTTTCTTTGATGATTGCTTCATGAAGAGTAGATAAAAGAACATAAAGAAAGTTAATAAGAATACAAGAATATCACAAGTAATTACCAATATAAGAGAATCCTTCTGCCTTTCTGATTTTCTAACATGGTATCAAAGCTAAGGTCAAGAAGGAAGAAAAAGGCAGCTTGAAGATCTACTGAAAGGGTCAAAGGAAAGGATCATATAAGAGGAAGGTCTATTATCTATATCAAGAAAAGAAGACATGAAAATGAAGTCTAAAGACAAGCTAGAAGGAGCAACCAACTACAGAGCATGGAAGAAGAGGATAGATCTTATTGTCGCTAAGCATAAAGTTTTGGATCTTGTTCAAGGAAAAGTTGAGAAACCTACAGATGATGCGGGAAAGGAGAAACTCAGGGAAACCGAAATCTTGGCCATGAATCTCATAGTAGATGGAGTGAAGGAGAATCTAATCCCATACATATTTAATATGGATTCCGCTCAAGAAATGTATGAAGCCCTCTCCATGTTGTGCACCATCAAGAATATGGGTCAAATAGTTAGTCTCAAGAATGAACTAAGAACAATGAAGATGACAAAGGATGATATTGTGTCATCATATTTTGTAAGGATATCTAGAATAAGAGATGAACTCTAAGCAATAGATTAAGTTGTAACAGAAAAAGAACTCGTGATTGTTGCTCTTCTAGGTCTACCAAAATCTTGGAGTGCTTTTGCATCAAAAAATAGCAGTTGGAAGGATACTCCAACCTTTAAACAAATGTGGAATGCATGCAGTCAAGAAGAAGCCCGCATCTCATTAGTAAGTAACAAGAAGGAGGATGAAGAAGACAACACTTCAAATGCCTACTTTGCTCATCACAAGAAGAAGGGAACATTCAAGAAGTTCAAAGGACCAAAGAAGAAGGTTGACCTATCCAAGGTCGAATGCTACAATTGTCATAAGATGGGTCATTATAAAAAGTCAATGTCCTAAGAATCCATGAAATAGGAAGAGAGAAAGAGAACATGTGAATGTTGTTGATGAAGCTCCACCAAAGAAGAACAAGACAGAAGAATCTGAAGTCAAAGAATTATTTGTTAAAGACTCTTAAAGATACTATCCCTTGCATATCCTTCTACTTTAAGTTTTGCAATGTTTTCCTTTATGTTTTGATTTTTAGAGCTCATAGATCTAATATGTCTTGTTAGGAATTCTTGAATTGTTTTTGAAAGTTGTAGGTATCCCTCAAAAGGATTGGATTAAGAGGGAGCCTTCACCGTTTTTCCAAAAGATAAGTATATTGTTCTTTGTTTCACCTTTCATGTTTGATTTCCTCCTCACGCCGAGATTTGTTTGTATTATATAGTATATACTAATAACCTTTTCCTTATATTTTCTTGGTAGGAAAGCTTGCAGAATTTGCAGAGGTTATGGAGGAAACTTCAAAGGAAAGACTTGAATCATGAAAGAAGTTTTGTTGCAAAGGAAGCCCTTCAAGAATTGATGTCCTGCAAGGTTTGTTAAAAAACAACTCGAGGTTTGTCTTAGATTACAAGTTTAGTTACAAGAAGTACGCTCATTCTCTTTTGAAATTTGTTTTACATCACTGACATTTTTATGTCTAAGGTTTTGGATCATAGAGATTCTTGTTAGGGTGATTAATCATTAGATTGAATCAACCCTCGTTATACTATCATTTGATCATTCTTGTGAAACCCTAACTCTCAGGGTTCACTGTCAAACCCTAGCCTCTTGTTGCTAAGGGCGTTTCGATATTAATAATAAAACCCTAGTCTTCTTTGGGGTTGATGATATAGTCTAGAAATCCTATTCTTTTGAAGTTTAGGGTTTTGATCATGTTGTGGTAAAAACCCTAGTCCTTTAGGGTTTGTCATTAATGTCTAAATGAAACCCTAGATTTTAGGGTTTGGTGAATTAAGTTTTTGAAAAAAACCCTTGTAATAGTCATAGTAAGATCCTAGGAATGTAACCCTAGGGGACTATTCGTTTATATGATCAAAACCCTAGCCTCGTCAAAATTGTTGTATTTCTAACATCATTATATTGATGATTATATCTTACGCTTACCTAGTATATATTAATGTGAAATGTTAGTCCATCCTAGATATAAATATGTGAGTTTGCTAACTTAATTATTGATACTCATGTTTTAGTTTGTGAAATCTAGGGTTTGTAACAAAACCCTAGTAGAGATTGATATTCTAGGACATGATAATATTGTTTAGCTTTGATGATAAAATTTAGGGTTTGCAACAAACCCTAGTAGAGTCTGACATGTAATTCTAAAAGCCTATTGTTGAAACCTTAGATGTATAGTACTATGATGTTATTGTTGATATCTAAGGTTTTGTGTCTCGAAGATGGAGTCTAGGGTTTATAACAAATCCCTAGCAAAAAGTTCAAGTCTAGTATGTAAAAAGATGTGACCCTTGCTGATTATGAACCTATCTAGGTTTTAGGTATTTGATGTCTAAAGCTTGAATGTTTTGATGCTTCCATTGTAATGACATGATATAGTTAACTTCATGTTTCTATTTATATTTGGTTGTACTTGCTATTAAAGTCTCGCAAGTACATAATCTTCAAGATGTTGAAGATGAAGATGATAATGATGATGAGCATAATGAAGGAAGCTATAAGACTGATGATGATCAAGATGACCTGATGTCATGAGAAAGAATGAAGCCTTGAAAGGTTGAATCTTCTCTAATGTTATAAAAGAAGGAAATTGTTGATCCCCCAAGTTGAGAGGGAGCTTGGATAAAAGAAAGGGTATATCCCCCCAGTTAAGAGGGAGGGCATATTATGAAAATCATAATGAACACCTTGAAGAAAAAATGAAATCGGAGAATGAATGAAAGTACTATAGATAGATTTGCAAACAAAAGATTTGAGAAGTACTGAGGTTGTATTTGATGCTACTAAAGAAATGAAAGAAAAAAGCTTCTGACAAGTTGTATTTGGATAACTTAATATAAGTAGCATCAGAATGATTGAGGACCCCAAAGGTTTGTGTTTACTTGTATATATACTTGTTTATTATTGATTGGGGTTGTGATTGTGCAGGATATCTCCATAAAAAGATTGAACGTTTGAAGCATGTTTGGAATGGCGGATATATATTTGATTTAGTTTATAAGGAGAGATGTAAGCATTTGGGGTTGAGTGTCTAATGCTTGGGAGGACATCTAGTCGGCCTATGAGTTGATGTCTAGATCCCGCAGTAGGGAGGGTGGTGTTGGTCATAGAGCTCTGACCTTGGATACGCACCTAGATCCCTGGGTTGGTGTTAGAGTGGAAGTTCGATGGTAGCTATAGAGGCTAAAGCTTGGAACACACCTTAGTCCCACCCAATTAGAGTAACTTGGTCAGGTATCTAATCTATAGCACTGTGTGTGTTGTGACTCTTCATAGAGTACATCACTTTGAGATCTTCCATGTACCTTTGTATATATGTAATTATGATACCTCCCTAGTTAAGATGGAGTGTTGAAAAATGTAACCAGTGTCGGTCTTCATAATTGTATTTCAGTCATGATGTAATGTATTTGTCAAAAAAAGAAAAAGAAATTTTATTATAAAAGAAATTGACTTATTAAAGCATGGGTTTCATGATTGGGTCAATGGTTCTTAGGTCAAAGCCTCCATTGTAGGCTTCTAGGGTTTATGTCAACTGTCTTTGTATTTGTCAATATGTAAAAGACCCTTCTTGGGCTTCATCTATCAAGAAAGAAATTTATTTTAATGTAAAATAGGTCTTTTAGGTCTCCTCCACCAAGTCGGCCACAAAGAAGAACAAGTCGACCTTGTCAAGGGAATTTGACCTCACACAAACACTATATAAAGGGAGCAATTCGACCTCATTTAGATCATCAACTCATCAAGTTTGATTTGCAGTTGTTGGAGGCAGAAAAGGGTGTGAAATTCAAGGAAGAGGAAGAAAATCCTAGCGAAGGAGAAGGAAGTCTTTGTTAAGCATAAGAAGTCGAATTTTCTCTCTCTTTGTCTCACACGTGCGATGTTGTTGGGTTGCTAGAAGGGCTGAAATTCTGAAGTTGTTGAGGTTCGCAATTCTGGATTTTTGTTGGGTCGAAATTCTGGATTGTTGCTAGGCTGAAGCTGCTAGACAAGAAGAGACTACTGGAATTTTTTGAATCATCTTGGAAGGTTGACTTGCTGGAGGAGGAAGGTTTTTTCGGTCTAGGGTCTTGGTCTATTTAAAATTGATTTACTAGTGGAAGAGTTTGACTGGGTTTTTCCCTATATAGGGGCTTTAGCCCAGGCTGAGTGCCTACATCTGGTGTCATTGATCTTCATGTTTTGATTTGACGATTGCTTAATGAAAAGTAGATAAAAGAAGAGCATAAAGAAAGTTAATAAGAATACAAGAATATCACAAGTAATTATCAGTATAAGAGAATCTTTCTACCTTTCCGATTTTCTAACATGTTTCACCCTAAAGCGCCCTAGCAAGAAGGAAAAAATAACCACAAGTTCAAATAGAGGCAAGTAGTTCAAGTATCGCTTTTTGCAAGTAAAGTTCAAATTCTGGTGGCAATTTTGGCATATTAAAACCTATATTTTATTTTCCCTAAAATCCTTGTGTCCAGATATTAGCTTCAAATAATTAATATGGATCCTAGGTTCATAAAGGAACCAAGGGATTCAATGGAAAACAAATAAAAAGCAAAAACGTGGAAAGTCTCAACATAGTAACAGAAAAGATAGAAGAGAAATATAAGAAAATACAATTTGAAATTCATGTTGGAAGGGAATAAATTAGAAGATGAAGATGAAATATTGCTTGGCTAGACTTACAAGATCAATGCATTGTTTGGTATGAATAAATACTAAATGTGAAGAGGTAGACAAAACAAAAAAAAATCATTGAAATTCATCATGAACAAGTGAAGAAGGAATCTTCTAGATAGATGAGTATAACTCTTTTTGTTTTCTATTCAATGAAGCTCCTCTCCTCCATGAGAAAATTCACATCAATTTTTTTGAAGAGATTAGAATTGTCTCCCTCTTCACCTCAACTAGATTTGCACACACCTGTGGTTGGCATTTTTAATTAGATGTTAAAGATGGTCGTTCATGTATTTTCTGAAGCATATTTGAATCTGTACAACCCACTTGATTATTTCCAGCCATGAGCAATTTTTTCCTTCAACATGTAATTGATGAAGACTATTCCTTGAGATTCCATCAATTCAAGCATATACACATGATTGTTTTAGACAAAATCCCTTCTCCAACCTTTGATTTGGTGCACATGACCTTGATCTCCAAGCAAAGTATAGAGAAGCGAAGAAAGAAGCAACATGGAAAAACTATTTTCCAAAAGAACAACAACAACAAAAAAGGTACTAATAATAGATGCTTTGATGGCAAGGTGTTGCCTAGAGAGAGAGCATGTTGTGCCTAAGACATGACCATTTTGTTAAGTGGATAAAATCTTATGTAAATGAGCTACTTTGTTTATATGTGCATAACCCTTAAGGCTCTAACACCAATTAACATGAGCACAATACAACAATGTGAGAGTCTCAAATACAAGGGAATAATTCAAGACAAGCAACCCAGTAAAAGGGTATTCCCAAAACTATAAACATGTCATACACTCATTTGTAATATTAAATATAGAATAGAAAATTGTGGGCAGAGTGACCAAACTTGACCAAGTCTCCAATAAAATACAATAAAGAGTGTGAGCAATCAATATAGGCTCAATATTCCAAATTAGAAAAGGATAAAGTACAAATATAATCAGCATTGCAAATATTTTGATATGACCGCCGACATCACAATAAATCAAGATGTTTCCAAGGTGGCAATAATATCACCTTAATATATAGTAAAATATATTTTGTTGAATTTTTATGATATTTAACAACATTTGGCCAATTTTTCCCGATAAATATTTCTTTTACGTTTTTATGTTTGAAAAAAAATTCCAATAGCTTTTCTTGATATCACCAATAATCAATATTATAGACCCTTGACGACATATTCACGGACACAATATTTGCAACATTGATTATAATACATGTTCACTAGATTAAGCCTCTCAAATATTTCCCATAAATGGGTTTGCACATATATAATAAAACACCCTAAGTACATAGAACAATAACTTGATGACCTCATATTGGAAATGGGGCTTCTCAAGGGTTTCGTTGTTCTAATATCCTTTGGGGTTCTCCCTACCCAAAATATTTCTTCCTAGCAGCTTTTTCTATGTGAACACTAAAAAGCCTTTCTTGGGAGAGGTTTATGATGGCATGGATACCCATGGTTAACCATGGAGATCATTTCACAGAAGGCTCCCAAGCTTTGATTTGTCGATGTAGACTTAGTAAAGGTTGTTGGAGTAATTGTGTTGATAGGTGGAACTAATTCAAGCTTTGAAATGTTAGCTTTTGGTTGCTCTAAAAGTGTTTTTACCTAGCTAAGAAGCCACTTCATGGGATGTGAAGGACTTGTGGTCCCCTAGCTCCTTGCATGAATGCTAGGGAGGCAAAGCATCTTCTACAAGGTTGCACTTGTTAAGGAGTATAGGCACTTGGCACATGTGAAGTAGCCACTTGGGAGGCGAGCATTAGGCACTTGGACATTCGGCACCTAGCCCTAGGAGCATGTAACCACCTTACACACAAAATGAAGAGAAATACTTGAGTTGAGGAGCGATTCATTGCAACAAACACCGTCTTGGGGGAGAAGCACTTGACATGTGGACAACTAGCATTAAGAGTGCACAATCTTGGAGGAGGCGCGCTTGGCATGTGGACACCTAGCTTGAATGGCAGAACACCTTGGGGTTAGACAAACCTTTGAGTTGCAAATCCTAGTGTGACGGTTGGACACCTTTCTTTGAGGAGCACTTCATTTGCAGCTTTGTTTGTTGACATAGCGAAGGGTGCCTACAAATTTGGTCCATGTTTTATTGTTGGCCTCCCTCATCTTAGTCTATATAAAGGGAGGAAAGTATCTTTGTCAGAAACAACTATTTTATACCATAGAGTTTGACAGTTGATTTTGATGCTAGCTATTTGGAGAACCTTGGAGATTGTGTATTACTCTTGTAACAAGGATTAGTGCCTGTGGGATGCTAGCACTAGCGTTCCTTGGTGTGAGAAATGCAATTTTCAGTATTGTAGCTCGTAAAATGCAAGTGTCTGAATCTCCTTGATAATTTGTGTGATACAAGTGGCAGATCTTGGGGTTTGACAATTGGAGTGATGATGGCTTAGTTGAAAAGCACCAAGGACTGGCTTGTAGAGCTTGGTGGGATGTGTTGCTTAGGCTTTGTATTGCCAATTAGGGTTTGAAGTGACTATGGATACCTTCACTAGGGTTTGGGACGCATTGAACAATCCTTGCTTGGGATGAGCTGAATGGACTTATTGTACTAGCTTGGGATGGGTTGACACATTGAACTTTATCTTCATCACTGTGATAATATGAAGTGTACTATTCTTGCCCTAAATTTGGGATTGCATATCTCATTTTCAAATTTGAATTTTCTCTTGTATTGAGCAAGTTTCATGGCTCTTTTAAAATGCTAATTTATTAGGACAACGAAACTTAATGCTATGTTGTTTTAACATTCTTAATGAAACTTTTAGATCTGATTTGTTGTTGTTATGTTTCTGTTGTAGTTTCATATCTGTGTATTGCAACAGATTTTGCCCTAAATGGTTGCTCCAATGACTTATTCCTGAAGTTTTTGTGGTGCCTACATTCTTTAGTTTGCCTAGAGGTAGTGTTGGGCGGATTTGAAGTTTCTTGCAGGGTTTTTGAAGAAACTAGTTTCAACAATAAGGATGAAAACTCTATGAAGCGTATACATGGCCTTAGAAGTGAGGTGCAACTTTATGAATGGGTAGAATTCAGAAATTTTAACATCAATCCTAGATTTTATGAATTATGATGAAGACCTCACTACTCAAAGCAATGGGGAAAGGAAAGCCCTACATAAGAATAGGGAGGTGGATATTGGAGAGGAAAAATCTTTCATGAGATTATTTCTCGCTTCTCTATAGCCTAAGATGAAAAAAGAATTTGCAAATTTTGTTGTTGGAATGGACAAACCTTTCAGACATATCATCGTCAAATGAGATGACAATCATGAACCCCATTTAATGGTGGATTTTCCATGAAGAAAATGGTCTACATTTGCAAACATTTGTGGCTCGTCTTCTTTCACAAGTGGCAAGTTCACCCTTGCCAAACAAGAACTGGGCATTGATCATTTTATTTATTTTGTGAAGCACAAGAAGTTAGAATCACAGATAGCAAAGGATCTTGGCCCCAGATTACATTGTTAAAATTTCTCAAACCATGGGAAGCAGATTCTCCGCTCAAAGAATACTTGAACCCTACTTAGCTTAAAATTGAAACCCTATCAAATGCAATATTTGAATACCACAACCTACAAATACATCTGGTTGGAAACACATATAGAAAATATACAAAGAAATTGCGCTCACAATTCCACATTGTTGTATTTATTAAATCCAACAAACTGTAACCTATAAAGCTATAGTTCAAACACTTAATTTCGCCAACCAACCCAATGGAAGACCCTCTTCTCTTCTATAAATTAGGAGTTGGGTTTATAATCAATGAACTCCATCCCACAACGAGGCTAGATCAGCAAAACCCTAACCCTAAACCTAACTCTAGCTTAGGGAAGTGTGTGGAAATCCATGATTGCAATAAACTGGAAACTATTCTTCTAAGTGATGCAGTTTATTTGTCTTATGTTAATTAATTAACAACAAATAATAAATACCTCACTATTGTAATCTTCACAATTAAAAATAAACGTCATGGAAAATAAATCAAGAACTGAGAAATAAAGCACACACATAAAATGACACCAATGATTTGGACTAACGTCCCCGCAAAAACTCCAAAGGGAAAACTGGTGCAGCAAATGAGGGTTTATATTTTATTATCTTCAGCAAATTAGAGAGTACATAGATTTTCTTGCCCAATACTAGCCAAGCTCCAGAAAATTTACTCCACCACTCCAACTGGCAAATCAACCTCGAAAACATTTGTTTCCCTAACAAAATCAAACTCAACCTTCTCCAGTAAATGCGCACAAAAAATGTTGTTGCGGGAAATACACACTTGTTGGAAACTGAGAACTGTTGATACTGCACTCCTTCTGGTGATCCTGCACTGTGTTGAGAAATCTAGGGCATCAATGGTTAGGTGATTTCTCTACTTATGATAATTGCTTGTGATAGACTTTTTACTTCTTGATTACGATCTTCTCTTCTTGAGCTATTACTGTGTTCTTTTCAACAAGACAATTACCAAATCATGAACAATAAAGCGACAAGAGACACAGTATATAGGTTTGTCAGCCAGGGCCAAAACCTCTCACTCTTTGAGAGGAAAACGCAAACAAAATTCTTCTTATAGAACCTTCAATTGATGAAAACCAAGACCATGACGAAGACCCTTGACACTAGAGTCCTCCCAAGACCAAGTCACTAGGCTCCTCTTCAACATTGCTCTTCCTCTTCTTATTCTCGGCTTCCTTCAGATTCTCAGCCTCTTCTTGTAGGTCTGCAACCCTACAACAAAAACCCTAGATGAATTTCGCTCCTTGAATAGTCTCCTTAGAAGAGAGACTCGTTACACTTCTACTCGGCTTCTTCTAACAAAGTTCTTCCACCCAAACAAGATCACCTCAATGTGGCTGCAATCCTTCGACCTCCTCTTGACAACTTCGGATCTGCTA
Organism: Pinus tabuliformis; assembly: GCA_031772625.1. NCBI lineage: Eukaryota > Viridiplantae > Streptophyta > Pinopsida > Pinales > Pinaceae > Pinus > Pinus tabuliformis. The sequence continues at coordinate 246,954,848 of CM062815.1, forward strand.
CCTTCGCACGTGAGAGGGTAAACTAGCCCAAAACAGTCCACAACGATCTTCACTATCCTTCCTTCTTGCTTCACTGATGTAGAGGCTTCTTCTAGTATGATTTGTGAACTTATATGAGAGACTTTCTTCCCTGAATTGCTTGCTTCCAAATGAGGTTGAGCATGGGTATATACAGTCGTTGGTCATCACTATTTAGGCCCGACATGATCCCTCGGAGAAAGGTTGACTTCATCTTCTAGCTTTATCTCTTCGTTGTAGGTCGACTTGAATGAGGGCTAGTGACAAGTTCTTGGAGGGTTCCTTACAAAGACAAATATGACTCTTTACAATGTGTAGCATGCCTTCGTTATATGACAATGACTCTTTAGACTTTTATGACTAGATGACAATATCCCTAAGGGCTCTCAATGAGAGCATTTACTAAAAATAAAATCTCTTGCTCATGAAACCCATGATGCAAGCATTACAATAATTTTATTTTTCTTCTTTACATCTTTTACATAAAATCACAATTACATGTCATTATGAAGACCGAACCTAGTTACACTTTTCAACACTCCCTCTTAACTAGGGAGGTGTTCATAATGGTACTTGGTCATTCTCAATCTGAAGAATTTCTTATAAGAAGAATCAGGTTGTAATCCATTTGTTTGGGATCATATCAACCAGCATTGTCACATAGCAAGGCCTTGACTAATATATCTATCTCTCCACAAGATCTTAGCTCAATGTTGGCGAGACCAATGACTTATAGACACTCTCATCATTGTCTCTCACGGAACATACCCCACCAGGGTTATCAAGGTGTGTTCCATCAAGACTATTCTTATCTTGGATTCCCAGTCCTCAAAGAATATCGGTCCTCCATGACTACTCTTATCTTGGATGCCCTATCTCATCCTCAAAGAGTATCAAATGCCAAATGATTACCTAATCCTCCATTCCATCTTCCCAAGTGAAGACCAGAATGAGGTGTCTATCTCTCCCTCTCAATTAGGGAGGACATATCTATTCCAATAAAGGAATGTACTCATTCCTACAGAAGGAATGTACCTAATCTCCCTCTTGGCTTAGGAATTTCCAAGTTTCTTCCAAGTAAGAAACTTGTTTCCAGGCTCCCTCTTAATTAGGGACCTACAGCAGCTCCTCAGGTGGAGATGATGGGACAACCAGCTGCTTGAAGAACTCCTTCCTTCGATGTCATGAATTCCTTCTTCGATATGGAGTCTTCATCTTTTGGGACTTCTTCATAGGGCACAGACCATCCATCACTTTCATCCATGAGTCAATCATGTCATCATTCCTTTCATCAGAAAGTGATCCATTAGTCTACATTTGGCCTTGCTTCATGTCATGTTGCCTTCTTCATACTATCTTCTTCGGAAGGATCTTACATCCTTCTACATGATCCTCGGGGAAGACATCCACAGTTCTTCCTTTGGCAGTCCTGCATAAGCCCATCCAGATACTTGTTCAAAAAATGAGAGATGAACACTTAAATCACAACTACCTTTGTGATGGTCTTTTCATCATGACATCTTCCTGTAGGCATCAGCATCCTGCATACATGTTGACACATCTCCTAAAGATATGCATTGTCAAGGGTCTCTATCTTTTCCAGACTTCCATCAGAGTCTTCATATCTTTCTGGGAGATATCATAGTCAAATCTTCTTGGTCTTTCGGATGTTGACTACCTTTACCATTGTTGCATATTCCATGATCTCTTCCTTCCTTTCTTCACATATTTCATTCCTAGGAGCTTCCAATCAGAGTTACTCAATTGTAGTTAACCACCTCATACTTCATATGAGGACATATTATGTTGATTTCATCTAGTAAATATGTGATCCATGCATTCCTGCATCCTATCGAGGGAGGAGATCCTTTCTTTGATCATGCTTCTCAAGATAGAGCAGTGGTCCATGTTACCTGTAACCATATGACATGACTTCCATAATATCAAATGTAAGCATACATACCTCATCATTCCTTTAGGTCATCTAGACTTCCTGCAGCAGCTTTGTTTGAATGAAGGAGCTTCATTCCCTTGATCTACTTCACTGTTATGTCATCATCCCATGAATTCCACAAGTTTGGAATTCTTGATGAAACACTTGCTCCCCCTCGTGATCGATGAACCTTACAATGAAGATTCCGTCAAAGAATATTGAGAATCTTGGATATCCTAGATGTTACCTTTTGACTATTGTATGATGAGTCTTGTCCTAGATGACTTCTTTCTTTTTCCATAAGTATCACTTGAGCTTTCAATGAGGTTTCCAAGAGCTATATCCTTCATACTTGACTACCATAGGTTTTGTTTCAGACATCTCATGTTGCCTATGTCACGAGCTCTTCTAATGCTTCTACCATGAAGCCATACTCTAATACGATGCATCCTATCTTTCTTATTTACAATGTTTCCTGTCTATAATTTACACAACAGAAGAGAACTTTTAGTGAAGGAGATTCTCTCAGTCATAGTAGAGATCTCTTACTTCCTCCTTCCTAGGCTTCTTCGTCTCAGGTTCTTCCACTTCTTCAGTAATATGGGCTTCTTTCTTGTTTCTCTTGTTATTTCCCCTTTTAAGTTTAGGACAATCTTTTCTATAGTGCCCATATTCTTGACATTCATAGCACTGCACCTTAGCCATGTTCTTTTTCTTTTGAGAACCAAATTAACCAAACTTTCCCTTTCTTTTTGTCATAGCAGCATATGCTTGATTTTGCTCATTTGATCCTACATCAGTTTTTTCCTTTAGTCTGGTTTCTTCAATTTTGCACAATGACCATAGATCCTGGAAAGGGGTGGCTTCTTTCTTCCCATAAATACTTGAAGTGAAGTTGCCCCATTCCTCTGGTAGTGCATTTAATACTACAGTGACCATTTCTTTGTCAGACATTATTTCACCCAGATCTTGAAGTTGATCTCTTATTTCTGAAATCCTCGTGAAATATGAGGCTATTCCCTCTTCCTTTGAGATCTTAAATTTGTAGAGTTCTTGCCTTAGAGAGATAACTTCTCCTGCAATACTTACAAAAAACAACTCTACCAATTTGTCATATATATCTTTTGAAGTGTCTAATTTTGATACATATGGGATGAGAGAGCCCTTGATGGATTCTATGAGAATCCTTTGGGCCCTCACTTACCCTTTCATGTCTTTAGCAAGTGCTTGAGTATCTTCTTTGGGAAGTTGAGTTATTGACCCCTTGATGTGATCCATGACTTCATTCTCAATAAGGTTTAGGTCTGTTCTTTTCTTCCATGCAAGAAAATTTGAAGCCCCAACTAATTTGTTGCTCTCCTTGCAAAAAGACATTTTGATAGATTCAGATGAAGTCATATACTTACTTGAGTAGATGTTGCTTTCTTCACTTGCTTCCTCCTTAATCTTGATAGTGATATAGATAGTAGAAGACTACTTCTTGATAGATTTTTTTCTACAAGAGTAATCCTTGATCTCTTTGAGAGAGAGATCACTTTGATGGAGTTCTTCAAAGGGTAAATCTTTGCTTTAATGAGAGAGAGCTTACTTCACAAATCCTTTTGAAGATGATGACAATGTTCTTTGATCTGGCCTTCCTTGAAGATGATTCCAAGACTCTTGTTGAAGTAGATCTCTTTGATCTAGGGTATGATGTAGATCTTGAACTTTCGCTTTGGTATTCTTTATCTTGCTTTGATCCCTTTCTTGAAACTCGATCCTTGTGTGTCTCCTTGATTAGATGCCCCTTCTCGATTTTGGCACCTTAGCTCTGATACCATGTTGAGAAATCTAGGGCATCAATGGTTAGGTGATTTCTCTACTTATGATAATTGCTTGTGATAGACTTTTTTTACTTCTTGATTACGATCTTCTCTTCTTGAGTTATTACTGTGTTCTTTTCAACAAGACAATTACTAAATCATGAACAATAAAGAGACAAGAGACACAATATATAGGCTTGTCATCTAGGGCCAAAACCTCTCACTCTTTGAGAGGAAAACCCAAACAAAATTCTTCTTATAGAACCTTCAATTGATGAATACCAAGACCATGACGAAAATCGTTGACACTAGAGTCCTCCCAAGACCAAGTCACTAGCCTCCTCTTCAAGCTTCTCTCCTCTTCTTGTTCTCAGCTTCCTTCAAATTCGGCCTCTTCTTATAGGCCTGCAACCCTACAACAGAAACCCTAAATGACTTTCATTCCTTGAATAGTCTCCTTAAGAGAGAGACTCATGACACTTCTACTCGGCTTCTTCTAGCGAAGTTCTTCCACCCTATTAAAATTGACAACCAGGGCCAAATTCCACTTCGGACAACTCCTTTGGGGAAGATAATTATGACATTAAATTCTTGTTAAAATTGGCAACTAGGGCCAAACTCCATGTGGGTCACCTTATTTATGGCTGCTGATATTTTTCCTTAATTCCTCTCATCAAAAAGTGGATTGATCTAAAGATCATCCGATTCTGATAAGTATTTATGGAGATATTAATTTATTTTGATTATGGACAAATTGCCAAGGTCGGCCAGCAAACTTATGTAAGCTCAGAAGCCCAATAGTCATGTCTATTGAACCTCAACGTTTTGCATATAAATACAAGGAGCATTCTCCTCATTTGGACACTTCACTCACACACATCTCTCTCTCTCTCCTGCGCAGAAAAGAGTCTCTCTCTCTCACACATGTGGCTGAAAGGAAGACGTCCTAGGGCAAAGAAGACACAGAAAAAGGATAGCAAGTCATCTTTGACCAGCGTTGACCTTCTAGAAGTGCAGATTGGTTGTGGTTGCCTCTCCTAGGCAGGCCGCAATTTTTGGCACGAAAATTGAGGTGATCTGACCTCTGGTTTGACCGGTATTGACTACCCTAGTTTAGGGCTACAATTGACTTTAGAAATTTGCATATTGACTAAACTTTTGGGGCTATTAAAGAGTTGTTTCTTCAAGCTGTTCGAGGACAAGTTGACCAGAAATTGACCAAGTATTTTAGAGGTCAATTTCAGCTAGTTTGACCAAGTTTGACTTTGTTGATCTAGGGTTTGCAATTGCTGATATAAAATTACAGAATTCAGACTTTGCACTATTTCTCTCTGTTGAACTATTGAAGATAAAAGAAGATTTGAACAAAGGGTTTCCCCAAATTGGGGTTTGTCCCTGGCTAGCTGCCACATCTTGTGTCTCTTGTCTTGGCTTGTTTTCTGTTGATCATTTAATGTTCTATCTGCACTTTACTTAATGTATATGTGATTGCTAATCTATGGCTAACAAGAAGAAAAATAAGTAAACTGCTCTAAGCATAGAACATAACATAATTTAACATGGTATCAGAGGTGAGGTGAAGACAAAGCTCAAGCAAGAGCAAGAGCAATCACCGGAGAGAAGGATTGGCAAACAGTCCTAAAACATGGGGTCCTCAACACACTTCCCTGCTGAAGACAAACTCTGTGAGAAGTCTGACTATCACGGATGGAAGATGTCTCTCGATCTAACATTAGAAGAGCAGGAAGTATTGGACCATGTGAGAGGCGGAATTGTTGAGCCTCCATCAAATGCATCCACTGCTACTAGGAACAAATGGACCAAGGGAGAATTCAAAGCAAGGAAGATCATCCGGGACTCTATCGACAAATGCTTGGTGGCCTATGTTTCCGAGCTGAACACCTCCAAGGAAATCTACGATAGACTGGTGAGTTTATTTAAAGTTAATGATGCAAATCAAGTCTTGTTTCTTAGAAATAAGCTGAAGGAAATTAAGAAGGGAAAAGATGAAAGTATGCAAGCATATTTCTTAAGTATCACCAAGATCAAGAACGATCTCCTATCTCTTGGGGAAGTAATTCCGGACAGGGAAATGACACTCACAATTCTTGGAGGACTACCATCTGAATGGTATATATTCAGGACAACTCTTCTCAATAATAATGTAATTCCTGGATTTGAGGAATTAATGGCGAGATGAATTCAAGAAGAAACAAGGATGGAAGAGCAAGAAATGCCCATACTTAAAGGTCATCCTGCTGCTTTTTCTTCTCATGCTAAAAGAAGAAACAATTCCAGGGCTAAATTCAAAGGAAAGGCTGGACCAAAGGGTGGAAGAAAAGGACGATGTTACAATTGCAATAAAACAGGTCACTATGTAAGGGAGTGCCCTGATAAAAGGGACTCACACCGGGATGATGATCAAAATCCCTCTCAAGGCAATCAAAGGAATGGCAGGTCAAATGGCAAAGGCAAAAGAAGTGTCGGAAATCAAGGAAGAGGACAACCATTCAAGAAGGCAAGAAATTCCAGGTATGAATCTAACACCGTTAACAATAAGCAAGATGAATATTATCTACCAGCAGCTCTATCTACCTCTGCTCCCCCGGACTCGCTAGGAAATTGGCTTATTGATAGTGGTGCCTCAAGGCACTTCACTGGTTACAAAGAAGCTCTCTATAATCTAGTAGAGAAGGAAACCAACCTGGAAATTGTTCTTGGAGATAATTCAAAATATCCCGTGAAAGGCGTAGGAAATGTCACTCTTCAATTGAATCAGGGTAATACAATCCACTTACAAGATGTATTATATGTACCTGATCTCAAAAAGAACCTGGTGTCCATTTCAACTATGGAAGACAAAGGCTACAAGGTGGCCTTCAGCGATGGCAAGGTACGTGTATGGAAAAAGAATATTAAAGATGCCTTCACTCTTGGGTTTCGAGTTGATTCATTATATCAGGTCGGAGGAAGTCCGCTAGGTGTCATGTCTTGTGACACATCTCTTCAGTCCGAACTATGGCATTGAAGGTTTGCTCACCTTCATTATAAAGCTCTACCTAATGTTAGACAAATGGTGGCAAGGATGCCCGAATTCCGAGTAGAGCAAGAAGGTGTATGTCTAGGATGTGTCGAAGGAAAGCTCAAAAGGGGACCATTCCCCTCAAGCCAAAGCAAGACCTCCGATATATTGCAGTTGGTTCACTCAGACATATCTGGTATGATGCCTGTCCTTGGGAGGATATTCATATTACCTCACTTTTACAAATGATTATTCTCGCAAGACTTAGATATACTTCTTGAAAAAGAAGGATGAAGTGTTCTCCTGGTTTCAACACTTCAAAGCCTTGATCGAGAATCAAATCGAGAAGAAGATCAAGACCTTAAGGACTGATAATGGGACTGAATATGAATCCAATGAGTTTCATGACTTTTGCAATGAGGCTGGCATTAAGAGGGAGACTACTACACCATATACTCCTGTATATTTTCATGTGCCAAAAGAGAAAAGGAATAAATTGGGTGCATCTGGAAAGAAATGAATCTTCGTGGGCTATAGCAAAAATACTAAGGGCTATAGAATCTATGTAGCTGGTCAAAGGGAAGTCGAGATTAGTCATGATGTCACCTTTGACAAAGATACGGCTCTTAGCAAGGTAGACAATCTTCCTACTTTAAGGGGATCTAAAGAAGCTGACACCTGGGAACCGAAGGAAAAAGAAGATGAGACAATGCCTGATGTAGAAGAACCTATGGATCCTATTGATCCTCCTCTGCAAGAGCCTTCATGGCTTAGGGGGACACTTGATGATGCTGAAGGACACATTGCACCCCGAGGAAACTTCCGTGAAAGTAAGAAGCCAAACAGGTATCAGGGATACCTGACCATCATGAGCACGATCATCCAAAATGAGCCTTCATCATTCACAGATGTCATCAAGCATCAAGTATGGAAGGATGCTATGACCGAAGAATATGAGTCCATTATGAAAACAATGTCTGGGATGTGGTCCCCAGCCCCCAAGACAAAGTCGTTGTCACTTCAAAATGGCTTTACAAGATAAAGCATGCATTTGATGGAAGTGCGGAAAAGTATAAGGCTCGTTTTGTCGCTCGTGGCTTCTCCCAGAAGGAGGGTATAGACTATGACGAGATATTTGCCCCTGTTACCCGATATACCACCATCCGCTCAATCATAGCCCTTGCTGCTTCGCAAGGATGGAACCTACATCCGATGGATGTCAAGACTGCGTTCTTACATGGTTCGATCAAAGAGGAGGTCTATGTGGAGCAACCCGAAGGATTTGAGATTTATGATTGAGAATCTCATGTGTGCAGGTTTTAGAAGGCCCTCTATGGGCTAGAGCAAACACCCCGAGCATGGTATGAGAGAATCGATAGCTACTTGATGAAGTTGGGATTCACTAGAAGTGAAGCCGACCCTAACCTTTACTTTAAGGTTATAGATGACAAGCCTCTCATACTAGTGCTTTATGTTGCCGACCTCTATCTAACAGGTGCAGACCCTCTCATTCACGAATGTAAGAGGGCGTTGGCTTCTGAGTTCGAGATGAAAGACCTAGGACTCATGCACTATTTCTTAGGACTGGAAGTCTGGCAAAAACCAGGGGAGATTTTCCTATCTCAAGGAAAATATGTGGTGAAGATATTGGAAAGATTCGGCATGGTGGAATGCAAGCCCGTAACTACCCCGATGGAGCTTGACTTCAAGAAGTTAAGCGGTAGTGCTGCCGAACCTGTTTTACGAAATGCTACCGAGTATCGTCAACTCGTCGGAGCATTAATGTTCTTGGTGAACTCCCATCCAGATATATGCTTTGCAGTCAACACTTTGAGTCAACATATGGTTGAGCCTCACCACTCACATTGGATTGGTGCCAAGAATCTGCTGAGATATCTTTGTGGCACAATCACTCATGGGTTGAGATACACTGCCGGAGATATGAGACTACGTGGGTATACTGATGCTGATTGGGCAAGCAGTGTGGTGGACCGAAAGAGCACTTCCGGGTGTTGTTTCTCTTTGGGATCTACCTCGATATCCTAGATGAGCAGGAAGCAGAAGTCGGTGGCTTTGAGCACCACCAAGGCAGAGTACATTGCTGCTAGCATGGCCTCCTGTGAGGCAGTCTGGTTGCGAAAGCTCTTCAATGAGTTGTTTGGATTTACATTGGATACCACCGTGATTCTATGTGACAACCAAAGCAGGATCTGTTTATCAAAAAATCTCGTATTTCATGATCGCTTCAAGCATATCGATATCAAGTACCACTATATTCGAGATATGGCGCAGTGAGGAGTAATAAGGCTCCTACATATTGATACAGATGAATAGGTCGCCGACATTCTGACAAAGCCCCTAGGAAAGGTCAAATTCTTGACTTTCCGAGAACGACTTGGTTTCGTTCAAAGACCCTCTTATGAGGGTCGAGTATGATGTATTGAGCTCTGGGAGCTCCAGGGGGCACAGGGTACTTCTTGGAGCAATATGTGACCACAGGGCGACTCACCATCCCCTAGTGGTGCACTATGTACAGGGTAAATGTTAAGTTTTGTAGATGTTCTATGCTAAGGGCAATTTCACTTTTCTCACAGCAATCATACAAGTAGATAAGCAAAATGCAGATAGAACATATAAGCAGATCTTACAGAAGACAAATCAGAAACAAGAAAAATGTATGTGGTCGTTTCGGCGGTCAACAGGATGCTTCAACCAGCAAAGTCTCCTTTGGTCAGCCAGCCCAGCATGTGTCACAACAACCCTAAGATGTGAGTTTTGTTGTGATGAAATTCTCTCCAACTTTTCCTGTATATATATCCATCAATGAGGGTGTGTGACACATCTGTTGGGCATGTGAGCCTACATTACAAAACTGGCTGACCTTGCACATATAATTTATTAAGAATAATAAATTCAAAATATAAGTTCTGCTCATCGGATTAAGACTATTTTTATATGGATTTTACACCTCTCAGAAAGAGGAATCCAACAAAAATATTAGCCTCTTAATCTGAGCATCAGAACATGGAGTTTGGACCTAGTTGTCCAAATTTAACACTCCCTCTCAACTAGGGAGAACTCCATCTATTAGTGCAATTAACATCGTGAGTCATCCCGCCGAAACTTGCTTTGCTGGCTTCTTTATTTCAGAACAGAAGTGGGTCAGTCACAAAGACATCATTCCCCGACTGACATAATCAGTCCAGAGGTCCCAGACCTCACAAATCTTGATCCCAGATCAAGTGGTTGGACCATGCCATCCTAGATAGAGAGTACGGCAATCTCTGATGCGTCCATCAGTCTTTGCTAATAGTCTCTAGCTTTTCCACACCTCATTGGCCAAATGAGAGGTACTTCCCATGAGCCCTGAACTCAATGGGTAGGATGCATACGGGGCACAGATTAAATGAGTGGCGAACCAGCTCAATAATCACAAGGGTGGGGCAGAAGCATTATGAGTGCTTATAGCTCTGAGAAGCTATCCCCAAAGCCCCCCAGAGCTCCCAGAGCTCATCGTCCAACAGGACCCACATCATAGGGTCTTTCCACGACACCAAGACTCTCACGGAAGGTTAGGAACTTGACCTTCCCCAGGGGCTTAGTGAGAATATCCGTGACCTGCTCATCAGTTCCTATATGATCGAGCCTTACGGCGCCTCGCTGTACCATATCCCGGATAAAGTGGTACCTGATATCAATATGCTTGGATCGGTCGTGGAACACAGGATTCTCAGTCATACGAATCCCACTCTGATTATCACAGAGTATTACAGTGGTATCTAGCACATGTTGGAACAGCTCACTAAAGAGCTTCCTCAACCAAACTGCTTCACAACAGGCCATACTAGCAGCAATGTATTCGGCCTCCGCGGTGCTCAAAGCCACCGACTTCTGCTTCCTGCTCATCCATGAGATCGAAGCAGAACCAAGATTGAAACAGCATCCAGATGTGCTCTTACGATCCACCACACTGCCAGCCCAATCGGCATCAGTATATCCCCGGAGTATCACACTCCCGGCAGTGTATCTCAGCCCATGGTTTATCGTGCCCCGAAGATATCTCAAAAGATTCTTGGCACCAACCCAGTGAAAATGATGAGGCTCAACCATCTGTTGACTCAAAGTATTCACTGCAAAACATATGTCCGGACGGGTGTTCACTAAGAACATCAAAGCTCCTATGAGTTGACGATACTCAGTAGGATTGGCCAAGATAGGCCCTGCAGCGCTGCCACTCAACTTCTTAAAGTTGAGTTCCATTGGTGTCGACACGGACTTACAGTCCACCATCCCAAATCTTTCCAGAAGCTTCACAATATACTTTCCTTGAGAAAGGAAAATCTCTCCAGATCTCTGCCAGACCTCCAGGCCTAGGAAATAGTGCATCAGTCCTAGGTCTTTCATCTCGAACTCAACAGCAAGCTCCCTCTTACATTGATGAATGAGAGGGTCATCACCTGTCAGGAAGAGGTCGTCCACATACAGCACTAGAATGAGAGGCTTTCCTTCCACAACCTTAAAGTAAAGGTTTGGATCAGCATTGCTTCGAGTGAAGCCCAGCTTCATCAAGTAACTATCCATCCTCTCATACCAAGCTCTGGGTGCTTGCTTTAACCCATAGAGGGCTTTCTTCAACCTACAGACATAAGTGTCTCGATCTTGAACTTCAAATCCCAGAGGTTGTTCTACATACACCTCTTCCTTTATTGCATCATGCAGAAAAGTGGTCTTGACATCCATCTGATGAAGACTCCATCCTTGCGTAGCAGCAAGGTCCATGATGGATCGGATGGTGGTATATCGAGCCACAAGTGCAAATATATCGTCATAGTCAATTTCTTCCTTTTGAGGGAAGCCACGGGCAACAAATCTTGCCTTAAACTTTTCAGCACTCCCATCAGATCCATGTTTAATCTTGTAGAGCCATTTAGCGGTGACAACAGATTTGTCCTTCGGTCTCGGGACCACATCCCAGACATCATTCTTCATAATAGCCTCATATTCTTCATGCATAGCATCCTTCCAGACTTGATGCTTGATGGCTTCCTCAAAAGATCCAGGTTCAGATTGTATAATAGTACTCATGGCAGCTAGATACCCTTGGTATCTACACGGCTTCTTGCTTTCTCGGAATGTTCCCCTTGGGGCAGCATGACCCTCAGCATCTTCGAGGGTGACCCTGAGCCATGATGGCCTCTTTCCTAGAGAAGGGGAAGGATCAATAGGATCCATTGGCCCTTCAACATCGGGCATAGTCTCATCCTGGGGTTCTTCCAGATTTCCAGGTCTTTCTTCATGGTTTTCTTCAGATCTAGGAAGATCTACTACTTTCTTCAGGGAAGCATCTTCGTCAAAAGTGACATCATGGCTTATCTCTACTTCCCTTTGACCAGGTAAATAGACTTTATATGCCTTAGAAGTCTCACTGTAGCCCACAAACATTCCTTTCTTCCCAGTAGCATCCAGCTTACTTCTCTTTTCTTTCGGCACATGAAAATAGATAGGACATCCAAAAATTCTAAAATGTGAGACATCAGGTTTCTTACCAGAGAAAACCTCTTCGGGAGTTTTGGAGTCCAAAGCGGAATGAGGGCATCGGTTTTGAATGTACACAGCAGTATTTGCAGCTTCTCCCCACAGAAACTTTGGAAGACCCTGGTCACATAGCATGGCACGGGCAGCTTCCACAATAGTCCTATTCTTGCGTTCAGCAACACCATTCTGCTCAGGAGTATATGCAGTGGTAGTCTCCCTCTTAATGCCAGCTTCTCTGCAAAAGTCTTTGAACTTATTTCTTTTATCAACAACATTAGACTCCTCATACCTGGTATTTCTGGTCCTGGTATTAATAACCATGACAAGTGTATATATAATCATGACTGCCCGGTGTATATACATGTCCAGCATATATATATAACTTATGTACTATAGCGTATATTGTCCAGCGATTACTGCCCATCGTCAGTACAGTCTACCGTATATATAAAGACCATACACATCAAGACCAGATACATATTAAGACCCTATATACTGCTGGAGCAAGATCATATATATCGAGACCCTGTCATATAACGCTGATGCCATACATCTTGTATCAATTTTCACACCAGAGCAATATCACATATCATCACAGTATCGCGATCATATCATTTGCCATTATAACCAAGGATATTATGCGAATGTCATACCACATCAAAGAGACGAATGTGAGACCATATACCAATGCAATTGTATGAAACCTCCGCAGCCTCGGCGAATATACATAAGGGACATTTGCATACTCTGTTTGTATATATAAGTCTTTGGCATCTTCTGCGTGTATATATAACCTCAGCGATGTGTACAGGAACATTGTATAAAACCTCCGCAGCTAATATCACTCCCCTGCGATGCATACAAGACTTCTGCGACGTGTACAGGACCTCTGTGACCTATATAATATTGTATAAAACTTCTGCGGCTGATATAACTCCTCTGCAATGCGTACAAGACTTCTGCGACGTGTACAGGATCTCTGCGTGGATATATATATCCTCATGTGATGTGTACAGGACTGTCCAACGAATGTATATAACCATAACTGCAATGTATGACATCACTGCCCAGCGTATAATTGCACAGCGTATACATAACTCCAGCTACACCTCAGGACTGTGGAATTTAGATTGCGGTTGACTGTGTCCTTTTATTACTGCGTCCACTATATCATATCACTAGGGAGACTACCCTGTCATGGATACTATGTTTGCCATGTCATATATATATATATATATATATTGTTAACCATACCAAAATCCTGTCAGCCATACCGTGTATATATATGTTGTTCACTGTCTGCCATGTCAAAGCACTGTTTGCCATATCATGTTTCAACATGATGTTTGCCATACCATGAAAGAACTGTCTGCCATATCATGTTTCAGCATGATGTTTGCCATACCATGAAAGAACTGTCTGCCATATCATGTTTCAGCATGATGTTTGCCATACCATGAAAGAACTGTCTGCCATATCATGTTTCAGCATGATGTTTGCCTTACCATGATATTGTCTGCCATGTCAAAGAACTGTCTGCCATATCATGTTTCAACATGATGTTTTCCATACCATGACATTGTCTGCCATGTCAAAGAACTGTTTGCCATATCATGTTTCAACATGATGTTTGCCATACCATGAAAGAACTGTCTGCCATATCATGTTTCAACATGATGTTTTCCATACCATGACATTGTCTGCCATGTCAAAGAAACATTGTCTGCCATACGTTGTTTGCCATACCCTGCCATACACAATGTGGTGATAATATATAATGCAATTTGATAACGTGACTGTGTTTTTCAGCGAGTCATCGGTTATTCCATATGCGGGCCAGAGATTGTGACATACACGGGTATACCTTATGCGAAAAGGGATTGCGGTCATATCATATGTGAGACAGTCTTGCGAACTTATATATTCCACGAACAAGTAGATATGCAAACCAATCAACGGAACATTAGACCTGTGTTTAGGTCACTCCCTTGCTGCGCTATGAAACCTTCCTCCCTGACCGCGTATTAGTTAGGGCATCCTTTAGGATAGCGTATCCCTTTTGATCTCTCACACCACCAAAACCCAAAGACAAGTGGAGAGAGATCACAAGAGATGATTGTTATAGATAGAGTTTGTCTTCAACTTGGCTCCGATACCATGTTAAGTTTTGTAGATGTTCTATGCTAAGGGCAATTTCACTTTTCTCACAGCAATCATACAAGTAGATAAGCAAAATGCAGATAGAACATATAAGCAGATCTTACAGAAGACAAATCAGAAACAAGAAAAATGTATGTGATCGTTTCGGCGGTCAACAGGATGCTTCAACCAGCAAAGTCTCCTTTGGTCAGCCAGCCCAGCATGTGTCACAACAACCCTAAGATGTGAGTTTTGTTGTGATGAAATTCTCTCCAACTTTTCCTGTATATATATCCATCAATGAGGGTGTGTGACACATCTGTTGGGCATGTGAGCCTACATTACAAAACTGGCTGACCTTGCACATATAATTTATTAAGAATAATAAATTCAAAATATAAGTTCTGCTCATCGGATTAAGACTATTTTTATATGGATTTTACACCTCTCAGAAAGAGGAATCCAACAAAAATATTAGCCTCTTAATCTGAGCATCAGAACATGGAGTTTGGGCCTAGTTGTCCAAATTTAACAGTAAAGGTTCAACCTTCCCCTGTGACACCCCCATGGCGATTGTGACACGGGATGATTAGTTCTCCTGTGGGCCAGGATGATTCGTTCTGCGTGGCGATTGTGGAACAGGATGATTAGTTCTCCTGTAGACCAGGATGATTAGTTCTCCGTGGCATTCACTGGACAAGATGATTTGTTCTCCTGTGGACAGGATGATTAGTTCTCCTGTCGAGGCATCCTACCCATGCAGTCTGGGACTCATGGGAAGTACCTCTCATCTAATCAATGAGAAGGGAAATGAGGATAGGGACCATAGTAGTTCTATCGATGGACACATCATTGTATCTACCGTACTCCCTATGCTACGATGACCTCCATTGATCTGGGATTAATGATACTGATCTGGGATCAGTGAGAGTGGTACACACTCTGAGACTGACTTCGGGTCAGTGGAGGATGGTATGATACATCCTCGATCATTTCTTCTTCTTCATAGTTCGAGCAAAGCAGAGCAGAGTGGGGTCAAGTTGTACAGGACAGTGCATTTGATGGATGGATAGCAGCGACGGTCTGACAAATTGCAGATGAAGTTCTCCCTAGTTGAGAGGGAGTGTTAAAATTGGCAACTAGGGCCAAACTCCATGTGGGTCACCTTATTTATGGCTACTGATATTTTTCCTAAATTCCTCTCGTCGAGAGGTGTAGGATTGATCTAAAATTCATCCGATTCTAATAAGTATTTATGGAGATATGAATTTATTTTGATTATGGACAAATTGTCAAAGTCGGCCAGCAAACTTATGTAGGCTCAGAAGCCCAATAGTCATGTCTATTCAACCTCAACATTTTGCATATAAATACAAGGAGCATTCTCCTCATTTGGACACTTCACTCACACACATCTCTCTCTCTCTCCTGCGCAGAAAAGAGTCTCTCTCTCTCTCAAAGGAAGATGTCTTAGGGCAAAGAAGACGCAAAAAAAGGATAGAAAGTCATCTTTGACTAGTGTTGACCACCGTTGACCTTCCAGAAGTGCGGATTGGGTGTGGTTGCCTCTCCTAAGCAGGCCGCAATTTTTGGCATGAAAATCGAGGTGATTTAACCTCTGGTTTGACCGGTATTGACTGCCCTAGTTTAGGGCTGCAGTTGACTTCAGAAATCTGCATATTGACTGAACATTTGGGGCTGTTAAAGGGTTGTTTCTTCAGGCTGTTCGAGGACAAGTTGACCAGAAATTGACCAAGTATTTTAGAGGTCAATTTCAGCTAGTTTGACCAAGTTTGACTTTGCTGATCTAGGGTTTGCTGTTGCTGATATAAAATTACAGAATTCAGATTTTGTACTATTTCTCTTTGATCAAAGGGTTTCCACGAATTGGGGTTTGTCCCTGGCTAGCCGCCACATCTTGTGTCTCTTGTCTTGGCTTGTTTTCTATTGATCATTTAATGTTCTATCTGCACTTTACTTAATGTATATGTGATTGCTAATATGTGGCTAATAAGAAGAAAAATAAGTAAACTGCTCTATGCATAGAACATACCATAATTTAACAATTCCTCTTTTTGGGAGGACCAAAATTGATCTAAAGATCGTCGAATTTGGTCAAGGAGAAGTGTGATTTTGAATTTATGTTTCTCTCATGTAAAATTAACAAGGTCGGCCTCACCTATACATAGGCTCTATAAGCCCAAAAGTCATGTCTCTTCCACTCCAACAACTAGTATATATAGGGGTGCTTTCAACCTCATTTTACACATCGAAAAAGGTCAAATCATGTCTGAGGCAGCCAAGCTGAGAAGGAGGACGCAGGAGTATTCTGTTTTGGATTTTCTCTTCCATCACATGGCCGAGAATCTTCTGTTGGAAAGGCTGCGGGTTGGTAGGGCATGTCTGGGCTAGTTTCATGTGATAAACCCTTCCCCATATCAGGTCGAGTATCTCAAACAGAAGACCGAGGTTGTTGGTGACATATCTGATCTAGATCGATGGGTGTTTATGACAGTTCTGGACCATATTCTTCTCACCCTTGTTGGCCACAGGCCCTCTGTGGAGTATGGCAAGTACAGACCCCCATTGAATGGAAGAATAGAGGCTAAGGTATTAGCCTGGCCTAAGCCACTTTCTCTGCTAAGAAGATCGAATGTTTTTGAGGTTTATATTGTAAGTTTGCTGCTGTAGGTTAGGGCAGATGTATGCCCTAGCCAAATCTTCATTCAGTCCAGGATCAATCTAATTTGGGTTCCTCATCTTCAGTAAAGAAGGCCGCATATATGTACCCAGGATCAAGCTGCTTTTGAAGTTCATTATTATCTATTATGAACCACTGATGAGATCATGGAACAGAAAGTGCAGACTTGACTGAGTTATTTCCTTGACATTTGGACAGTGGTATTGCTTGACATATTGGGAAGTCAATTTGACTTTAAGTGTACTCTCCCTCTATTTCTCTGTTGAACATTTGATAATAATAATAAGAACTGATCAAGGGTTTTCCCCATCTTGGGGTTTTTCCCTGGCTTGAGCCACATTCTTGTGTTCATTTGACTTGGCTTGTCTTCAGCTTTTATTATTTATGTTCTTTCATTAGTTACAGTCATCATTAATGAGATTGCTAATGGTCAGGTGTGGACAAGCCCAAGCTTAAGAAATTGTGATCACTAAGATGCATCTAAGGAATTTCAGTGAGCGGTCACCTTCAGACCTCTGTGATAGGACAAGTCCGAGTTCAAGAATGACAAATCTGTGACATTGTCTTATGTCCTTCTACAAGCCCTAATCAGTGATCATGGGCACCAATTCAAGAGCAACTCAATCATTACAAACAAAGGTTGGAAATCATCAAGGTATTTTTCAGTATTTATAAGGTGTAGATATTTTCAGAGGAATTTTTAGCAGTCCTGTCCAATCAAGCTTCAGACTGTATCATCATCATAAACATATAGAAGGAGATGTTTTTCTTTAAGATCCTTGCCTTGACTCTGAGGTATCATAGTGACATAAAATGTTTTATATGTCAGAATAAGAACTCCTAATCCCGTGGCCTGGTGGAGTTAAGGCAACTCAGAATTTACTATGATCTGAGTTCATCAGTGTTGTGACTGACTTGATTCCTATTCTCTGAAAAGCCGTTAGAAGTATTGCTGGAATTATTGTAGTATCCCTGTAAGAATGAAATGCTAATCCTGACCTCTGTCCTACAACAGTCATTCAAACAAAACTCTGAGCATTCTATTGCCTAATAGGATGTGTGGAGAAAATTCTGAGAAAAATAGTGACCTTATCTGTGATGTGTTTGAGCTTCAAAGAGGTCTTTTATTTCACCTAGATCATCATCCAACAAATAGTTTCAATGATCTTCCTCTAAGATTGAATCAAGTTTGAAGAATACCTTCATCTCATTTCTGCTCTACTTAATATCACTGATATGTTCTATAGAATAACAATGGGTAAGTCTGTTACTCTGTTTGAACAAGCCGAAGTCTGTCCATTGTATAATACTAAGGGGCTTCCACTGTAAAGAGGTCTCGGTTGCCACAGCGGCAGAATTTGTACCTTATGATTGAAGCAGCCCATAAATCATATATAATCAGGCTCTTTATCTACTCCATGAGTTTATGATCAGTCTCTGTGGTCGGAGCAACAATCAACGATGCATCATCTTACAATCCAGTTCACAGTAACATGGGAATTCTGAGCATTTTTATTTCGATCCAGATACACATTGCAGTGACATATTCACGTATGTGAGTGGTTCAGATTAGTTCACAATGATACTTGGTCTATATCTCTATTGAAGCCAAATTCAGAATTTATATATAACAGGACAAGTATCCTATCTGTTGTTAGTAAATGATTTCCTTTTTCTTTTAACAAAGCATGTTATCTATAATTTGTTCTTGTTTGATGACGCACTTGAACCCCTGTCTAAGGGCATCAAGTCTGAGCAGAAGGGTTTTGGTCCCTCTTCTGAAACCAAAGTCTATTTTGAAAAATCTATTATCAACAATAAGGATTGAGATCAATTCATGTTTGGCAACCTTATTCAAGGCTATCCTCATATGCACCGGTGGAACAGTTGGAAATACATGATCGTCTTAATGTTGATTTCACTCCACATTATCTTCTTGTGAAAATTTGATCTAAGGTTTTCCAAGCGTTTTTTTTCTTTGAAGTCTGATTGAATATCTTCAAGCTGTAAGCAACATTGGCTCTATACATACATATTCCTGTGGAAATCAATCTCAGAAATGGGATCTTGCTTTCAGGAAACCTGTAACAGATTTGTAGTAGCTTGGTTCTCTGACTATCTCTGGAGCCATAGATCTGATTATATAATTTCCAGAGGATCGCATTTGGCATTACTACCTCTATTTGAAGCAGCATCACCACATTACACAAGATCACATTACGAAATGACATCTCTGTAACAGTCATCTCACAATCCTCACTCTTCCTCACTCTCATCTATCTCTGTAACAGTCATCTCACAATCCTCACTCTTCCTCACTCTCATCTATCGCTACAGGTCTCTCCAAAGATCAGGTCTACTCATTCTAATGCCATGAGAATCAATGTAATGGTAATGGCATCATATCTCTGGTAGTTTATATCAGCATTTGCCCTTGCCCTATATCCTCTCTTCTATATATATGGCATATCCAGCTCAGCATTATTGTTACAGTCCAGAAGCCATGATAATATTTTGTAGCTCCTGTAAATTGTCAACTGTGTTATAGTCTTGTTGAGAACAAGACAGTCAGATCGTTCATCTTTTGAACTGTTATTTATGAAGAAGCTCCTGGGATCTACTAGTAAAAGAAAATACAATTCTTTTGATAAATGCAGCACACCTGGAGCCCCTATTTTAAAGATCAACTAAGAGAAGAAGTGCATGGCACTATGGAACAGTCTCTTTTGGAGAAACACTCATCAACTTGAAATCAAAGGTGTCCTGGAGAAGGTACATGACAGATTCTATGTCTTGTTGAGCACGACAAACAGAAGATCCTATAAGGAATAGTCTTATATATATAGTCACCTGAATGCAAAGGAACCTTCCCCATCATGGATCAGTTGCCTCATAGAAGTCTCATCTCTCGTATGGTTTGCACATGATTAAAGGCTAGATGATCATACAAAAACAAAGCTTCAGAGGGAGCTATAAAATCCCAGGATTAATAGCAGATTGTAGATGGTTACATTATGGGCAGGGTTACCTTCTCAATATTCAAGGGGAGCTATGATGTTTGGATTCAACTATTGATGTTGATAATCGTCCTCTCCTCTATCAATTGTTTGCGTTGATACGAAGATGGATAGCTGCTCATTGAGATAGTATGATCAGGAGTTCATTGCAGAGAGAGGCTCGATCGACAGTATAAGTATTGTCGACCTTTATTTCTTAAAGAGTGAAATCTGTTACTCTGAAGATCCATTGAAGAAGAGTGTATAAGGCAGCTAGCATGGCCATTTGAGGAAACTCTCCAGCAGTCATTTATACACATGATCACCATTGTTGTATATTGCAGAAGAGGATTCAGAAAATCCTGTATTTCACATACCACTTTATATGGCACAACTAATGACATACCCATTTTATGGCATGTTTAAGTGGACTGATCTCATGATAAGCAGGTTGTCTGATAGACACTGCACACCCCAGGAAAGGCATGTTTAGGTTGTGGTCTCTCTGAGTAAGAGCGAGTAAGATCAATCAAATATTCTCTTTATCAATATATGCAAGAAGCAGAGGATTGTTGAGTGTTGCTTAAGATCTCCGCTAGTATATCTGTTGAGTGGAACTATTGAGGCTTCCATTGACGATTCGATGAGTGGTTCACCTTCCCCTACGATGATGACACATGTATGTAGGGTGAGTGGTTCACCTTCCCCTACTGTTGATAACATATGCATAGGATGAGTGGTTCACCTTCTCCTATGGCATATGAGCAGGGTGAGTGGTTCAGCTTCTCCTGCAAATACCCCAGTGAGAGATGCATATAGGCATCTGTTGACATGTCAATGGGACGTGGTTCATCCTTTCCCCACATGTAGGATGCTCATTCCCTACGATTATTGGTTGACATGTCGGTGGGACGTGGTTCATCCTTTCCCCACATGTAGGATCCTTCCTACGATTGATTGTTGTGACTTGTGTTTGTAGGATGTGGTTTATCCTTTCCCTACATGTGATTGTAACTTGTGTTTGTAGGACGTGGTTCATCCTTTCCCTACTCTCGGTGATTTGCATATGTAGGATGTGGTTCATCCTTTCCCTAGGTATGGTTGTGATGTGTGATTGTAGGATGTGGTTCATCCTTTCCCTACGTGTGATTGTAGGATGTGGTTTGTCCTTTCCCTACGTGTGGTTGTGAGCAGGATGTGATACATTCTTTCCCTGCTATTGATTTAGTATCATCCTACCCATGTAGTCCGGGACACATGAGAAGTACCTCTCATTTGGCCAATGAGTTGGGAAAAATGGTTAGGGACCATAGCACTATCAATGGACACATCGGGTACTATTGTACTCCCTATGACTAGGATGCATGGTGTTCCTCAACCTGATCTGGGATCAAGTCTGATTGAGGTTTTACCTCTACACTGACTTTTGTCAGTGGAGAGAGGTAAGGTCTTGTGACTCACTCTCGAACAATTCTTCTTCATTATTACATCAGTGTTTAGCAGAGCAGAGCAAAGATGAGATACAGAAATGGTTCATATCGACTAGATGGCATGATGATGGATGGATTGGCCAGTGGAATTCTCCCTAGTTGAGAGGGAGTGTTAAAATTGGCAACTAGGGCCAAATTCCACTTTGGACAGCTCCTTTGGGAAAGATAATTATGGCAATAAATTCCTCTTTTCGAGAGGACCAAAATCGACCTAAAGATCATCAAATTTGGTCAAGGAGAAGTGTGATTTTGAATTTATGTTTCTCTCATGTAAAATTAAAGAGGTCGGCCTCACCTACACGTCGGCTCAATAAGCCCAAAAGTCACATCTCTTCCACTCCAATGACTAGTATATATAAAGGTGCTTTCAACCTCATTTTACACATCGAAAAAGGTCAAATCATGTCCGAGGCAGCCGAGCTGAGAAGGAGGTCATAGGAGTATTTTGTTTTGGGTTTTCTCTTCCATCACAAGGCCGAGAATCTTCTGTTGGGAAGGCCGCAGGTTGTTAGGGCATGTCTGGGCTAGTTTCATGTGGTAAACCCTTCCCCACATCAAGCCGAGTATCTCAGACAAAAGACCGAGGTTGTTGGTGGCATATATGATCTAGATCAAAGGGTGTTTATGACAGTTCTGGACCATATTCTTCTCACCCTTGTTGGCCCAGACCCTCTGTGGAGTATGGCAAGTACAGACCCCCATTGAATGGAAGAATAGAGGCTAAGTTATTAGCCTGGCCTAAGCCACTTTCTCCGCTAAGAAGATCGAATGATTTTGAGGTTTATATTGTAAGTTTGTTGTTGTAGGTTAGGGCAGATGTATGCCCTAGCCAGATCTTCATTCAATCCAGGCATATATGATCTAGATCAATGGGTGTTTATGACAGTTCTGGACCATATTCTTCTCACCCTTGTTGGCCGCAGACCCTCTGTGGAGTATGGCAAATACAGACCCCCATTGAATGGAAGAATAGAGGCTAAGGTATTAGCCTGGCCTAAGCCACTTTCTCCGCTAAGAAGAACGAATGATTTTGAGGTTTATATTGTAAGTTTGTTGTTGTAGGTTAGGGCAGATGTATGCCCTAGCCAGATCTTCATTCAATCCAGGATCAATCTAATTTGGGTTCCTCATCTTCGGTAAAGAAGGCTGCATATATGTACCCAAGATAAAGCTGCTTTTGAAGTTCGTTATTATCTATTATGAACCACTGATGAGATCATGGAACAAAAAAGTGCAGACTTGATTGAGTTATTTCCTTGACATCTGGATAGTGGTATTGCTCGACATATTGGCAAGTCAATTTGACTTTCAAAATTCAGTGTACTCTCTCTCTATTTATCTGTTGAACATTTGATAATAATAATAAGAAGAATTGATCAAGGGTTTTCCCCATCTTGGGGTTTTTCCCTGGCTTGAGCCACATTCTTGTGTTCTTCTGACTTGGCTTGTCTTCAGCTTTTACTATTTATGTTCTTTCGTTAGCTACAATCATGATTATTGAGATTGCTAATGGATTAATGGGCAAATGGTGTAACTAACCTAAGCAAAGAACATGTTAACTCAAAATTAACACACCCAAACAAGATCACCTCAATGTGACAACAATCCTTCGATCTCCTCTTGACAACTTCGGATCTGCTACCTTCGCATGTGAGAGGGTAAACTAGCCCAAAACAGTCCACAACGATCGTCATTATCCTTCCTTCTTGCTTCACTAATGTAGAGGCTTCTTCTAGTATGATTTGCGAACTTATATGAGAGACTTGCTGTAATGCCCCACTTAAATCTTACCCTACAAATTGTGTTAATATTTACATTATCTGAAAATATTGAGAAATATTGGTCATAAAATAAATTTATGATTTCCATTATTCAAATTCCCCACTTACCTTCTCAATTTGAATATTATGTAGGATATGGTCTCCTTCCATCAATTCAAAATATATTTATTCATCTCACATACCCCAATGTACCCTCACATTTACTTGGGAGAAGACATAGTCCTCTCCATCTTATCATCAATATATATTTATTCATTTCACATTCCCCAATGTACCCTCACATTTACTTGGGAGAAGACATAGTCCTCTCCATCTTATCAACAATATATATTTATTCATTTCACATTCCCCAATGTACCTTCACATTTACTAAGGAGAAGACATGGTCCTCTCCATGTAATTACACTTCACATTCCCAAATGTACTTTTCAGATTTACTTGGGAGAAGATATGATCCTTTCCCATTAAATTCTCAATTTTATATTCATGTCACAATTCCAAATGTACTCCTAGCTTAGAAGAGAAGTCAACCAAGGATGGGTGAGAGTTAATGACATTAATGAGAGGTGGTTGAGGAAAGAGGGTATAAAAAGGGAAGGGGGAAGGAAGAAAAGGGGGGGAGTTGGAGTCTTGCTTAGGATTGTGGGGGTTGGTTGTGATTGTTTGGCATTGTCATGATTTTGGGAGACCTTGGAAACCTGTGGAGGTTTCTTGGGTTTGAGAGGAGGAGAGTATCATTATCTAGTTTTGCACATTCTTCTTGAGGACACACTATATCTGGTTGGACTTGGGCACGGAGGGCTAGGGAACCTGTGGAGGTTTCCTGGGCTAGGAATTTATTTCCTAGTTGGCTGGGAGGTAAATCCGGTTGGGTCGGTGATAAGGAGCGTTCCGCTGGAGCTATAAGACAAAGGTATCATCATCAACCACCGGAACAGGTATTCTTCCATGGACTACTCTTGTTAAGTTGATATCAATGGAATGCTCACCTTAATTTATGTTGCTTATGATAAAATGATAAGATGTTAAATGTTTAAAGCTATGTAAGAAGGTCAGTAAGCTCATTTTATCTCTTTTAAATCAGCAGGAAAATAGATCTGTTAGTGTATAATAAATTGAGGCTCTAATAATAGGAATCAGGCCATTACACTTGCTTCACCGAATTGCTTGCTTCCAAATGAGGCCAAGCATGGGTATATATAGTCGTTGGTCATGATTGTTTAGGCCGACATGATCCCTTGGAGAAAGGTCGACTTCATCTTCTAGATTTATCTCTTCGCTGTAAGCCGACTTGAGTGAGGGCTACTGACAAGTTCTTGGAGGGTTCCTTACAAAGACAAATATGACCCCTTACAATGTGTAACATGCCTTCATTATATGACAATGACTCTTTAGACTTTTATGACTAGATGACAATTTCCCTAAGGGCTCTCAATGGTAGCCTTTCCTAAAAATACAATCTCTTGCTCATGAAACCCATGATGCAAGCATTACAAAAAAAATATTTTTCTTCTTTACATCTCTTACATAAAATCACAATTACATGTCATTATGAAGACTGAAACTAGTTACACTTTTCAACACACTCGCACTACGCAACTCGCTCTATGCTCTGGATCTGATCCCGGCAACTGGATAAGTGATCTACTGCCCAAATCTGCGCACTAGAGAAACTCGCACAACCTTCCTATACTCGAGAACTCGCCCTCTACAAATTTCAGTGGCAACCTCCCCTGGAAACCCTCTCTCCATTTTTTGTTGATCCTCTCAGTAATGCTCTGCTGGCTCAAACTCTTCCCTCCTTGAAAGTTGCACACTAGGAAATCCACACTGCCTTGCTCCCTTGCTCATTTGAGTGTGTCTTCTCCAAGCCCCATCAACTTGCTCCTATAATATATTGTTGGAGCACCAACGGCCAAGATCTAATCATGATCATGATCCATGTCACTTTCTGGAAGTCTCTAGAGCATAAGTGGATTTCCTTAATTAATATACTTAACCAATTTTTCTAGTTTAGACATAGGAAATTTTAATTATCTTATCAATTAATTTAATTAAGGTGTTTCTGAGCCATATCTAGCGAAACCATTTCTGGTTATTGGAGATCTCATGTTCCTTAACCTCTCTAACACCTTGGATGCTAGAACACCTGTTTGATGCTACAACCATAATCAAAAACTATTTGATGCTACAACCATAATCAAAAACTAACAAAGTGTGTTCTAGACCTGCATGAAAGAATGCACTGATAAAGAATGCTCAACAACAAGTAGCTAACATGCATATAAATTTCTCAAACCATGGTAAGCAGATTCTCCACTCAAAGAATACCTAAACCCTGCATAACTTAAAACTAAAACCCTATCGAATGTAATATTTGAATACCACAACCTACAAATACATCTGGCCAGAAACACATACAGAAAATACACAGAAAAATTGCACTCTCAATTCCACATTGTTGTATTGATTAAATCCAAAAAGCTGTAAACTATAAAGCTATAGTTCAAACACGTAATCTCGCCAACCAAACCAATGGAAGACCCTCTTACTCTTCTATAAGCTAGGAGGAGCTAGGTTTAAAATCAATGAACTCCATCCATGTCATACATAAGGGCTAGATCAGCAAAACACTAACCCTAAACCTAACTCTAGCTTAGGGAAGTGTGTGAAAAATCCACGATTGTAATAAACTGGAAAATATTCTTCTAACTGATGAAGTTTATTTGTCTTATGTTAATTAATTATAACGAATAGCTCACGATTGTAATCTTCACAATTAAAAATAAACGTTATGGAAAATAAATCAGGAACTGAGATATAATGCACACACATAAAATGACATCAATGATTTGGACTAACATCCCCACAAAAACCCCGAAGGGAAAACCGAGGAAACAGATGAGGGTTTATATTTTATTATCTTCAACAAATTAGAGAGTACATAGATTTGCTTGCCCAATACTGGCCAAGCTATGGAAAATTTACTCCACCACCCCAACTGGCAGATCAAACTGGAAACCCTTTGTTTCCCTAGCAAAATCAAACTCAACCTTCTCCAGTAAATGTGCACTAAAAATGTTGTTGCTGGAAATACGCACTTGCTAGAAATTGAGAACTGTTTTTCCTGCACTGGCAGTACACAACTCGCTCTATCTTCTAGATCTGATCCTGACAAGTAGATAAGTGATTTGTTGCCCAGATCTGCTCACTAGAGAAACTCACATGACCTTCCTGCTAGAGAACTCCGCCTCTGCGAATTTCAGTAGAAAACTCCCCTGGAAACCCTCTCCAACTTTTGTTGATCCTCTCATTAATGCTCTACTAACTCGAACTCTTCCCTTGTTGAAAGTTGCACACTGGGAAATTGACACTGCCTTGCTCCCTTACTCATTCGATGTGTCCTCTCCAAGCCCCGTTGACTTGCTCTTATAATCTCTCGTTGGAGCACCAATGGCCAAGATCTAATTATGATCTTGATCCATGTCACTTTATGGAAGTCTCTAAAGCATAAGTCGATTTCCTCAATTAATACACTTTAATTAACCAGTTTTCCTAGGTTAGACTTAGGAAATTTTAATTATCCGGTCAATTAATTTAATTAAGGTGTTTCCAAGCCATATCTCGTGAAACCATTTCTGGGTAATGGAGATCCCATGTTCCTTAGCCTCTCTAATACCTTAGAGACTAGAACACTTATTTGATACTACCACCATAATCAAAAACTAACAAAGTGTGTTATAGGCTTGCATGAAAGAATGCACTGATAAAGAATGCTCAAAAACAAGTAGCTAGCATGCGTGCAAATTTCTCAAACCATGGCAAGCAAATTCTCCACTAAAAGAATACCTGAACCATACATAGCTTAAAATTGAAACCCTATCGAATGCAATATTTGAATACCACAACCGACAAATACATCTGGCTCAAAACACATACAAAAAATACACAAAAAAACTGTGCTCTCAATTCCACATTGTTGTATTGATTAAATCCAAAAAACTATAAACTATAAAGCTATAGTTCAAACACTCAATCTCGCCAACCAACCCAATGGAAGACACTCTTACTCTTCTATAAACTAGGAGAAGTTAGGTTTACAATCAATGAACTCCAACCCTGTCATACATCAAGGCTAGATCAGCAAAACCCTAACCCTAAACCTAACTCTAGGTTAGGGAAGTGTGCGAAATATCCACAATTGCAATAAACTGAAAACTATTCTTGTAACTGATGCAGTTTATTTGTCTTATATCGACAAATAACAAACAATTCACTATTGTAATCTTCACAATTAAATATAAACATGGAAAATAAATCAAGAACTGAGAAATAATGCACACACATAAAATGACATCAATGATTTGGACTAACATCCCCGCAAAACCCCGAAGGGATGACCGGAGCAACAGATGAGGGTTTATATTTTATTATCTTCAGCAAATTAGAGAGTACATAGATCTGCTTGCCAAATACTAGCCAAGCTCCAAAAAATTTACTCCAGCACTCCAACTGGCAAATCAACTTGGAAACCCTCTGTTTCCCAAGCAAAATCAAACTCGACCTTCCCCAGTAAATGCGCACAAAAAATGTTGTTGCTAGAAATATGCACTTGCTTGAAACTAAGAATTGTTGATCCCGCACTCCTTTTGGTGATCTTGCACTCGCACTAGGCAACTCACTCTATCCTCTGGATCTAATCCCGACAACTGGATAAGTGATATGTTGCCTAGATCTGCACACTAGAGAAACTCGCATGACCTTCCTGCTAGAGAACTCGGCCTCTGTAAATTTCAGTGGAAAACTCCCCTGGAAACCCTCTCTCCAATTTTTGTTGATCCTCTCACTGATGCTCTGTTAGCTCGAACTCTTCCCTCATTCAAAGTTGTGCAATGGGAAATTCACACTACCTTGCTCCCATGCTCATTCGATGTGTCTTCTCCAAGCCCCATCAACTTGCTCTTATAATCTCTCGTTGGAGCACCAACAGCCAAGATCTAATCGTGATCTTGATCCATGTCAATTTCTATAAGTCTCTAAAGCATAAGTCGATTTCTTCAATTAATACACTTTAATTAACCAGCTTTCCTAGGTTAGACTTAGGAAATTTTAATTATCCGGTCAATTAATTTAATTAAGTGTTTTCGAGCCATATCTCACGGAACCATTTCTGGATATTGGAGATCTCATGTTCCTTAGCCTCTCTGACACCTTAGAGACTAGAACACCTATCCGATGCTACCACCATAATCAAAAATTAACAAAGTGTGTTCTAGGCCTGCATGAAAGAATGCACTGATAAAGAACACTCATTGACAAGTAGCTAGCATGCGTACAAGTGCTGGCTCCTAGATATCTGCACCCTATTTAGACTAAATCAACTCGAAGGTTATTTTGATGTGATAATGGCTTAGTATGTACTCTTTGAGGTGATGACAATTTTATCCTAAAACACAAGTTCCAATTTTTTCAAAATAAAACACAAAATAGATATATTGATATCAAATCACTTCTAAATGCCCTTTGCATTATGATCTATCCGGTGGATTCCCCTTCGACAGTTTGCAAACGAGGTCATCTTTCAAAACAGTGTTTCAAAGTTCAAATTTTATGCAGTACTCCCTTGTTAAGGTGGGTTAATGTGACGTGAAGTTAAGGACATGTAGTTCAAAAGCTTCTTACAAATCAAACAGAACGCATTACCTATAAAAACAATAAAGTTTGCAAACGAGGTCATCTTTCAAAACAGTGTTTCAAAGTTCGAATATTATGCAGTACTCCCTTGTTAAGGTGGGTTAATGTGACGTGCAGTTAAAGACATGTAGTTCAAAAGCTTCTTACAAATCACAAACAGAACGCATTACCTATAAAAACAATAAAAAATAAAACTTACGAGTTGAACTTAGCCCCGTTGATCGATTTGCAGACAACATCATCTCTAACAAGCATGCTAACCTCCATCTCAGCTTTATTCTGAGCAACCAATGCTGCCATTGCCGTAGCAAATGACCCACCTCCCAGCACGACCACCTGCGCATTTAATCCCAGTGACCTAAGAACAAGCAAGTTCGAATCTTTTATGAAACAGAACAACTAATTAAAGTGTTAGCAATATGGGATACAGGTATGGATGTAAACTCAAAATAAAGAGAATAAGTCTAAAATAAATAACAATAGAATCCTTACAGAGACTGAAAATTTTAAGTGTGATCAAAGAGGTATCGTCAAGGACCTATAGAATCCTTACAGAGACTGAAAATTTTAAGTGTGATCAAAGAGGTATCGTCAAGGACCTTGTTAGTATTTTGTAGAATATCCATTGTCCTTCGAGAATTTAAGAGGCGCCAAGACCTTGACCATCTAACTATTTTTTCCCATGCAATCTTCACGATTTTTCTCCGTTCCTTATGTGCATGGGGAGCGTTCTGGTCAGCAGACGAGTCTGTAGTATCCCTGCTACTAACTTCCGGAATGGAGGGATTTGTTTCCCGGATACTACATTTCGTTGCATTTACATCATTATTACCATGCACACATCTAACGAGAACAACAGTAGTATCAAAATTGCCCTTTCCAAGGCTAACCCATGGGCTGCTTGGAATTTCTGATCTCATGAATGACCAACCAGAAGGGTGTGATGGAGATATAACGGCCATTGAAAGCTCCATGCATGCCCTTCTGCCGCTCGAATAGAATTTTGAGCAGTAGAAAGCGCTCGGGTATTTACAAACGAATTGTGTAAGGTTGAGAGGTGAGTGAACGAAAATGAGAATATGGTTGTATAGGATAAGGGTGTGGTTGGCCGCTTTCTTTGCACAAATGATGGCATGTTCTTCGTCGAGACACCAATTGAATGAAAATGTCAATGAGATAAGGGTAGGGTTGGTAAAAATGAAATGATAAGGTTAAAAATAGTTTATGGGATCATTAATGTCTAGTTTTTTTTTTTGCAATTTAATTTTTTTATTCAAATTGATGATGAGTTAGTTTAACTTTCCAACAATTTTTTCAGTGAAAAGACAATGTCAAGAAACCGATGCTAACGTATTTTCATAACTTTTTATGATGCCTTTGAACGCATCACATTCCAAAATGAAATGTTTCTCTGATTCCACTGCCCCATAAGTGCAAAAATGTATAAACTCGTTCTTCCCAAGCTTCTTTAGGCCTTTTCCAGTGTCCTATTTCACACCAAATTTGATGTGGGTTGGTTCTTAATTGAGCAATAAGAACATTTGCCCTCCACATAATGCTAGCTCCAATGAACTCTTTTTGTTGTAGATCACAGGTATGGTTGAATTCCTCAATGTAGTACTTCTTCTTTCTACCCAACTCTTTTGCCCATACCATTTTACGAAACTTCTCCACAACAATATTCTTTAGCTCCTTGCTATTTGTGGGACAAGCATTGAGGTAGATATTCCATTTTTGCATCCATGTGTAGTTTTGCCTCATCAATGTTTTCTTTCTTTCACTCATGCATTCATTAAAGATAATATTAGGCCATCTACTTACTCCCATTTGCTCAATTCTTTTTAGATATCTTATGAGGCACGTCATGGCAATTACTTCGATAGGAGTTGCTCCTATTTTACTCAACATTATTTCATAAGGCACCGAACTTTTTATTTTGAACTTGCTCATAATCAAGCGTTTTTGGATTTTCTCAATTTGTTTCCATTTTGAAACGGGGGTGTTACTAGTCCACAATTCACACCCATATAGCATCACTAGACAAACTAGGAGTCCAAAAAGCACTTTAATCGTTTTCCAATCCCATAACTTTGCCTCTCTACATCTATTTTGAAGATCATATAATGTTTTCCACCCTCCTAAAATTTCTCTTCTTTCTGCAGTCCTCCCAATTAAGTTTGTTATTGAAATCAATCCTGAGGTACTTGTACTCATTTATTTCTTCAAGAATGTTGCCTTCAAAGAAGAATGTATGTTGGCTCTGCTTCATTTTATTAGAGAAAAACATTATTTTGGTCTTGCTAGTATTGCCTTGCATCCTCACTGATCTACAAAAATGATCAAGGGCATATAAGTGCATCTGCAATCCATGGGTTGATTTATAAATCAATACAAGATCATCAACATATAAAAGAAGCTTTATCACAAACTCCCCCAACCGAACACCATCTCCACCTTGCAGATTTAATCACTCTTCTAGTTTATCAATATATAAACCAAAAATAGTAGGGGATAGAGGGAAACCTTACTTGACTCCAATGTCACTTCTAAAGCTTTCTAAATTACCCACTGAGGTTCTAATTTTGACTTTCACCTCTTCATAAAGTCTATGGACAACAGCTCTATAATGCAAAGGAGTTTCAAGTTCTTCCATTCTACTACACAACTTATCTCTAAGGACTGCGTCAAATGCCTTTTTGAAGTCAACAAAGCAGTAGAATATTTGTTCTTTGTCCTCTCAAACATTTTCAATAATTTGTCTCAACATGATACCATGATCCACTATAGAATGCTTTGGCCTAAAACTCACTTGTCCTTTTGCCCTCTTTTCTTTTACTTATGCCCACTTACTGATTCTATTTTCTACCATGTTGTCGAAAAGCTTTACAAACAAAGGATTCATCATAATGGTTCTATAATTGGAAGGATTATTAATGTCTCCACTTTTAAAAAGGGGTATTGTTAAGCTAGTTGTCCAGTCTCTTGGGAATCCTTGCTAAATGATGTTGTTGAATATTTCCATGATGTGCGGTGCAAGAGTGTTCATTCCCCATTTTAGATACTTTGCTTGAAGTTCAACCAAGTCCTTTGCCTTTCCTGTTTTCAGCTTCTTAATTCCAATCTCCACCTCCTGTAATGTGAAGAGCTTTGTAGTTGTGTTGATCCTAGGGGGAGGCTCTGCCTCTGATTCTTTCTCATAGAGTTGTCTTGCATATTCAAACCATTGATTGGTTGTAATATTATTTTCAATTTGCTTCTTCCTTGGTTGAAGTTCTTGCCAAAAAAGCTTTGGGTTATTCTTGCCTAGATATATTAACTCTTCTCATCTTGTTTGCATGAACTCATCTTTTTCCTTTTTAGTATCTGCTTATATAACTTTACATTCATCTTCTCCTTGCCTACCTTTTTCAAGGTTCTCCTTGCCATTTTGCATTCCTCATCAAACCAAGCATTTATAGGAAAACAATTTGATTCTGATTTCCTATTTTTTGCTCTTTTGCACTTCTCAAGTGCACTTTGAATTATATTTGCTAACTCATGACTGTTGAAGCTTTTAAAACTAGTTTTCTCCTTTTGAATTAATCTCTCTAACATTGTCTTGAAGATAGTACAATTTTCTTGTGTAAGAAGAATTTTTCCCCTTGATAATGATTGTCGAGAGCATTGGGTTTTCCTCCTGTGCCGCCTTTCTTCTAACCATAATAATTTTATATGAACTGGCTTATGGTCTGATTTTAAGTCCCAAATATGCTCTCTAATCTTAACTCCGTCTATATTTTCTATCAAGCTTTGTGTACAAATCACATAGTCAATGACACTTGCCCCATTGTATGTGTTGAAAGTGAAGTTCCCAGACCTCTTCCATCTATCTAGATCATCGCAAATAATTAAGTTGAAAGCACCAGACAATGTAAGCAACTCCTCTCCAAAATGATTGTTAACTTTGCCATCCTCTGAACACTTCACCCATTGGGAATTCTCCTCTTCAGTGAGCCAAATAGGATTGTGATCCTCTTTGCAACAAAGAATACTAGCTTGTTGATTTGTTTTTCTATAATTGAAATCTCCTACTAAAAGAAGGTCCCTTGCTGAGAGTATAAGGCAATCTCTTGCTTTAAAGTTGCATACGGATCCTTGCTTTCTAGCCCCTTATTTTTGTAAGTTTTTGAGACTTGAGGGGCAAAATAGCATGTTGCAATTCTTATGTGATTCTCATTTTCTAATATTTTGAAACACAAATATTGTTTATTTGCATCTTCTTTCATTAACTAAATGTGACAACCTTCTTTTTCTTTCACTAAAATTGGTATTCCCCCATACCCTTTGCCATTCTCTGCTACCTTGTTCCAATATGCTAACTTCAAATAACCATCAAACACAGGAGTTTTGCAACCATCATGTTCATGAGTTTCCGTGAGACAAATTATGTCTTTACCTTCCACAATAGGCCCTAACCCAGGTCCCCTCCTTCAAGGGTAACCTCTACAATTCTAACAAACTAAACTTAGGTAGACCTGGGTAGGATTTGACTGCTACACAGTTTGGCACATAAGACTCAAATTTGAGTCTTTACCCCTTTTCATCCATGTTGATCTTGTTGTTTTCCTCCCTATTATCGA
This sequence comes from Pinus tabuliformis, assembly GCA_031772625.1. Lineage (NCBI taxonomy): Eukaryota > Viridiplantae > Streptophyta > Pinopsida > Pinales > Pinaceae > Pinus > Pinus tabuliformis. Next base: position 246,988,578 of record CM062815.1, read on the forward strand.
ATTCTTTGTTTTTTCTTTACTGCCAGCTTGTTGCCCTGAGGCCCAAACATTGCAATAATTGATTTACCATTGTACAGCCATGCCCTTTTTCCTTCATTTCTTGCTGCTCTAATTTTCTCCACTTCTTCCTTTCTCTCCTCTTGTTGTTTTCTAGTTAAATCTTCATCTAGGAAGAAGTGTGAGCCTTTCAAGAGTTTCTTTTTACCCAATAGATGGTGTTTGTCTTGCACGCTTTCCATGGTGATTTTATGGGTCAAGGCCTCTCTTCACATATCTTCCCCACCCTCCATACTTGGCAAAATTTCCCTTTCCAATGTAGTTTCTCTTTCAGAAAGTCTCTTGTCAAATTAGGAGTACTTTCATTCTTCACATAATCTCTTATTCCCCTGATAATAAAGTTTATTTCCATGTCCTTTCTTTCTTTGTGTTCTCTTTCTTGCACTTGCATCTTCTTCTTCCTCTTTCCTTAAGTAACCATTAGCATCTTCAGCTCTAACTTTGATTTCTTTTGGACCGTCTTTCCTATTGTTCTTTCTTGCCTTCTCTTTCGAAATGATTGTTTGTTGAGATACTTGTGTATCTACTTGAGTTGCTTTAGAAATGATCACATCCTTGTTTGTTGTTATTGATTCTTTCATGGTTTGCCACGTTGTCTTCATGTTTTTCCATTCTTGTTTTCCTCTCTCTAGAGCCTCTTGTAACATTGTTACCAGTTCTTTTAAAATTCTATTATCTTCCATTAAACGCTGATTTGCAAATGTGATCTCTGAAATTTTGCAGTCCCTTTCCTGTTCTTTGGCTTCCAAAATCTCCAACCTCGTCCTGACCTTCATCAGTTATTGGACATAGATATCTGATGACCAAGTAAGAGGTGTAGATGTCAGTCTGTAAATGGTTGAATCTTCTTTATTTTTGTTGCTCTTATTTATTTTCTTTCTCTGGAACTGTTTTCTTCTTCTTTGTTCTCATTTAAGGCGAGCAAGCATGTGCCTTAAAATGCCCTGATATTGTTTTTCATTTACCCAAATCCACTTTCCTATTTTTTCTATTGTATGAGACAAGTATATGGTACTTCATCACCAATCCCATGATAAGGGTATGGTTGGTGGGTTTGTTGTATGAGACAAGGGTATGGTACTTCATCACCAATCTTGTGATAAGGGTATGTGACTTAGTTATATGAATGAGTGAATGAGATTATAACATCCACGAAACTAAAAATAGTCTATGGAACCATTAGCCTCTATGTTTTTCACCTTTTGCAAGTCAATCTTATTTTTATTCAAATTAATGATGAGTTGGCCCATCCTTCTAACAGTCCCCTAGCTAAAAAGGCAATGTCAATAAATTGTTTCTAACATATTGCCACAACTATCTCTAATGTGCCTAAAAGCATCACATTCCAAAATGAAATGTTTTTCCATTACCTTGTAAGTGCAAAAAATACACACTTGTTCTTCCCAAGCTTCCTTAGGTCTTTCCCATTGCCTTGTTTCACACAAAAATTGATGCGAGTTAGTTCTTAGTTGAGCAATAATAATCATTTCTCTACACAGAAGGTTAGCTACAATGTACTCTTTTTGTTGGAGATCACAAGTAAGGTTGAATACCTCAACATGATACTTCTTCTACCCAACTCTTTTCCCCATATATGCTTTTGAAACTTCTTCATAACAAAATTATTTAATTCCTCATTATTTATGGGACAAGTATTGATTCCATTTATGCATCCATTTGTTGTTTTGTCTTATTCATTTTTCTTTCTTCCACTAGTGCCTTCATTCAAGACAACTTTAATCCATCTACCTACTCCCATTTACTCAATTCTTTTTAGATATCTTATGAGACACACCATAAAAATTGCTTCGATGGGAGTTGCCTGTGTTTCACTCAACATTATGTCATAACGAACCAAACTTTTTTATTTTGAACTTGCTCATGATGAAGCATTTTTGGATTTTTTCAATTTGTTTCCATTTTGAAATGGAGGTGTTGCTACCCCATAATTTACACCCACAGATCATCACTAGACAAACTAGGAGCCCAATTTTTTTTTTAGTATTTTCCAATCCCATAGCTCTCCCTCTCTACATCTATTTTGAAGAGCATATAATTCTTTCCAACCTCCTAAAATTTTCTTCTTTCTGTAGTCCTCCCAATTAAGCTTCTTGTTGAAATCAATATTGAGGTACTTGTACTCATTTACTTCCTCAAGAGTATTTGCTTCAAAGAAGAATGCATGTTGGATTAGTGTTGTAGCAGCTACAACAACCCCAAAATTTGACCTACTTCAAGGTTTTGGAGCCCCCCATGCCAGACTCCCCGATCTTTGTCTTTGGCATTCTATGCCTTCTCATTTTCCCTTGCATCCCCAAGTCCTTCAGTGGCTTAGGTAAATCTCAAATCATAAAGCTCGCCTCAAGTTGTCTCTCATAAGTCGATAGTCACACTTGGAGACCTTAACCTAATCCATAATGATGCGACTTGCGACCATTCTCCTCTAGGTCACACCTAACCTTCTCTCTGTTTTAACTAATTTGCCTAATCGCATAGTCGCACAGTCGCATATGGGGAAATCAGAAACTATGTGACTTGATATGTTGTGCGACCTTGTGACCTCAATACCAATGCGACTTGCGACTAAACACATCCTCGTCATGCGATCTCATCCTAGCGAGGTCACATGTGACCCACCTCAGTCACATGTTCTTCCTGCGACCCTCTCCTTCCCATGTGTTCCCTCCTTTATAAGTGCTCTACCTTCCCCTCTCCATTTCATCCCCGCATACTAAGCTAGCAGAGCGCTCTCAACTAGCAACCTCGCAGTTACCATGTACATAACCTTTGTTTCCGAGTAATAATTATTTTCAACGTTGAATCTGCCACTTGTCCAACGCCCTCCACGCTCTGCCTTTGTGTATTCCTCTTCATTTCCATCTCCCTTCCCCTTGAACTCGCCCTAAGAAATCTAAATTATCTACACCTTTCCCATACCTTACACCCTTACCCGCATTCTAAATATCCCCTTCAACACATGTCGAACCATGCCAATCTCTTTCGTTCCTTTGGCTCTGCACCTTGTAGTTGGGGATTTTAATATTTTCCCCCACTTGATTAATTCGAGTCTAACACTTTCCCAACTCTTCACCCCTCGCACCAGTCCCTAAATCCCTAACTAAGGATAAATATTTCTCTGCGATGGTTGTCGATCCCTTAGGTCTCTAGGATCATTCTAAAACCAAAGAAGCGAGTTGCAATTTCGAACCATATGCTCATCCTAAAACCTCTCGTAGTGCCCTAGATCGTTAACTATGCGTAATCACATATCACAAATAGAGAACGGGCTAGTCGCTATGAATTAGGACCTGTAATTGAGCTAAGATTTTCTATTATCTTGTCCTTCACCCATGTGCACGGTCTCAATTTGATAGCCTTTTACTTTTTTTTTAACTGTCTTGCGCTGTGACCATGCGACTATTCCATCTCCACCCTTGATCGCCCAGTTGTGGGGTTGCACTCGAGAGAGAAGGACAAATGTAACTTGAGTGCCTCTGTGATTTGCGACTACTTGCAACCCCAACACATAACAACCACTCGGTCATGTCGACACGCTTTTGCAAGCCAGTATTTTGTAGGACTTGCGACTGTCTGACCTTCCAAAACATTCCATCCCTTATTTAGTCTTGTGTGACTTGTCTTCCTAATTAAGAATTATAATCTCCTCGTCAACCTGAATTGTGACCAAGTGATCCATTCCTTTTTGCACTTATAATATTTTATTTATGATTAGTTATTTTTATTCAAGTTAACCTTGTTATCTTGGGATCACATCTTTGAAATGCCAAGTGACGTTGATCTCGATTGCATCAGTATTCCATCCTTCTCTGGAAAGATGGCGCCAATGGTGGTCAAGAATTCTCGTAGGGGTTTGGGCAGCAGTTCAACTAGTGCAAAGAGCAACATAGAAGGGATTGTGGATAGCCCACCTACTCTACCAATTTATGGGGACACAAATCTCAACAAGAAGACAAATCTAACTTGGTGGGATATCTATTCCGAGTTTTCTAACTAGGACATTCCCAGAGACAGGGAAGACTTCATAGTTTACATCAACATCAAAAGGTCTTGGTTGCATAAGGTAGTCGCACACCCACCAGTATTCCCATTTGTTGAAACTATTGATTGGTTGTTGCACTGTGTGGATGTTAGTCAATGGGTTATCAAAGGACATGATGGAGGGATTTTAGCCTCTTTTATTATTGTTGACATTGCCAGCTACTACAAGTTTCTTGAGCCAGAAGAATCTTTCAACACTAGGTGACTAGAAAATTTCAATGAAACTACCAAAGATATATTAAAATCATGGTGACAGGAACCCTCCAAGTTTAGGGTCAAACCAGATCAAGTCTATAAGACAAAAGGGTTGATAAAGGTGTATCAAGCCATGGTTGTTGTGATGAACAAGTTGTATGGAAGGGAAAATATTGACACGTTCCTTGGATCATGGGTACCTCTAATGCTTGTAGTGACCACTAGAGGTACCATATTCAATTGGGAAAGCATCTTGGCATCTACACTCAAGACCAATATTCAAGCAGCCAAAGATCTAGAGAAGGGTAAGACCTTAAAATTTTAGATGGCCTCTTATCTTTTTGATGTAGTTTGCGCCAAGTGTCATTTCGAAGTATGGAGTCTAAAATGGACCCCAGAGGTACCTAAACTAGTTCATATCTACTAAAAGTGCATTTGGAACCTAGTGTAACAACACCAGGTTATGTTTCCATGTCAATAAATCAAACCAAGGTCATGGGACACATGTTCCAAGTTTAATGAGGATAAAAACATCACATTGGGGTTCACTTGTGGTCAATTATTTATTGGCTATGGAGATTGGCATTAGAAAAGACAAAGGGAAATAAATGGAAATTAATTAAAGAAATCAAGGAAAATAAGAGAAAATGAAGATGAAGAGAAGAGAATATGCATGCATTGGAAATTGAAGGAAAAGGGAAATAAAAAGAAAAAATGGGAGAGACATCATTCTAGCATTATCTTTTGGGGAAAAGAGAGGAACTAGGAGAATAGAATACTACAACAAGAGGTACTCTACAGCAAGAGTGTTATAGACATGTTTGGGCACTGCAACCCCAATCACATATGTCGATAAACCAAGGGCTCTTAAACCCCTAAAAGTGTTAGGATATTCCGACACATAGGATATAGTTAAGTTCAACTTGGTCTAGCATAGAGTTAGGTTAGAGTTAGGTAAAGTGTGTTTCTTTACCGTTGTACATTTTGTAACTTACAATCCGACGGTCACGATATGTAGTGATCCGACGGTTCACTCTCACCTCGGTATTACCGACACTTGATCCGTGGCTTGACACCCGATTGGTCCATGAGTTCTATTTAAAGCGCATGGAGGGTCATTGTTCGGGTAATCCGTGCATGAGAGAAGCTTATGTAAATTTTCATTCTTTGATTAATAAATTGTCTGTACCCACGTTGGGACAGGCCGTGGACTGTTTCCCTCCTTGCACTCTGAGGGTTTTAACCACGTCAAAAATACTGGTGTATTGATTTGAGATCTGGTTGTGAGCGGTGTCCTTTTGGTATTCTTTCTGAGGAACTTACCCTGTAAATTCCTACATGGTATCAGAGCTATTTGAGGGCCGCGTCCGTTGGTGATCCAAATCTGAAGCCGGTAGAACTGCATGCGGCTGTCATTTCCTAGATCTGCTGTTTCTGACTGCTTTCGGGCCGAGAGGACTGCTCTGTTGCGTTCGGAGCATCTGTTTCAGTGAGGAACCCCTTTCGTTTCACGCGAAAAGGTTTCCGGTAGCCCTAGCTGCGTCATTTTTCAGATCGGGAGGTATACAGTGTTTTTTTTTTGCAGTTTACTGTCATTTTCTCTCTGCTTATTTCGGTTTCGGTTTATTTAGCCTTTTTTTTCCCGGATCTATACCTTTCATTTCTGCGTATGCTCTTTGCCCTGCGACTCTGTGCGATCTGGGCAAATCAGAAACAGAAAGAAAGGATTTTTCTCATGCGTATGCTCTTTTCCCTGCACCTTAGTGTGATCTTGGAAAATCAGAAACATTGAGAAAAATATTTAGTTTTTCGGTTAAAAGCTAACTTTGAGATTTTTTTTAAAAAATTCTAGTTTTTTGGCTAAAGCTAACTTCGAGCCGTAAGGTTCGTTTTTCTTTGCATATTCGTGTTGGGTTTTGTGTTTTGTGTTTTGTAGGGGAAAAGAGCCTTCCCAAGGCAAGCACGCAAATCGAGGCCCCCCCCCCCCTCTCTCTCTCTCTCTCTCTCTCTCAAATATTTTGTATAGATCAATTGGTTCAAAGACTTTTTAAGAGAGTAGAGGTCTTGGGTTCAAGTCTCCATTTTGTGGGGGCGGATTTTTTCATTCCCGCACATTCGCGCACTTTGCCGGCAACGTCAACAATTTTTTTTCAAAAAGCCATAACTTCTTCATCCGAAAGCCTTTTTCAGAGCCGTTTTTTTTAAAACCGCCTATTTTTTCGAGATCTATCCATTGGACCACTTACTTTCAGCATCTTCAGCTTCAGTTTTTTTTTCAAAAAATGGAAAGTCCATGCCAAGTCATTCTTGACAGCACTAACTACTTCCAATGGGTAGCCTACATGGGAGATTTACTTAGAAGTAAAGGTCTCTTCAGAATAGCCACAGACCAAGAGAAGAAACCCAAAGATGAAGACAAGGCCGAAAAATGGGAAAATAGACAAGATCAAGCACGTGGTTTGATAGGAATGTCTGTTTCTCCTGATCTTAGATTCCACATTGCAGAAATTGAAACTCCTCATGAAGCATTAGAAAAACTTGCTAAAGTTTTTGGGATTAAAAATGAAATTAGAGCCCATCAACTTGAGAATGAGTTGCTTACTTTGGATCCTAATAATTTTTCTTGCATTGAAGATTTCTTGTCCAAATTCAAGACCCTTAGATATCTCTTGGAAGGTGTTAAAGTTAAGAAAGAAGATGGTAACCTTATTTATTCCATCCTTACTAAGTTGGGACCAGCCTACTCTGTATTTGTTTCCACTTTCCATTCTACAAGGGAAGCTTTCATTTGTCAAGGCAAAGACTACAAACCCCCTTCCTTTGACTCCTTTTGTGATTCCTTAATAAGAGAACAAGAAAAACTCTTACACCTTGGTCTTCTTAATCTTGGAAACTCTTCCTCGAAAGCGTTAGCCGCCCAGCAGCAACCAAATTCAAAGAATCCTAAGAAGTCTTATCCTCAAAGGAATGGTCCTAAACCAACTCAGCCTCAAGATGAAAGATCATTTCAGCAAAATGACAAGACCAATAAAAACAAATGGAAGAAGACTGACAGACATTGTAACTTTTGTAATCGAGATGGCCACTTAGAATCTAAATGCTTTAAGAAGATGGAAGCCTTGGAAGCCGCAATGAAGAAACATAACATCCATCTGGAGCCTACTTCAACTTCAACTTCCGGAACGGCACTTTCTGCATGTCATCGTCAATCATCTCAGTCTGGTTATGCATTAAATGTATCTTCTTCTTCTTCTCATTCTCATGAGTGGCTCATTGATTCTGGAGCCTCTTGTCACATGGCCAAAAACCAAGCCATGTTTTCTTCTTTAAATGATTGTAACACCAAAAATATATATGTTGGTGATGATAGATCTCTTAATGTTGTAGGGACTGGAACTGTTCATCTAGACAATGGTCAGTTCAATGATGTATTATGTGTTCCAAACTTATCCTGCAACCTTCTATCTGTCTATCAGATAACTCATTCAGGTGAAGGTAAAATTGTTGAATTTTCACCTCATGATGTTGTAATCAAGGATCTAAAAGATCCTAAACAGATTCTAGCTACTGGTCTTGCTGATGATTCCAAAAGGTTGTATAAGTTTCACAACTTTGGGTCATCCCATCTTCCCTCAGTATTTGTTGCTCATAATGATGAAGTGAGCAAACTTTGGCATGAGCGGTTTGGTCACTTAAACTATCGCTCCCTTCAGCATCTATGTAAAGAAAATATGGTGACAGGTCTTCCTATGGTATCTTGCAAAGATGGTGTTTGTTCCGGATGTGTACTCGGAAAACATCATCGGGACAGTTTTGACAAACGTGCCTCTTGGCACGCCTCAGCCCCTTTACAGCTTGTGCACAGTGATTTATGTGGTCCTCTTCCTGTTGCTTCATTCTCTGGCTGCAAGTACTTCTTAACTTTCATTGATGATTTCTCTAGACGCACTTGGGTATACTTCTTAAAACTCAAGAGCGAAGTATTTAGCACTTTTTTGGCCTTCAAAGCATTTGTTGAAAAACAATCTGGACATCAAATTCTTAAGCTAAGAACTGATAATGGTGGAGAATATGTTAAAAACACATTCATCAACTTTTGCACCGAAAATGGAATTCAAATGCAACATACTGTTCCATACACTCCACAACAAAATGGTGTAGCTGAAAGGAAAAATCGCACCTTAAAGGAAATGGCTAATTGTATGCTGCAATCTAAAGGACTCAGTCTTAGTTTTTGGGCCGAAGCAATTAATTGTGCAAATTATATAATCAATCGCACTCCTACTAAGGTTCTAGAGAATATCACTCCAGAAGAAGCTTGGAGTTCCATTAAACCAGATGTAAGTCACTTTCGTGTGTTTGGAAGTGAAGCATGGGCCCATATTCCAGATGAAAAGCATAAAGCTTTAGAACCTAAGAGTGAGAAATGTACTTTTGTTGGATATTCTGAAGATGTAAAAGGTTATAGACTTATTCCATTTAAGTCCAAAAATGTTATCATTAGAAGAGATGTAAAATTTGATGAAAATAAATCGGCCTGCGAGCCTAGTCCGGCGGATGTGCCACCTCTTCCTATCTCTTCTATCTTTGAAAACATTTCTTCTTCTGATGATGAAAGCGAGGATGATAATCCTCCCCCACCTTCTCAGGATCCTCAACTTCCAAGATGGGTCCGTGCTACTCGGGATGCAGCAGGTGATCTTGCCGGTGATCCTACAGATCAGCGACGTACACGTTCTCAGTTTGAAAGAGCCTCTTCTTTACTGGCTCAAGCTCCAGTAAATCATGATCCTGACACTTTTGCAGAAGCTTCAGGCCATCCACATTGGGAAGCAGCTATGAATGAAGAATATCATTCATTGATGACAAATGATACATGGGATCTTGTTCCTCTACCAAAGGGACGCAAACTTGTTAGATGCAAATGGGTTTACAGAACCAAGTATGGACCAGATGGGAAAGTTGATAAACATAAAGCTCGTCTAGTTGCTAAGGGCTTTTCACAGGTTGAAGGCATTGACTACACTGAAACCTTCTCTCCAGTTGCCAAAATGAACTCTATCCGCCTTGTTCTTTCCCTTGCTGCCTCTTTAAAATGGGAAGTCCATCAAATGGATGTTAAATCTGCCTTCTTGCATGGGGACTTGCAGGAAGAAATCTATATGGAACAACCCATTGGCTTCATACAAACAGACTCCAGCCTCGTTTGTCGACTTAAGAAATCCCTTTATGGCCTCAAGCAAGCTCCTCGGGCTTGGTATGCCAAAATGGATAGCTTTCTTTTAGAATCTGGCTTTTCTAGGTGTCATTCTGACAATACTGTCTACACCAAGAAAGTGGGCAACTCTCTTATCATCCTTGTTCTTTATGTTGATGATCTTATTCTTACTGGTAGTGATCCCAACCTTATAAACCATGTGAAGTCCAGCCTTAAAAAGAAATTTGAAATGACAGACTTAGGACACTTACACTATTTTCTCGGTCTTCAAGTCTTGCAATCCCAAGAAGGTATTTTCCTTTCCCAGTCCAAGTATGCTTGTGATATTCTTCGTCATTTTCACATGGAAGACTGTAAGCCAGCCCCTTCTCCCTTTCAGTCTGGAGTCAAACTTTCAGTCTCTTGTACTTCTCCTGAAGTTGATGCTACCTTATACCGTCAACTTGTCGGAAAACTCTTGTATTTAACCCATACTCGTCCTGATCTTTCCTTTGCTGTTGGCCTTGTTGCTCGTTTTATGCAAAACCCCCGTGAAAGTCATTGGAAAGCAGCTAAAAGAATACTTCGTTATGTTCGAGGTACAGTACAGTTTGGGATTCATTACAGTGCCAAAGCAGCTCCTCTGTTAGTTGGTTTCACTGATTCTGATTGGGCTGGTGACCTTGATGATCGGAAGTCTACTGCCGGTTATGTCTTCACTCTTGGTTCAGGACCTATTACATGGGCTTGTAAGAAACAGGCTGCCATTTCTCTTTCGTCAGCAGAAGCAGAGTATCGTGGTGCCGTGGAAGCTAGTAAGGAAGCCTTGTGGCTTCGTCAGATCCTATCAGAGTTTGGCTTTGAGCAGCAGCATCCAACCACACTTTGGTGTGATAATCAAAGTGCCATTCAGCTATGCAAAGATCCAGTCCAGCATCAGCGCAGCAAACACATTGAACTACACATGCACTTCATCAGAAAGCTCATTCATGACCATGTTCTTGAAGTGCAATATTGTCCAACAGATGATCAGGTTGCAGACATCTTCACAAAGGCTCTCACAGAGGCGAAGTTCACTAAACTTCGATATATGCTTGGAGTTCAGGAAGTTGTCACTAAGGGGGGATAGGCTCTAGTGCCTCCTTCCTTCTCCTATTGTGTCATATTTGTAAATCCTTCAATCCTATCCCAAGTTGTTCTTAAGGGGGGATGTTAGGATATTCCGACACATAGGATATAGTTAAGTTCAACTTGGTCTAGTATAGAGTTAGGTTAGAGTTAGGTAAAGTGTGTTTCTTTACCGTTGTACATTTTGTAACTTACAATCCGACGGTCACGATATGTAGTGATCCGACGGTTCACTCTCACCTCGGTATTACCGACACTTGATCCGTGGCTTGACACCCGATTGGTCCATGAGTTCTATTTAAAGCGCATGGAGGGTCATTGTTCGGGTAATCCGTGCATGAGAGAAGCTTATGTAAATTTTCATTCTTTGATTAATAAATTGTCTGTACCCACGTTGGGACAGGCCGTGGACTGTTTCCCTCCTTGCACTCTGAGGGTTTTAACCACGTCAAAAATACTGGTGTATTGATTTGAGATCTGGTTGTGAGCGGTGTCCTTTTGGTATTCTTTCTGAGGAACTTACCCTGTAAATTCCTACAAAAAGTGTTGTTTCATACCCTAAAGGATCATGGTCATCTGATTACATCATTTCCTAGAAGTTCCACCTGAAAAACCACTCAGAACTGGCCAAAACTAGACCATATTGGTTGCTTCTTGGTCAAGGTGCGATGCATCTCACCTATTATACATGGGGGGTGCGATGCATACTGAAAAGGCCTTCTGTAGGGTGCGATGAGCGAGAGTATACAAATGGCAGAGACAGTTTGCTAAGTGGAAACTTAGGGAATCTTCTAGAAACTTCTCATATGACACTTGCCTCTCTGAATTTGCCCAGGGATGAGTAAGAGATCATGAAATCTCCAAGTGGAACCAAGAACTATCAGTGAAATGACACTACTCAAAAACCCGGAAGCTGACTCACCCCCCTGCAAATATCTATATATGGATCCCTCATCACAGAGATCTAGAGGTTGGAATTTGGTAATTTGTTAGGAATTGTTGTTGGTTTCTCTTCGAGACATTGTATTGTTGGGTGATCTTGCTTTTCATGAGGTGAAGAGGGCTTTCATGTTGGGAGGATGATGCTGGATCAGACAGCTAGTTTGTAATCCTCTCTTCTACTTCTACTATCAATAAATTTATTTGAGTTTTCCTCCATATACTTGTATATTTGTGAATCTTGTTTGTGAATGCAATTGTATGGTTAATGTACTTCTGATTCTGCGTTGTTTATGGTATCATAGATCTCTATTCTTTGATGATGTTTTGTTGCTTTGCCTCCACAGGTGTTCTTTGAAGCGGGACAAGTGAGAAAGGAGTGGCAAGCTCTATCAAAGGAGAGAGGAAACAAGCAAGAAGCCAAGTGAAAGATTAAGGTTGGTGCTCTCTGCTTCTCTCTTATCTATCATCCACAAAGGAAAACACAAGTTACTTTGAATTGTTTGTTTCTAAGATAACTACCCGTCTTAGTGGGACTAGCAGATCAAATAGACACTAGTTTTCCCGGAAACAAAATGGTGACTCCGCTGGGGAGTGAATAGTTTGTTTGTTTGTTACTGTTGTTTGCTTTATAAACTACAGATGGAGCCTGAAGTTAATCTAGCTAGCCTTCAAACTGCTTTTGCTATGCAACTGCAAAGTAGATCAACGCTGCTTCAGTCAATCTCTGGGTTGGTTTATGAACTGAACATCTGACTTGCAAACATCCTAAGTGCCCTAGTGGTAGCTCAATAACCTCATAAGATCATACCCCTATACTTTGTGTTTACTGTCCATCATAGCTCAGCCTAAATCACTGAACTTAGCTGCAAATTTTGAGCAAAAACCAAGCTCAGTTTCATTCCCTGGTCCATCACACTATCTCTCATTGGCAGTCTGGATGCATCGCACCTCCCGTGTGTTGCAGGTGAGATGCATCCCTGTTTCCCTTAAGGATAGGTGCGATGATTGAATGAGACTGTTTCCCTCTCTGGAATTTGGTTTTTTCTTCATTGTTTTCAGCTCTATTCAGTAGTTTTGCTGCTTATGATCAGTATATCATTGTTGAAGCCTTCTTCCTTTACATTATTCAACCTCCATTGATAAGGAATTGTGATTTTTTATTTTTTTATTTTTATTTTTTATTTTTTATTTTCATCATTTACAGTCCTCCTTTGTCAAGAGTAGCTTAGTCGGACTGTTGTCTTTTGATTCAAAAGTGTCGTAACTGTCATTTTGAGTCAAGAAGAAGAGTGTTGTAAAGTCTTCCTCTTCTAGATAGTCGATTGTACTTTTGCCATTGTATTTTATTTGAATTGTCAATATTTGAAGTGTCGAAAACAGTTTTCCATTCGAAGTCGAAAGTGTCGTTTTAGTCTTCCTTTCATTTTGAAAAGAAATTGTTGAAGTGTCGCTTTGAAGAAAATAGTTCAGATCTATACTTAGTTTTCCTTTTTGGCATTCACACATTAAGGAAGCGGAAAAACAAATACATGCATGTGCATTTGCATTTAGACTGCATGCGGAAAATGATTTAGGAAAAGTGCATTTAGTATGTGCCCTCTGCTCTCTGTTGAAATAATTGTACTTTTATTTCCTTAGTAGCTAGGATTTTCATTGCTAAAAGAAAGCAAATGATTGTTTATCATTTTAGATTGCATATTTAGGAATTTTACATCTACATCTCGCGGTGAACCTTGAAAGGCAAACTTCTAAGAAAGATCAACTCTAAAATAAACCTCAATGAACATAAAAATGCTTTGGAACTTAACGCACAACATCTAGAAGTCTAGGCTAGAGACGTATTCCGATTTCATAAAACCTGGTAACTATCGTTTTCATCGAAGGTTGGGTGATTCCTCCTCTTTGATACGACAAGTGCCAGTACGAACTTGTGCTCCCCGTACTGTCGAGTATATATTGGGAGACCACAATAGGCTGATATCCTTTATCCTTAGGAAGCCGTGTCTGCCACCTTATCGATTGCAATGCACTGAACACAACATTCGGGAAGATTGACTACCGTACGCAAATTCCTTGGTAATTTCTCTTTAATTTACCACCAAGGTGTATATTGAGGTTTTGCGATTTGTTTGGTAATCCCTCTATCTAGATTTCCAGAGTAGTCACTTTCGTTCCTTTTCAACTCCCTAAAAGAAAAAGTCCATCTGAGGTCTTGTCACTTCAGTCTCATTAAAAACCGAAGGCGACTAGAGTCACCTTTAGCTTTTTCTCGACTCTTAAAAATTGAAAAAGCAAGTTGTGTCAAAGAGTCATAAAATTTATTTAATTCGGAATAACATCCCTATTCCTTCGTTGATATTGGGTTGAGGTAATGGAGTCCACCAATTAAGGATTTCCCCTTGGGGGAAATCCTAGTCATTTCTCTTCTTGGGGAGATATTTGTGCTCCTTATATGGCTACATTGTCCCTTCCAGGGATCACAATTGGCCTGCTAGTATGGCTATTCTCGACCTCTGTCGTTCAAAACACATTAATTCCTCAGCAATCGAATCAACAACCAGATGATACTGGAGTTGCTCCCTCACCTTCTACTTCATTTGTTTCTCCCTCTCCTTCTTCCTCTTCGCTTGGTGAAACTAGTGATACTAAAAACCAAGTAACTGAGAAGAAGAAGAAAGGGAAGGAAACCAAGTAACTGAGAAGAAGAAGAAAGGGAAGGAAACCAAGTAACTGAGAAGAAGAAGAAAGGGAAGGAAACCAAGTAACTGAGAAGAAGAAGAAAGGGAAGGAGAAGAAGAAGAAGAAGCCAGTCGTGCAAGGGGGCAACCATGCATCGTCCGGTAAAAATCCGCACACTGCACCTTCCAAACCCAAATCTCCATGCGTAATTTGCAAAGGAAACCACTTTCATCGAGATTGTCCTTGCATCCAACGGATCTTGAGAGACTGGTCTCCCCGCTTGCACCATCCGATGTCATCAACCTCTGTCGATCATGTTGAGAGTACACCATCGACTAGTGGAAGTGAAGTCAATGGAAAAAAAGGAAGATCTAGATTTCCTTGTAAGTTGTGTGAAGGTGATCATGCCCTCCACCATTGTCCTTTTCTAGACAAAGCTAAAAGTGTCTTGGATAACAGTCCTGCTTCACCGTAGCGACTTCCGCCTAGATACAAGAAACTCTTGCCAAGTCCATCACTAGTTGAAAATCTGACTGACATACCTCAATTGTCAGTCGAAATGCCTATCATTGAAGATAAATCCTCTGAGTCCATGCCGGACCAAAGTCAACAGGTCAAGACGGAAACCGACCCAGTCTTGCCTTCAGAAGGTCCACCTTCAAATGATACAGTTTCCAAAGAGAACGAGAACGACACCGTTAAAATTCTTTTTGTTAATACAGAGTCTGATGAACATGGGGGCAATCTACTTATTCCTTTACCACAGGAGGGAAGTTCCCCATTTCAAGAGATTCATCCAGCCGTTTATTCAGTCCCCCCTCCAAGTAATCTAGTCATTTCCTTTGATTGGAATCTACTAGCGAGACACCGCCTTCCATCTAATGTACCATTTCGAATCATAGTACAAGCTTACAGAATGATCATGTCTGGCACTATCATAGATGAAGGGCTTCCGTGAGTATCCTTTCCTCAACTGCTTGGAAAGTGCTTGGTTCGCCATCGCTTTTGCCTGAGAACCAAAATTTGTCAGGCTTCAACAAAGGAACCAGTCGACCGTTAGGGATCCTTCCAAATTTGCCTATAACTTTGAGAAGAAAAATCGTTCATTTGAACATGACGGTAGTCCAAGGGCCACTAGATTACAATCTACTCCTTGAGCGTGACTACGTTTACAGCATGGGAGCTATTGTTTCCACACTCTTTCAGGTGATGTGTTTCCCGTATGAAGGTAGAATTGTACAACTTGTTGACCAGTTTTCATTTCTCGGTTCAAACACGGCTACGAGTCAAACACCATCCCTAAATGGTCTCTTTGCACAAGGAATGTCTCTTCAACCTCCAGTTCATCCACCTAATTACTGTGAGTAATTTGGTGAATGTGACAAAACCCAGGGGGCATGCACCCTAGTTTGCTTCGGCAGGCGAACCCAGATGAAAAAATAGATTTCCTTGTAGGTTAATGACCAGTCTAAAACGCCATTTTCGTGTAGTATATGGGATCAGTCTGGAACAAGATCTCCTCGTTGTAGGTTATATGACCAGTCTGAAACGCTATTTCCATGTAGGATATGGGATCAGTCTGGAACAGGATCTCCTCACACGTTATGTGATTGGAAGCTCACACCATTCACCTTTGTCTATTTCGATGGACAAGCCGATGAAGTGCTTTGTCTGCTCCGCAGACGAAACGATCCTACTTAAATGCAGGAACTTCCATAAGGAAACTGGCAATCAAACCTTTTTTACGCAAGTGAAAAGCGACTAGTGTAAATCTAACCTCATAGTATTTTAGCCTAACTTTTAGTTCAACTACTTAGGTTAGGTGATTGGTCTAATCCACCATTCACCTTTGTCGGTGGCCCCCGTAAAGCAAAGGAAACGTTTTGTCGGAAACTATCATACCAAACCTCAGTAGTTCATTAACTCTTAGTGTAGTTAGTCCTGTAGTTGGTCATTTCTAGCCTGCATACAAAAGGCACTGAGCAAAGTTTCGCATGGGGCAAGCTCACTAAAAAATGAACCTACTAATAAGAGACATCTTTAAAGACGACTGGAGTGAGCAATGTTTCCGCAAAGTTCAAGCTCGTTAAAAAATAAACCTAGCGCTGAGCACATGTTGGCACAAGGTTCAAGCTCATTAAAAAATAAACCTGCCAATGGGTAATGTTTCCGCAAGGTTCAAGCTTGTTAAAAAATAAACCCGCCACTGAGCATAGTTTCTCCCGATTCAAGCTCATTAAAAAATGAATCCACCTTCGGTAAATAACCTTTGTGATTGCCATATTATCTACCTTTCGAACCTTAGTTGTGTTCCTTCCGTCACCTCCATTCTTTTGGCCGATCATACGCTTCCACTTGATTGTTTACCCTTTTGAGGAACAGCTGTGACGGGTGATTCTGTTAACCACCCTCTTTACACGGCCGTGTTTGAGAAGTTCCAAACTTACCTAGAACCAGTTGTTATTCGAAAACATCACTCGTTCCTAAAAAACGAGTCTCTTTTAAGCTCTTTTTAGACTCGTAAAATATGAAAAGATTTCCGAGCTACTGGCCTTTCCAGCTCGTTAAAGTAAGGGGAAGCGCCATCCCTCCTCTACATTATAATCTTTTTGGACCTGAGGGATCATTCCACAAAAATATCGAGCGCTTGTATTTTTCGGCTCGCTAAAACTATTGAAAAGTCATCCCTTTCGTATTATTTTATACTTTTTTGGACTTAAGGGATCATGCCACGAAAAAGGATTGCTGGAGTTTCCTTTTCATCCCTTTTCAAACTCTCTAAACATGAAAAGGACCAAGTTATCTTTTTTATTAAACTCATTAAAACAATAGTGACAAACTTGTCCATTTGGACAAGGGCAAGTTTCACTATCCTAGGCTCGCTAAAACATAGCGACAGGTTTGCCCGAAGGGCAAATTATAGAACAAGCATATGTTATCCTCCTCAAGCTTGACAAAAATAAAGAGGTACTAGTCAGCAACGACTGGGGAAAAAGGGAAGAAAACTTGAAGAACTTCATTGGTAGCAGGTCGGTCTTGAACATGACACTTTTACTCCATCACCATGATTGAGTCAGGTTGGGTTATTTCATTCACCAGTCACATCACCGTTGGTCCTTCGTACCATCCATTTTTGGGGTTAACACTACCAATCCATCTCAGTGTCGCCGATATGTTCAAGAGAAGTCATTCAGAGAATTCACCAACCCAGCTAACACCTCATCCACTGCAATACCTTCACTCTCCATTTTTCATGACTGCCATTCTCGAACCTTGTATCATCAAATCGTTTTCATCTCCAGAAAATCATTTGATTCGTTTCATGTCGTATATGTGGGATTCATTAAGGCCCTCCTACGACGGGTCACTTCTTGTTGACATCAGCTCATTATATAAGAAGTTGACTTAGGAACAACCCTTTCAGTACTTTGAAGCTTGCATGCCTCAATGGCAAGTTTCTCACTTCCGGCGACAGGTTTACATCAATGGCCTTCGACTGAAAGATTTTACGTGGTGTTCGACATCGACTCATATATCCACACCACATGAATTGTACTGTAGTACCTTGAGGGTCATTATCATTATCAGTGATTCCTCTCGTTCCTGTTAATAGCTTACATCATTGACTGGTAGTCAGGCGATGTCTTTCCATGTTCGACTTCAGAACATCTTTTCACATGGATCGACTTATACATTGGGCGAAGATTGAATGAGTTTGAAGACCCCGAATCTAGTTTCATGCATCTGGGCTGCGATATATTCAGGAAAATAAAGCCATCAAATGTACACCATATTTGCATAGATGATCATCCAAGCTAAAGGATTATGAATCTACAAGAATCACCAGTCTGCAACAGCAGACGATTATCTGTCCTATGTACATGAATATGAATTTATAAAGCTGAGCATGGGAATGCCCGCCTCAGCTAGATCATGAAAATAATATGAAGATAATGTATTGTATTGTATCTTATTACAAGTCACCTTCCAGTTCGAAAAACCTCGGATCCTCATAATAAAGCATTTCACCCGACATCAGAAGATTTACAACCTCATGCTTTAAGGGGCCAATGTTATAGACATATTTGGGCACTGCAAACCCTATCACATATGTCGATAAACCAAGGGCTCTTAAACCCCTAAAAGTGTTGTTTCATACCCTAAAGGATCATGTTCATCTGATTACATCATTTCCCAGAAGTTCCACCTGAAAAACCACTCAGAACTGGCCAAAACTGGACCATACTAGCTACTCCTTAGTCAAGGTGTGATGCATCTCACCTATTATACATGGGGGGTGCGATGCATATTGAAAAGGCATTCTGTAGGGTGCGATGAGCGAGAGTAGACAAATGGCAGAGACAGTTTGCTAAGTGGAAACCCTGGGAATCTTCTAGAAACTTCTCATATGACACTTGCCTCTCTGAATTCGCCCAGGGATGAGTAAGAGATCATGAAATCTCCAAGTGGAACCAAGAACTATCAGTGAAATGACACTAATCAAAAACCCAGAAGCTGACTCACCCCCCTGCAAATATCTATATATGGATCCCTCATCACAAAGATCTAGAGGCTGGAATTTTGTAATTTGTAAGGAAGTGTTGTTGGTTTCTCTTTGAGACATTGTATTGTTGGGTGATCTTGCTTTTCATGAGGTGAATAGGGCTTTCATGCTAGGAGGATGATGCTGGATCAGACAGCTGGGTTGTAATCCTCTCTTCTACTTCTACTATCAATAAAGTTATTTGAGTTTTCCTCCATATACTTGTATATTTATGAATCTTGTATTTGTGAATGCAATTGTATGGTTAATGTACTTCTGATTCTGCATTGTTTATGGTATCATAGATCTCTATGCTTTGATGGTGTTTTGTTGCTTTGCCTCCACAGGTGTTCTTTGAAGTAGGACAAGTGAGAAAGGAGTGGCAAGCTCTATCAAAGGAGAGAGGAAACAAGCAAGGAGCCAAGCGAAAGATTAAGGTTGGTGCTCTCTGCTTCTCTCTTATCTATCATCCATAAAGGAAAACACAAGTTACTTTGAATTGTTTGTTTCTAAGATAGCTACCCGTCTTAGTGGGACTAGCAGATCAAATAGACACTAGTTTTCCCGGAAACAAAGATAAAGGGAGAGAGAGAAATTGGACACAAGGAGGAGACAAGCAAGAGACATGCAACCAAAGCAAGGAGCATAAGAAGAATTGGATTAGCAAAAAGCAAGGGTAAAAAAAAAATAAGGAAAAGAGCATCGAACAGGAGGATCGTTGTAGGTAACCGTTTGCATGTGTGATTATCTTGTTGGGATTTGGATGCATAGTTCATGCATGAGTTTATTGGTCATTTTATTATCATTATAATGGAGATTGTCTGGATTGATAGTGGTGTAAAACCTTTGCCTATGCCATTTCCTGGATAGCCACTATGTAGTGGGTTTCCTATTTGGTTGAGCTTTGGATTTTCAGTAGATTTCAGATCCAGGTTGAGGTGGTCTCAGGAAAATCCCAAGGGTTGAGAGTGGAGATGATTTTCTCTGGGAAGATCTTGACAGCTGGGTGGAGACAGAAAAATTCCTCTAGGTATGCTGAAGAACATCTGAGGCATCCTAGCTTGTTTTGGTTTGGTGATCTCTGGATTGGTTTAGGTGAGATCATTGTGGCATGAGGGTGGAGGTGGTTTAACCTTTGGATTCCCTTGTTGGTTATGTATTGGTTTATCCCATGTGATCCCACATCCATGCTTGGAATATGGCACAAGGGTGATTGGATGAAAGAAAGATTTGGTTTAGCCTAATCTATGGTTGGGTGGTACATGGAAGTCCCTGAATTGATTGGCATTTGCATATGTTATTATGTGTTGATTATTTTTGAGATTAATGAGCACAAGCTCTAATGTTATGTATGATTTTATGACTGATTTGTCATGATTATATTATGGGTAATGTTGGTTATATGCAAGGTACATTTCTCATCATATGATGTGGTCTTGTTATGGATCCATTCCATGGTTTGATGGGCTCTTGATTACTTTATATGAATGCATGAGCTAATGTGCCTTGTTGCACCTGGTAAGAGAGGGAAATAGACCTTCTTGATGATTCTTTGATGATCTTAATGAATTATTGTACAAATATGAATTCATGACCTATAGGTACTATGCTTACAAAGTGTTTGTATAAAGGATTGTCTTATGTATTTGACAAGTTTGAGCAGGAATTGAGTCAAGAAAAGTGTAAGAAGAATCCTATAGGAAGCTCTAGAAGTTCTGGGTAATTGGCTTGAAGACTAGCCCTAAAATATGGAACAAGGCTTCTTGACGCACTATGTTAACTAAGAAATTTCGACTTAGCCACATGGAGGATGGGTTGTGTGTGCGGTTGGAGCCTCATGGCCACATTCACATGGCTGCATGCATGTGTCTGGGTTGTGAAGTGATTCAAAATAATAGTTCCAACTCAAATAAAGATCACCAGGGGTTGTTGTCTGACATATGGATGATCATTTGTCACTAGGAGGTTGCAGTAAGTTTCGGGATAGTATACCTCACTTCCATAACTGGAACTTTGATGTTGGGTCATGTATAGTAACTCTCAACTCATGTTTACCTAGGTAAGTATGTAAAAGCGAGTAAATGTGGGGTGGGGTGTTACAGAGTGGTATCAAAGCAAGTTACAACACTGGACCTCTGGGTAAAAGTAGTTTTTCATGCATGTTTATATGTTATCATGCATGCATGCCAATTGATTTATTGCTATTACAGTCATATGAATGTCAGTTATTCATGCATGATGGTTAATTGTTGTTATATGAATCGCAGTCACATGCATGCCAATCGATTTATTGTTATTGTAATCATATGCATGTAACTTATTCATGCATGATGGTTAATTTGTTGTTATAGGCATTGCAGTCTATTGACACCTAATCATTGGGATTAGGTGAATCCATGTAAATAGAAAATAAAGAGAATTGGAATATAAAGGGACACTGGGAGATGAAGCCCAAGAGTCTCTCCCTCTATGTATATATCTATGATTAGCCTTAATGCAAAAACACAATTCATTTGAGGAGTTACCTCCTAGCCTGACATGGTATCGGAGCCTGGTTCTCCTCTAACATTTGAACCCGCCTACCACTATTCGGTATAGTCCCCAGCCCCTCATATAACGCCCGGTCAAATAATACCTCCCCCATATACCACCTCCCCCAAATAATACCTATGCTTTATATATATATATATATATATATATATATATATATATATATATATATCATAATTGTATTATTTTACCACCAAAAAGTGTATTTTTTTGCCAGCAAAAGTATATTTTTTACACAGTACACATATTTTAAAATGCATTCATTGATATCTATTGTTGGAGTAGTTCTCTCCGAAAAAGAGAACTATCCTTAATGGTTAAGGAAGATAAAACACACTCGTTTTCAATGAGTTGTGGAAAGGAGTTTGTGTAGGAGAAGGAGATAATGAACCTACAAAGCCCACCTCAGATAAAGAGATTCCCATCTGGGAAAATAAGAACAACAAGGCATATGCATTGATTGCAGCACTTGTAAATGAAGAGGTGAGTCGCCATATTTAACCATATTCAAATGCTTTTGAAGCCTTACAGAAGTTGAATGAATTGTATGACTCACACTCTGAACTTGAAGTTGTCCAATTGATGATTAAATTGTCTAGTCTTGAATTGAAAAATGATGACCCTCTTGGTTTAGCATCATAATTAAGATCCATTATGCATGTTATAAAAACCACTCGTGTTGAAATAGACATTCCTCTCATATCCCACTTATTCAAATTATCTTGTGTCATTGCAAGCAAGTGGAAACCTAAAGGAGATTACTTTTGACTCCCTAGAGAAGAAGTTTGTTGAGAGAGAGAAGGATTTTGAGAAGAAGACAACTCCTTAGTCTTTTGAAGAAGCTATGTGTCTTGCAAATAGAGAGAAGAACCATGCACAAGATTCTTTTAGAGGAAGAGGTGGCCGAAGAGGAAGAGGAAGAAGGAATTTTAGAGGCAAGGGGGCAGGTAGTTCCAAGGAGAAAAGTTTGATCTCCATTGCATACGATGCAGTAGAGATGGACATGATGCATCCACATGTAAGATTCCTTGGGATCGAATTGAGCAGGAAAGAAATGAAGGCAAAGGTAAAACCAATGACAAAGGGAAAGATAAAGCACTCGAATCCGCTCACTATGTTGTTGCACATTGTAATATTGGAGTAACTGAAGACTTATTTAATGCTTCTCTTGCTTCTTGGAAAAATGATTGGCTGCATGATTCAGGGGCAGCTTGCCACATGACTTTTAGAAGATATTTTTTTGAAGAATTTACTGACAATGTTGATGGAGCAGTATACTTTGCACACAAGTCAAAACTGAAGCCATAAAGGCTTGGCACCATCAGGCTCAAACTACCTAGTCTTATGCACGATCTTCTATATCTCCCAGAGCTGAGGAGAAACTTGTTGTCTTTGGTCCACATCTACGAACAAGGGCACTCCATTCATATGTTTGATGGCAAGGTTGAGGTCAGAAAAGCATTAGATCGCTCACTTGTCATGACAGGGATAGAAGAAGAAAGACCTCTAAAGTTGTAAGGAACCTTTGCTGGTGCACAAAATTTCTCATACAGTTCTCATTATGGTGAAGGTACATTTCCATCAAGTCTTTTATGGAATGCTAGATTTGGACACTTTAATTATGATAGCCTTCGTATGTTGATGAAAAGTGGTGTTATTGGTTTCCCTCCAATTCCTAGGAAACTTAAGCAATGTGATGTTTGTATCTTAGGAAAGCACAACAAACATTTTTTTCATGGTTCACATTCCAGAGCACATGGAAAACTTGAACTTATTCTTTCAAACTTATGTGGCCCAATGTTTGTTCCTTATGCAAATGGAAATAAATATATTATGACATTTATTGATGACTACACCAAAATGCATTGGGTTTATTTATTGAAGAACAAATATGATGCTTTTCAAACATTCAAGAACTTTCATGCATAGATTAGAAATGGTGCACAATATCATATTGGCTCTATTCGCACTCATAATGGAAAAGAATGCACTTCAAATGAATTTGAAAACTAACTTCGTCGACATGGGATCAATTGTGTCTTATAATCCCCAACATAACGGAGTAGTTGAAAGAATGAATAGGACAATCTTAAATATAGTACGTTCCATGATGTTTTTCAAGAATGTAAAATGGATGCTTTGGGTTGATGCAGTTCTGTGTGTTGTGTATGTAAATAATAGGTGTCTATATAATGCTATTAGAAACAAGACTCATTATGAAATGTGGTATGCCCACATTCCTTTGGTAAAGCATCTCAGTGTCTTTGGTTCCACCTGTTATGCCCTGATACCTAAGGAATATCGAAACAAACTTGGTGCAAGAAGTCGTAAGTGTATCTTCTTGGGGTAATCAAATACCTTGAAAGCATATCGTCTCTATGATTAAGTTAATAAGAAGTTTATGGTGTCTAGAGATGTGATCTTTCTTGAATCTTCCAAGTCTGACAATGTTGTTGAGTGGCATCTTGATCACTTGGATAGATTTAGACATGCCAAGTCTTATCAAGAATTTGATAATGAGATTCCACATCTTGAAGGGGGGATTCCTACAATGGATCAATCGGTGGAATTTTCTTTTGAAGCACTTTCTTCCCTCCATGAAGCTCCATCCACTAATCCAAATGACACTTTGAGTGATGTGATAGACATAATTGGGAGACTAAATCTTGATTCAACCCCAACTCAATCAACTAAGCCAGCTTGGGCCATCTCAGAAAGGTCCTCCAAAATGGCTGACAAAGACACTTGAAAGTGTTCATCCTGATGAGGTTAGAAAGATAGGAACAAGAAGTTTAACCAGGCAAACTGGAGGTGATGTGGATGATTCTAATTAATTTGTTGATATGGATGTTTCTTATGATTGTGAACTGAACTAGTCTTCAGATTTTGAACCAACTTCCTTCAAAGAAGTCGCTTCTCATGATGAATGGAAAGAAGTGATGCAAAGATAACATGATGCCTTGATAAAGAATGGCACTTGGAAGCTGGTTGATCCTCCGTTGGGAACCAAACCAATAGGCTGCAAGTGGGTCTACAAGAACAAGTATAAAGATGATGGCTCATTTGACAAGCACAAATATAGGCTTGTGGCAAAAGGTTTTGCACAGAAGGAAGGGATTGACCATGAGGATACTTTTGCACCCACAACAAAATGGGCTACCATCTGGACACTCTTTGCCTTGGCAACTAAAAACGGTTGGAAAGTCCATCAAATGGATGTAAAATCTACTTTCTTGAATGGAGACCTGAAAGAGAATATTTTTATGTCTCGATAAGAAGGATTTGTTATGAAGAGTCAAGAACATAAAGTATGCAAGCTTGTAAAATCCTTGTATGGCCTCAAGCAAGCACCGCGAGCCTGGTATGAGAAGTTAGTGAGCGTATTCTAAAACTCAACTTCAAACATTATGATCTTGATGATGCAACTTTGTTTGTTAAGAAATTTGGAAAGACAATTGTATATCATGTGGTTTATGTAGATGATCTTTTGATGACAGGGAACAATGAGAGTTAATTGCATCCATAAAGAAGGAATTGAGGAAAGGTTTTGAAATGACGGAATTGGGGTATGTTCACTACTATCTTGGTATTGAAGTAACTCAACATCCGAAGTTTATATTCCTCTCTCAGAAGAAGTATGTTGGAGATCTGTTGAACAATTTTGGCATGGATGAGTGCAATCCTTTGACTACTCTAATGGAACAAAACTTAAATCTCACATCCATTGAAGGAAAAGAAGTTGAGGATGCAACAAAGTATAGATAGATTGTAGGAAGTCTCAACTACCTGACTACTACTTGACCAAACATTTCATTTGATGTTGGAATCCTCTCCAGGTTTATGCAAAAGCCTTGTAATGGATTTTGGTCTGCTCCAAAAAGTGTTCTAAAGTACTTGAAGGGAACTCAAGACTTTGGACTTAAGTATAAACAAGTGGGAGACTTCAACTTGAATGGATACTCTGATTCATACTTTGATGGAGATAAAGAAACTAGGGTATCTACTTCAGGTTATGCTATGAGTCTTAGATCAAGAGTTTTCTCCTGGAGGTCATGCAAACCATCAATTCCAACATATTCCACAGCTGAGGCAGAATATGTGGCAACAACTTAAGCAACAAAGGAAATTGTGTGGCTCGAGAAAACTCTGGAATATTTGTAGGAGAAACAAGTGCATTCAACTCCTCTCATGATTGATGACACTTCTGCAATAAAGTTGGCCAATAACCCAAAGTTTCATGATTGAACGAAGCACATCAATAAAAAATACCATCTGATTTGACATCAAGTTGAGGCCAAGACAATCCATCTACGCCATTGTTCCACAAATGATCAAATTGTAGACATCTTCGCCAAAGCGCTTGAAAGGGAAAAGTTCAAAAGATTCAGAAAGATTCTTGGACTCACCAACATCCCTTCAGATTAAGGGGGGGAATGCTGACACCTAATCCTTGGGATTATGTGAATCCATGTAAATAGAAAATGAGGAGAATTGGAATATGAAGAGACATTGGGAGATGAATCCCAATAGTCTCTCCCTCCATGTATATATCTACGATCAACCTTAATGCAAAAACACAATTCATTTGAGGATTTATCTCCTGGCCTGACACGGTCATATGCATGTTAATTATTGTCATTATGGTTGTTTTCACGATAGTTAAGTTCTTGATATTACTATGTATCGTGTTAATCTGGACTAACTTGTGTAGATGTAATAGCCTCCCCTAAGATACATTGAGGTATGATTTTGATTATGTCTTCTATTTGGTTTATCTAACATGGTATGTTTATAGAACAATAGAAGACTAGAGATAAAGAGAAGAATGTTTGAATACAGTGCACATGATTCCCTGTACAGGCGAGAAGTGAAATAAGTGGAATGGGAGAAGTCAGTTGAGCAATGAGGAGAGGAATATTCTCCTAATCTAGTAGATACATTGAGGAGTCTAAGGGTATATATTAGAAGTTGTAAAGAAGATAATGAGTGGCTGATTGAGGCACATGAAAGACTTGAAAAAACTCAAGAAAAGCGGGTTGAAGTCAATGCAGTTATCCTTCAGAGCCTTTCAAATTTGAAAAAGCAAATATAGCTAGGAATCAATCATGAAGATTAGTTGGAAGAAAAAACTAATGGTAAATATGGAAGCAGGTCTTAGAAAAGGTACAAGATGGATAAGGATGATACAGTGAAGAGTGGCAGACTCTTGGATACCCCTGATAGGAGGGCTAGTACACATGGGTTTTATCCTAGCTTTGATTCTAAGAGACATCATCGTTATCACCATCAACATTATTATAGGAGTGAGGAGCAGTATTTTCCAGAAGAGTTCAAGAAATCCAAGCCTCCTACTAAATCAGAAGATGCAGAAGCATGGTTACTTGAGATGAAGAAAATTTTCACACTTCATGATTTCTCAGAGAATATGAAAGCTAGGATAACCACCTTTAGTATTAAAGGAAAATCAGATATCTGGTGGGAAGACGTTAAGGGTGTGAGGGGCATTAGTGAAGTGAAGCTGACCTGGGAAGAATTTAAGAGACTCTTAAAAAATAGGTACCTATCCAAGAGAAATTATGATGGAGAGGCCAAGGAATTATATGAGCTCAGGATGGGTTCCATGATAGATGAAGAGTATACAACCATATTTCCAGAGTCATTGAGATACATGCCCTATCTCAAGGATGAGAAATCAAATCTCCAAAGGCTCATCAATGGATTGTCATCAAAGTGTAAGCATGAGTTAAAGCATGACTAGAAAGGTAATGAGAAGGCCAAAGGAAAATGGCCCAAGAAGCAAGGAAGATCTCAAGATGTAGGAAAATGTGGCTCCTTATAAGAAGTTCAATGCAACTGAGAAAGGAAGGGGATCTCAACCTATGGAGTAGCAGAATAAAGGCAATGGCAGAGAACCATTGAAGTGTTGGACTTGTGGAGGAGACCATCACGGGAGGGATTATCCATCGTATCAGGGTGTAAGGCCTCATATCTACAGTGCATAAGAGGTGCAGATAGTTGGGGATGTAGGTCATAGCATTCCTCAGATCTATGCAGCAGTTGATAACAGGGAGGCAAATCAACAAGCATCCATCATTGAGACAGAAGGTGGAACCAGAGGGAGATTTCGAGTCAGAGCCTTAATTCATCTTATAGTGGAAGGAGCTCACGCTTTGAGACCAAGCAATAGAGAAATTTAAAGTGAATAGAAGCACTTTGGGCCAAGGAAACAACATGGATAACAGTTGATCAGATGTGGACATAATAGTTGGTTTCCAATTACAGCTGAATTCATGAAGGGAATTGGAATCCCTTGAGAGATGATATGTGCATGTGTTCTATTGCAGGGCAGTGTGCTTGGTACAACATGGCAAGGTAGTTGGTATATTGTTATATTTATTAATGCACTAATAATTGTGTGTTTATGGTAGTGTGATGCACAAAATCATAGGAAAAGGAGATTGCCATGAAATCTTGAGGAAGGCTCCGGCCGAGATTTTATTCATGAACTCATTGGTATTAAGTTAGGGTGTTTGTGGAAAGTTTTGTGCCTTCAGTGTTTCATGATTTATTTGTGCTTGATTTATGATTTTGATTGGGACTGGTGCATGGGAATGCCACTTTGTTTGTGGTGTTGTATTGTTGTTTGGATTTCTATGTTTTCTTCATGTTTCTTCTTGTTCTTGCCTTTTATGTTTTGAGGGTCTTGGGAATTGGTTGGGGGTAAGAGGAAAGCTAATGGAGCTCGGGGAGATTTTAGTGGTACCCAACAAGCAATATAAGACCCAGATGAAGCCGAACACATGAATAAAGGGCAACTAAAGGCAAGAATATGACATCCATTTGGGCTAGTTGAGTCCATAGGGATAAATGGACAGTGGCAGGACAGTCACGAGAAAGTTATCCAAGAAAGGGAAAGTACATGGGCTTGAGGTAACAAATGCCTTGGCTAAGTTGGGAAATGTTGTTCTCAATGTTGTGCTTGCTTTGCACAGATAAAGGAAGTTCTCTTAACCTTGACCTTATGAAAATTGGTAATTGTGTTGTGATCATGATTATGCTAATATCTGTGTGTATGTGTACGAATGTCATTATTTGATAGGTCATCAGGGATAATTCTTGTGGATGAGCGATTGTTTTATGCAAGAGAATGGAATAAAAATATTACTAGTTTTATGAGGAATCAAGTGGGCAAGTAGCCCTGGAATATCTATGAGTTTAGTATTACATGGATATGATTTTGATGTTATGTGTTTATAACTATGCTCATTTTTATGCTATGAATAGGTAATGTTGAAGGACACATCATCATAATGAAAGTAGTGTAGTCTATGGCTAGCTGAGACAAGCATGGATAAGTGGAAAGAGCCATAGACCCAGGGTTTGGGTTGTGGGTGCACGCAATAAGGCGTGGGAAAGACTCTAGAGGCAAGAATGTCTAGTAGAGACAGTGTGGTCTCTAGGTGTGTAGTATTGTTGTTGCATACATGTTGTACATGTTTTGTTGTGTGCGTGTTGTACGGTGCCAAGTGTATTGTGTATGTGTTCTGCTGTGACATGTGTATTCACTAATCGCTATGTTGTATCATGTGTATGTGTGAAAGGGTTGTGGTACATCGTGCGTAGGTGTATGTATTGTATAACGTGTTGGGATAGGCAGGTATGGGATTGTCTAGGTTCCCTTGTTGCTGATATTAAGGGTGGAGATGGTATAGTCCGAGATGCCCTTGTTTTTGATATTGAGGGTAGAGGCGATATAGTCTATGGATTCCCTTGTTGCTTTGGGAAACCGATCTTTTGTATGGAAGAGAAGAGAAGGCATTGGGTGCTTGTTGGGTTTGAAATAGATCTATTGTAAGTATGGAAAGGACAAAGAACAAAGAACAAAGGCATAAGAAAAGAACAACTTTAAGATAAGTATCAATATTTTATTTAGTTTTTAATTTCAATTATGAACATATTCATATTTATGATGGTTGAGTTTTGAGCTAACCGAATGCAATATTTTTATATATGATGATTTGATCATGTAGCTAATTTGACTTTTTGTGACATGAATCAAACAGAATTGCAAGTGTCACCTTATTGATGAGCTACCAATGAGGTATG
Organism: Pinus tabuliformis; assembly: GCA_031772625.1. Lineage (NCBI taxonomy): Eukaryota > Viridiplantae > Streptophyta > Pinopsida > Pinales > Pinaceae > Pinus > Pinus tabuliformis. The sequence goes on from CM062815.1 coordinate 247,018,034, forward strand.
ATTTGAATTTATTACAATTCCTTTTGAGTTTAATGGAAATTATGTGCTTGATACAAGAAAGCATAGAAATTCCCAGGTTTGGGTGGTTGGAATTGGTTGCAAGAAAAATGTCTAATTGTAAACCTCTTGATTGACTGAAGCAATCTTCATCTCCTTATGAGGAGGTCATTTACTCCATTGAAAAATGGCTAATTGATGGAGACTTGGATAGCAAGGAAACTGAGGAGAATTAGGTTTATACTTATGAGATTAATCCATCACCCATGTCAGAGCATAAGAAGAATGGACAAAGGAAAGTCAAAGAAGTCTTGGATACTTCAAATTTTCCCTCAGATCATCTTCAAAACGGGATAGAACGGTCTACTTTGATCACCTCAACATCAACATCACAATCTATTAAGAAGAAAAGAAAAAAGCAGAAAGGATTTGGTAAATCTGATGGCCATGTACAACACAGTGTTGGGATTGGTCATAGTCCCAAGATAGTCAGAATTGGGCAAGGCACATCAAAGAAAGAACCTATGGACTTGCTTGTGAGTAGGAAGGTTCTCAAGATGGATTTCACCGAAGACATCTCATGCCATGGGGCATCTTTTTGTATCATATATCTAACCTTATCCCTTGTCATTTTTGTTTGATTAGTTTTATTTCATGAATAAATTATCATTTATGTTCTTAGAATAAATTTTCAATTTCTTCATTTCTGTACTTTATTTCATTTGATGATATTTTAAATGGATACTGCTGATATATGTCTTTTGTCGGTGGATGCAGATTCTAGGTTCTTGCACATTATCACTTTGTATCTAGCATGCATCCCCATATGGAGCCAAATGTTGACCACTGGAGTGGCATCTGATGATTATATGAAGACTCCATGCCCAAGGATGATCTAGAGGATAGTTATACCATCATATGTCATCAATCAACCTAGTTTTTTAACTCTACTTCTATCTTCTCATCATCTTTCTTGTACCCAGATTCCACACCCTGATGGGAATTTTAATAAGTGATACTAGTAATGATGAGTTTTTGAGTTTGTAATAGGCATAGGATGTTGGGACTCGATCAACAAATGAGTACACCTTGGAGTGTTTTATTTTATCCGGTTAATTATCCCTTCTTTTTGAGAGGCGGATAATTTTTTGGGTTTTTTCACTCAATTTTTACCCCAAAGCCGGGGTGAAGGTTTTAAGCTTGAGCCCCAAAGACATATTAGTGTCTATAGTCAATGTATATTACCATATTAGATCACACAAAAAATTTCATGGAATTTGGCTAGGTGTAAGTAGGATTTTTTAATAATTAAAAATTTCCTGCAAAATGAGATTTTCAAAATTATTTTCTATGTAATGGTATAAATAAGTGGCCTTGGGAAATGTTTGGGGTGTTTGACTACTCAAAATTCATCCTTAGAGGCCCAAGATTATCCTCGGACCCACTTTGGGGGTCAAAAAATGACTTATAGTCCCTCAAAAGCCGATTTTTCAAATGAAAGTAGAAAAAATGAGGAAATAAAAATAAAAATGAATAATTGGAAAAATTTATAAATTTTTCCAAAGTCAAAATAAGTCAAATTTTGAGCTGGAAATTATGTGGAGAGTCAAGGGTGATGTGGCAAGCATGTGGGGCCCACCTCATATGGTACAACAGGCTCAAGTAAAAAATTCAAATGAAAGCAAGTCAAAAGGATGGTCAAAGGCGTCACTTAAGGTGCATGAAATGCTACGTATGGCTAATAATTTACATGTGATTTAATTCAAATATAATGGATTCGATTTAAGCCAAAGTCTTATGTTAAAAGTGTGAGTGGGGAGTGGATCCCACCTCACCCTACTACTCTACGTATGGTTTATCAAAGGCAAATATGCACATGCAAATTAAAAGAGCTCCATGCACATGCTAAAGGGAAACTCCATGCTTGTAATGCATTCAAGAGCAAAGCCATTGTGGGACATTAGTACCCAATAGTGTCCATTGATTTCCATAAGCATGTTATGATTGGTATGATAGTTTTTAGGTAGGGGTATGTCTTGGTTTTTGGACCTTCTAATGCGAGGAAACCTTTCCAAGGAATGGATCGCCCGAGGGACTTGGAAGCAGAGAAGGGGATGCCTAAACTTTGAAGGTGAGTGATTGCACGAAAGGGGGTGACCGTATTTCTTAAGGCACTGGGAAGAAGAGAAGGGAAAGTCATGGAATAATTTTTTTTGGTCAATACCACTGTTGATTGGAATCATGAACACATTGGGAGTGTGTCTGAAAACAATGAGTAAGTAGTTGTTCACCGAGAGAACAAGTAGCATAGGGATTGTAATGCTAGAAATCAGAGGCAGACTTTGATCTTAGTAGTGGATTCTAGACTTCGTATGAAGGAGGTGAATCTCTGGTACTACTTTTGAGGGTGGAGATGTGAGCCTCTAGATTCCTTTGTTGTTGATGCAAGCATCATAACCTTTTATTTGTTGGTTAAAGCAAATGTGGATATGTATATATGTGTATATTATTGTAAATATTATACGGAGTTGTGTTTATAAATCTCCATAAACAATATGTTTATTTATTGGTTGAAGCAAATGTACATAAGTATATATGTGTTTGTCACTATAAATATTGCATTGAGTTGGGTTTATAAAGCTCCATAACTAGTATGTTTGTCATATTTTTAGTAGGTTGTCATTGTAAATAATACATCGAGTTGTGTTTAAAAAGCTCCATAACTAGTATGTTTTTCCAGTCATAAGTGTCATAGAACATCGAGGATGGTGTTCCCCCAAGGGGGATGGGTTTATAACAACCCTGAGTTAATTTTCCATGTAAATAAATCAAACCAAGGTCATGGGACATGTATTCCAAGTTGAATGAGGGGGAAACACATCACATTGGGGGTCACTTGTGGTTAATTATTTATTAGCTATGGAAATTGGAATTGGCATTGGCAATGGAAAAGGAAAAGGGAAATAAATGAAGAAAAATAAGAGAAAAGGAAGATGTTATGCTCTCGACCTGCGAGAAGATACCAGAATACCCAATATGTGAAGAAATAATACCCAAAACACAGAACAATAAGAAATAACAACAAATATTTTATTATTTAGAAAGGAAGCAATGTTCACTTGCCTCTTCGTTGGGGCAACCTCCAATAGAGTTGGGCTCAATTACAAAATAAGACACGATGCTTCTCGAGGGGAGTCTCTATCCTTTATATAGGATTCATACATGCAATACCATGGGTTAATACCATGGTTCTTATTAATACCATCTATCTAATACCATGGCCCATTTGCAACTAACTGTGGTCCCTTCTTTAAATGCGGGTCAACCGCTTACAATTATTAATATGGGTTTTATTGACTCTTTACTTAACTATAACTATGACTCGACCCTATTACATAAATAAGGGGGTTAGTGTTGGACCCTAACATGCCCTCCCCCATAAAAATAGCCTTGTCCTCAAGGCTAAAGCTGTGGAAATTGCTAAATGACAGTGGTTGGTTCCCAGGTCGCATCTTCTGGAGAGGTGTCTTTCCACTTGGCGAGGACTTCCTTGATCGTGAAGCTGCGCAGGTGTCGTTCTCGCTTGTCAAGAACCTGTTCAGGTTGGAATCAGATTGAACCTTCTTCATCCAATTCCAGTAGACTGGTTTGAATTCGGAAATGGTTCCTAATCACTTTATTGAGGCATGAGAACATGGAAGACTGGATGGATTTTGGTTGTGGGTGGCAAAGCTAGCTTGTAGGCTACTTCTCCGATGCGTTGAAGTACTTGATATGGTCCGTAGAATTTTGGAGATAATTTCTGGCAACCCTTGTCTTTGAGTGATGTTTGCTTATATGGTTGCAGCCTCAAAAATACCTGATCCCCTTCTTGAATTTTGCGTTCTAAACGATGTTGATTTGCCTGTTGCTTCATGCGGTTTTGAGCTTGATGGAGATTCTCTCTGACGTGGGCCAACATGGTTGTGCGGTTCTGTAGGAGTTGATCCATCGCTTGTACCTTTGAGCATCCCTGGATATAAGAAGTAGTTGAAGGAGGGAGTTGACCATAAACTGCTTCATATGGAGTCATTTTGGTGGTGGCATGATAGTTAGTGTTATACCACCATTTGGCTAGAGGTAACCACTGTACCCATAGATGTTGCTTTTCTGAAGTGAAACACCTAAGGTAGGTCTCCAGACATTTGTTGATTGCTTCAGTTTGATCATCAGTTTGGGGATGATAGGAAGTATTGAGTTGTAGTTGGGTACCTTGTAGCCTGAAGAGTTGCCACCAAAAGTTACTTGTGAAGATCGGGTCATGATCAGACACAATTGAAGTGGGCATGCCATGCAATTTGAAGATCTGGTCCATGAAAGATTGAGCCACCAAAGTCGGTGTAAAAGGGTGGGGTAGGGCACAAAAATTAACATACTTAGAAAGTCTGTCCACAACCACCATGATGACTAACTTGTTGCCTGACTTCGGAAGACTTGTAATGAAGTCCATAGAAACCTCCATCTAGATTGAGGCCGGGATGGGCAATGGCTGTAATGTGCCTGGGGATTTGACTGTTTCTCCTTTGTGGCACTGACATATGTCACACTCAGCTACAAAAGTAAGAATGTCCTTTTTCATGCCTGTCCAAAAGAATGAACGTCGAGTGCGAGCATAAGTCTTTTGAAAGCCTGAATGGCCTGCAGTGGGAGATGAGTGCAACTCCGCCAAAATGCGACTTTTGAGGGTGGATGTTGGTGATATCACGACTCTGTCCTTGTAGCGAAGAATCTCATCCTGCCAAGAGTAGCCCGCTGTGGAATTTGGATCTACCTGCAATTTATTAATGAGTTGGGAGAGTAGAGGATGTGAAAACCATTCCTTGTGAGCCTTTTCAATCCATTCTGGAATAGGAAGGGAGATTGTAAGCAGGGTGCTTTCCTCATCAAATTGGCGTGATAAAGCATCTGCTACGACATTTTCACGCCCTTTCTTGTAAATTATCTCATAATCATATCCCAACATTTTGGCGAGCCATTTATTTTGTTGTGGCGAGGATAGGCATTGCTCCAAAAAATATTTAAGGCTTTGATGGTCTGTGCAGATTTAGAAACATTGCCCCAATAAGTATGGTCGCTAGGTATCAACTACATGTAAGATGGCCATCATCTCCTTCTCATAGGTAGATTGTCCCAGATTTGACCCACTTAGTTGCTGGCTAGTGAAGGCCAAAGGTCGACCTTCCTGTATTAAGACCACCCCAATATCTGTACCTAAAGCATCAAATTCAATCACAAAAGATTTGGTGAGGTCGGGTAGTGCTAATACGGGAGTGGAACACATGGCATGTTTGAGAGCTATGAATGCCTGTTGTGCTTCATCATTCCAAAGAAATGATTTTTTTCTTGAGAAGGTGAGCAAGGGGTCTAGCAATGTGACCATAATTGAGGACAAATTTGCGATAGTAGCCTGTGAGACCCAAAAATCCTCTCAAGCTCTTCAAGGTCTTTGGTTGAGGACAATCTTGCATTGCCTGGATCTTTTTTGTGTCCACCCTGACACCTTCACACCCCACAATGTGGCCCAAATATTCAACTTTTGTCATGCCAAAAGAGAACTTGGACATCTTGACAAATAATTTATGCTTCCGGAGCAGTTGCAAGAGCAGATCTACATGCTAAAGATGTGTGGCTCAGGTGCGGTTGTAGATGAGGATGTCATCAAAGAAAACAAGGACAAATTTTCTGAGATATGGTTTGAGCAGGTGGTTCATGAGGCTCTAAAAAGTGGATGGGGAACTACAAAGGCCAAATGGCATGACCAGGAATTCATAATGGCCTTCATGAGTTCGGAAAGCAGTCTTTGGAATGTCTACTTCTTTCATGCGAATTTGGTGATAGCCTGAGCGAAGGTCAAGCTTAGTAAAGAATTGAGCCCCATTTAGTTCATCCAGTAAATCATCGACAACCGGGATGGGAAATTTATCTTTGACCATCAACTTGTTGAGGGCCCTGAAGTCTGGACACATAGGCCATTCCACATCTTTCTTGAGCACCATGACCACAGACGATGAATAAGGACTAATGTTAGGACGAATGACGCCTACTTCCAGGAGTTCCTTGATGATTTTTTCAATTTATTTCTTTTGGGCAAACGAATATCTATATGGGCGCACATTTGGTGGTTGGGCCCCTGGGACCAAAATAATGCTATGATCATGTTCCCCTCTCGAGGGTGGAAGCTCACGAGGCTTGTTAAAGACCGGAAGATGGTTGTTTAAGATCTGCTGAATCTTAAGATGAATATGAAGAGAAGTGGGGTCGAAGGCCTGGATGGCATTAAATTGGGCTATAACTCCATGGTGGCCCTTTTTTAACAAATTTTCCATCCTATGCGAGCTGATGATAGAGGGAGCACTGCCTGGAGTCCTCAAAGGGTATGTGTGTGGTTGTTTTGCTTAAAGCTCATATATAACTCCTAGAAATCCATTGTGATTGGGCCAAGTGTGCGGAGTAATTCAACACCCAAGACAATGTCACACCCTCCCATGTGCATGGTAAACATGTGGGTCTTTAGCTAATAATCCCCCATTTGAAGTTTGACATTTTCACAGTGGCCTTCACATTTCATTGTCCCCCCATCAGCAATTTGGACCTGGAAATTAGACACTACTCTGACAAAACAATGCATTGCTTCAGCGACTCTTTGATGGATAAATTTATGCGTACTGCCACTATCAATCAAGACTACTACAGGGCGATGCTTAATAAAACCTTTGATTTTGAGAGTTTGGGGAGAAGAAATCCCTACCAAAGCATGAAGTGAGATAACTGGTTCTTCAGGTACATTTTCCGGCTGGTTTTCCTCATCTTCCTCCTCTAGTTCCTCAAGTGTTGGGGCTTCCTTCGATGAACTGTGATCAGTAGCATCAATTTGAAAGAATTTAGGCTTCTTGCATTTATGCCCGGGGGAGTATTTCTCATCACAGTGTTAACACAATCCTTGCTTTCTTCTTTCCGCCATTTCTGCTGGTGACACCTTTTGAACCTTAAGTGTTTGGGTAGTGCTTTGAGCCTGGGTGGGGTGACCCTTGGCTATGAAATTTGGGTGATTGGACTGGGCTGTTAACGCCTGTTCTACTTCACGAGCTATCTTGCAAGCATCCAGCCATGAGGTTGGGTGTTGCAGTTGGACGTGGGCTTGTATGGCTTCTTTGAGACCACTTACAAAACATTCCAAGTAGAACTGATCGTGTAGACCTCCTATGCGGAAGGCTAAGGCTTCAAAGGCTGTAATATATTCGTTCACTGTTCCTGTCTGTTGGAGCTTAGTAAGACGACCCAAAAATTTAGATTCATGGTCAAAGTGATCCGTAAGAGATTTTGAGAATGTCTACCAAGTCACGGACCTTCCATAACAACGTTGATGCCACTGCCACCATTGCCATCTTTCATTGTCCAAGTACATGCTACCCATACTAAGATGAGTCGCATCATCTCTGATATGATTCATTGTGAAATGTTGCTTCATTTGTGCTAGCCATGTGGCTGGATGAGAGCCATCAAATTTATACATTTCCAGCTTGGGTGGTTGCGTCTAGGACTGTTGGTGGTTTCCAAAGAGGTGAAGAGAATGGCTAGACTTGCCCTCAAAGTTTTCATTGAAAGCATATGCCTCTGAGTGTTCCTCCGACTTGCCCTTTGTGAGTGTGTCAGCTAAGGTCTTGATCAACGTTAGTACTGCGTCCAACTTTTGTTCAAGAGTGTCGATCTTCTCATTGGCCATAGCTTGAGCTCTGGTTTGTACCATGCACTGATCGATGCACTTAAAATTGGGGACCACCCGAAATTTTTGACGCTAGCAATTGAATGGTACCACCTTGCTCAACTTGTCGACTTGATTCTTATGGGCTAAGTCTCTTATAAGCGTCATCGGAGGGTCTCAGACTTTATTTATTTATTAATTTGTTTTTATTTTTTTCACTTTGAAAGGAGTTTTACTCCTTGCTTAGGAATACTGCGGTAGCCGAATCCCAGAAAATTCAATTCTGCCCAATGTCCCCGAAATTTTTGATGCTAACAATTGAATGGTACCACTTTGCTCAGATCGTCAACCTGATTCTTATGGGCTAAGTCTCTTATAAGCATCATGGGAGGGTCTCAAAATTTTTATTTATTTATACTCCGAAAGGAGTTTTACTCCTTGCTTAGGAATATTGTGGTAGCTGAATCCCAGAAAAGTCAATTCTGCCCAATGTCCTGCGAGAATCACGCCTAGGTATAGGCGCCCACACAAATAGTCTGATCTTTCGGCTAACCCTCAACTGCAGAGTATGAGTAGGAATGTGGTCGTGATCGAACCCCTGCTGCTAGATCTGAATGGTGGATTTGATTGTGGCGACTGCTACAGAACCCAACAGCTAGACTTGAATGGTGGATCTGATAAATCTGATTGGCAGATTTGAGAGATCTGAATGGTGGAACTGATTGTTGCAGCTACGACAGAACCCCACCTGCTAGATCTGATCTGGCAAAGATGATGCGTGATCTAGAGAGAGACAAGGGAACTATGGTCTCAAGGAGTGTCAGGTGCTATATACATAAGGGTCTAATAGTAGTACTCGGCCCAATCTTTCAGGGCACTAACCAAGGAGGATCAACCGTACGCTTAGCCGTACAACTTGACTACCCTATCATACACGCGAGTAATCTCTCCGAGTGCTGTTCTCGGTGTACTGTAGCAGTAAGACGACCGATGGTTTATCTATGGTGAGGTTTCAAGAGAGCCTATGGGGCTTCCGATATACCTAGAGGGTACTTGGAAGACAGTGTGTGTGCGGTTCTGTCTAATGCGCTACTACTCGAAGGGGTACCCACAGGGGTTACAAGGGAGTCCAACAAGCGTGACCACCTCTTGTATTTCATGTGTGCATGCCTCCCCAAATCCATAGGTTTATGCGCTCAATGACGGATCATGTGGTTTAAAGACGCCGGAACACTTCTCTAGCCAATTATTTTTTTTTGCTAAAAATGGAGATCCCACCGGCACTGGAAAGTGCTCTGATACCACTTGTTATGCTCTTGACCCACGATAAGATACTAGAATACCCAATATGCGAAGAAATAATACCCAAAACACAGAACAATAAGAAATAACAACAAATATTTTATTATTCAGAAAGGAAGCAATGTTCACTTGCCTCTTCGAGGGGGAACCTCCAATAGAGTTGGGCTCAATTACAAAATAAGACATGATGCTCCTCGAGGGGAGACTCTATCCTTTATATAGGATTCATACATGCAATACCATGGGTCAATACCATGGTTCTTATTAATACCATCTATCTAATACCATGGCCCATTTGCAACTAAAGGTGATCCCTTCTTTAAATGTGGCTCAACCACTTACAATTATTAATATGGGCTTTATTGACTATTTACTTAAATATAACTATGAATCGACCCTATTACATAAATAAGGGGGTTAGGGTTGGACCCTAACAGAAGATGAAGAGACAAGAATATACATGCAAGGGAAATTAAACAAAAAGGGAAAGAAAAAGAAAGGAAATGGGAGAGACACCATTCTAGCATTCTCTTTTGGAGAAAAGATAGGAACAAGGAGAAGAGAATACTACAACAATAGGTACCCTACAACAAGAGAAAGGGAGAGAGAGAAATTGGACACAATGAAGAGACAAGCAATAGACAAGCAAGGAAAGCAAGGAGTGCAAGAGGAATTGGATCAACATAAAGCTAGGGTATAAATCAAGTAAGGAAAAGAGTAGCCAACAGGAGGATCATTGCAAGTAACTATTTTCGTGTGTGATTATCTTGTTGGGATTTGGATGCATGGTTCATGCATTGATTTAAAGGTCATTTTGTTGTCATTGGAATGGAGATTTCCTAGATTGACAATGGTGTACAAACTTTGCCTATGCAATTTACTAGATAGCCATGATGTAGTAGGTTTCCTATTTGGTTGAGCTTTGTATTCACGGTAGATTTCAAATCCAAGTTGAGGTGGCCTCAGGAAAATCCCAAGGTTCGAGAGTGGAGATTGTTTTCTCCAGTAAGCTCTTGATAGGTGGGTGGAGATAGGAAAATTCCTCTGGGAATGGTGAAGAAACTCTGAGGCATTCTAGCTTGTTTTGGTTTGGTGATCTTTGAACTGGTTTAGGTGAAATCACTGTGGCTTGAAGGTGGAGGTTGTTTAACCTCTGGATTCGTTGGTTGGTTGTGTATTGGTATATCCCATGTTATCCCACATTCATTCTTGGAATATGGCACGAGGGTGATTGGCTGAAAGAAAGATTTGGTTCAACCCAATCTATGGTTGGGTGGTACATGGAAGTCCCTGACTTTGTTGGAATTTGCAGATGTTATTATGCGTTGATTCTTATTAAGATTAATGAGCACAAGTTTAGATTTTATGACTGGTTTGTTATGGTTCTATTTGTTGGGTTGTGTTATATTCTTTCCACGACTAGCTCACCTAGTTAACCGGCCTTCATTGCGTCGATTACGCTGTGGGGGGTTCACAAGGGGTTTGAGGATTTTTTTTTTTGGACCCTATATTAAGTGGGCGAACCTACCTATGGTTTTGTGCATGGTTTTCGCACATGGTTTTGGGCGTGATAGTTTTCGGTCCATGGTATTGGATGCTTCGGCATGTATATACATATTTATTGAAACATATGAAAAGAACATAATGAAAAATCAATCTGGTAGTCCTGGTTTTGGGTTCTAAGGGAAAATTTCTGTGTATATGTGTTTTATGTGTTATGCTCTCACATTGTTTATTTTCTGTGTTTTAGAATTCGTATGCAGGTAATTTCTGTACGAGGTTAAAACCTACATTATTCGGGTTAAATGATGGTTACATGTATGGTATATTTCTCATCATATGATGTGCTCTTTTTATGGATACATTCTATGGTTTGATGGGATCTTGATTACTTTATATGAATGCATGAGCTAATGTGCCTTTTTGCAGCTGGTAAGAGAGGGAAACAAGCCTTCTTGATGATTCTATGATGATCTTAATGAATTATTGTACATATATGCACTCATGACCTACAAGTACTATGCTTACACAGTGTTTGTATAAATTATTATCATATGTATTTTACAAGTTTGAGTAGGAATTCAGTCAAGAACAATGCAAGAATACTCCTATAGGAAGCTTTTGATGTTTTGGGCAGTTGTCGTGAAGGCTAGCACTGAAAATCTGGAACAAGGTTTGAGAAATTTCAACTGTAGCCGCATGGATTATGGGTTGTGTGTGCATCTGGAGCCTTCTGGCTGCATGCACAGGGCTACATGCGTGTGACTGGGCTGTGAAGTGAGTCAAAAAGATAGTTCTATCTTAGGGAAATATCACCAGGGGTTTTTCTCTGACATCTGGATGATCATGTGTCCCTAGGAGGTTGTAGTAATTTTCAGGATAATAAACCCCACTTCCATAGTTGGAACTTGGATGTAGGGTCATGTATAGTAACTATTAGCTAGTAAGCTTTTAAAAGCAGATACATGTGGGGTGGGGTATTACAACCAGTTTATAAAGCTTCATTTGAAACTACTTCAAAATATTTTATTGCTCCATTATATTAGGTGCTCTTTGGTCATGACCCACCTTATATGTTAGAGCAAGCTCATAATATGCTCATCGAGGTGGCATATTGATTCCTTATTAGGGAAGCAACTTATGTCAGGGTTTTTTGTGCATACAAGCCTCTGCGTGCTTTCTCGAACCTAGTAATATATAGAGTACTCTTGCAAGAGGTTTGTTATAAGTTGGCTATTAGGCTATCCAAAACATTATCAAAGGGAAAAAGGGGACCTTGACCTATATTTCCTCTAACAATCAAGGCATATTCTTTGAAAATTTTCAAATAAGTTGAGGTTGAAGCTAAAGAGATAAAAGGTTTATGTTTCATTGATATAGGTATATGGAAGTATGAACCTAAAGGTATTGCAGCCTCCATTATAAAGCAGTTGGTTTTGGACGTTCCTACATAAATAAGTAACAAAACTAAGAGGATAAGTTAAAAGACTACTAAAAGGCCTCTAGGGCATTAGGTCCAAATGAGCATTAATAGGAGCCATAACAAGAAGGAGAGCAATAATATGACGAGGACACTGAAAGTATGAGTCTTGAAAACCGAAGATCTTTGTTTAAGAGAAAGAAAGAGCAACAATATAAAAATGAAAAGCAGAAGAAGCAGAAAGGCTATCAACAAAAAGGAACCAATCCAGAATCAAGAAAACAAGGAAACCTAGAGGACCAACAAGAATAAGATGAAGAAGGGGGAAGTCTAGAAGAAAGGAATGCTAAGAAGATTGAGCAGGATCGGCTCAAGGAACAACAAGACAAGAAAATAGATGATCAACAACTTCAAGGCTCTGAGATGTGAATAGATTTTCCTCCTTTGGATATTCCTCCATCCATTCTGATCACTAAAGGACAACTTCCCTTATGAGAACTAGACATCCCAGATGAAGAAGAAGAGGAAGTACTGGATATCACGAGGTTAACTTTTCATCAAATCCAATGCAAGACAATGCAAGAAGGAGGAAATGTCACACAAAGAACCAAGTTAAGCCAATATCGGTGGTCACGAAGAAGGAGATTTTCATAGATACTACTATGAACCTCGAGATGATTACTTCAACTGAGACTTTCTTTCTGACCACAACATAATTGAATATGATTAGATTGAACAGGTAGGTTGTTGAATTACAGGCTAAGCTTCATGCTTTTGAACAAAAAACTGCACAGGTGGAAGAGGAGAACCGGGTTTTATGTTTAACCCATTCAAGAAGCAAGGGATTGCAGGCATCTATTAAAGAGGAAGTGTAAACACTAAAATAAGCTATGACAATGGTATACCAAGAGATGATAAAGTTGCATCCAGCCATAGTGACATTTCCAAACATACAGGAAAAATCTAAAGAAAAGGAACCAAGGCTCAAACAAGCCATAATATATATTGATAATATACGTGAATGGACCACCGAATATCCAAATGTTCCATAAGCTATCCCAAGAAAAGATTGGATAACTGTGGAAAATGATAAAGTCCAAATTCGAATCAAGGTCCATTCACATGACAAGTTGGCAAGAGATGTGGATAGAGCGTTAGCCTGTTATAAGCATGTGTTGAGTGGGTTGGAATTTGTAATCGAGGTGCATAAAATCCCTTATATTGAACGAGTCAGTGAAGTTAGGCCACAAGAAGAAGTTCTACAAGAAATATAGGCATTCCTTGAGCCCTTTAATAAATTTGTTGCCATGGAACTCATAGGTTACGAAGGAAACAATTACCCAATATATGGTGGAGTCTATAAGGATATACTCTAAGCTTGTGATCCTATCAAATCAGATCAAGGTAAAGAAGAACATTTTGTTGCCAAATTCCCTAGAATGTCTTTGTAGACATGGAGATGAGAAACAACACAAGGTCATCAATGTTGCAAAGGAATACAAGCTTTTGCACATATATCTTGTATAGTAATTACATCTAGATGCCTCAAAACTATCTATAACTAGATCAGTAGAATAGGAGAATTTATTTCATGTAATATGATAAAAGTAGAATAGAGACTAGAGTAGAGTAAAGAGTCTCATAGGAATGTAAAAGGTCATGGGGTAACTCAAGGGTCACAAGAATAGATGAAAGGTCACCTATTTTTCTATAAATATGTCCTCATGACACAATGTGAGGCACTTTTGGTTTTGGACTCATTTGTGAATATTGTTTGAGAACTAATAGATCTTGGTGAGTGCAAGAAGTGATTTATATTTCCACTCATGGATTCGATGGACTTCTCATGTGATGGTGCCATTGATATTTCAACTTAATGTTTCAAGTTTTATGAACCTTGGCATACAGTTTCTTCATGTGTCATCAAACATGTGGGATTTCTCTTATGATGAATGTATGGTATATGATGTGTTTGCTTTGAGTTTATGTCAATTAAATGTTTTATGGATTTGAACAATATATCATTGTAGAATTGTACTTGTGCTTTCATGGTGTTATTGATCACCAACCTATTCATGATTGATAAACTTTTTATTGTAATGTGGATTTGACTTGAAGCTTTACTAAAACTGCTTTTCTTGAGATCCATCCTTTGATATTATGTTGTTTCTAATCACGGTATCTTACATATTGAATTTCCATAGGTCACTTGCTTGCATTTGTTAAATCTATATTTGTTCTCTAGCGATCAATACTTCCTTCGTCCAAAGAAAATTCCAATAAAAAAGATGGAGGTTGGGCCTACATACCAGATGGCTCCTAAACCAAATGATGTAGAGTCTAATTGGGATTATACACTGGGGAGATCCCCTTGTTGTTGGTGGTACATTCCAACCCGTCAACACTCTATTTCCTTTTATTAGAGAAAATAATTATTTTGGTCTTGTTGGTATTGACTTGCATCCTCACTTCTCTACAAAAATGCTCAAGGGCATATAATTGCATCTAAAATCCATGGGCCGATTTAGCAATCAACACAAGGTCATTGACATATAAAATAAGCCTTTTAACGAATTCCCCCAAATGGACATAATATCCACCTTGCAGATTTAGCCACTCTTCCACTTTGTCAATATATAAATAAAAAAGAGTAGGGGATAAAGGGCATCCTTACTTGAATCAAATGTCACTTCTAAAGATTTCTACAATGCAAAGGAATTTCAAGTTCTTCCATTCTATGCCACAACTTATCTCTAGGGACCATGTCAAATGTCTTTTTGAAGTCAACAAAGCAACAAAATACTTCTTCTTTCCCCCCCAAACCTTTTCAATAATGTGTCTCAATGTGGCACCATGATCCACTTGAGAATGCTTTGGCCTAAAACTTGATTTCCGTTTTTCCCCTTTTTCTTTTACTTCTACCCACTTACTAATTCTATTTTCTACTATACTGCCGAAAAGCTTTGCAAACAAAGGATTAATTATAATGGTTCTATAATTAGAAGGATTATTAATGTCTCCAATTTTAAAAAGGGGTATTACTAGGCTAGTTGTCTAGTCTCTTAGGAATCCTTGTTGAATGATGTTGTTGAATATTTACATGATGTGAGGTTGTAGGGTTTATTGGGTATGATTGGAAAATAAAATTGATGTAAAAGTAGTTTTTCTTTTATATTTTTAGGCATTTCAACTAATGTGAAATTAATGTGTGTTGGGATTTTTACTTAGTGGTGTAATAAATTATTGATGATAAAGGATAATGTTCATTCTTGATGGGCATGAATTGGCAACTATTGTGGTTTTCACTTAATGTTATGTCTTTCATTTATCATTCATCTTTGATTGATTTTGCATGGTATCTATAGGGTTGTTGGTAATTAAGCATCCACCTTGTGCCCTCATTGTCATCCTCTCGCCCCTTCACCAAATTCGCCATTCAATGACTTCATTAAACAACAATCAAACCATCACTTTGTTTTTATTACATTTTCCTCATATATGGCCTAGTTTGACTATGTTGTTCTCCCACTGAGGATTGTCCCTTTATTTTGCAAGCATTATTGGATTCCTCCTATATAATGCCCTTTGACTATGGCTTTAATGTCTTTGAGGGCATCTCTACAATCAAGTTCAACATATTTAGGATTATGGTGCTATTTTATGGACATTTATTTCCTTACTTTATAATTGAGTTCAATGTTGCCAAAAATTGTTTGTCTCATGACCATTGTTTTCCATTCTTTGCCACTAAGTTTGGCTTTATCTCTGGTCCTATCAGGAATGATATTTATTCTTGCTCAACACATGGATGCACTAAGGATTGTTAAGTTTTTTCATGGGCATTATTTTCCCATCAACCTTGTCTTCAACCTCACAACAATTACCTTGTGATATTAACTTTGGTCTTGTCACCAAATTCATCCCTCTACGATCAAGTTCAGATCTAGACCTCAGGGTTGGTCCTATCCTATGCTAGCTTTGTAAGTTTTCTTGCAATTCTTAAAATTCAATTTTTTTATTTTTTTCCAAGAGACTCAAAATTAGTTATAATTTGTTTATAGAGAGTAAAATTTACATATTGGAATTATGTCATTATACTTATGTTCTACTATTTTTTTTTTGGTTGAGGAAAAATCAACAATTCTCTATTAATAAAAATAAAAAGTTACATAGATATAGATGCACAAGTGCACTCAAATATTGTCCCGGGGGACCAGTATATGTGTTTTAAGCACTCATAGTAGCTAGGATAAAATAAAATAAAATAATAATAATAATAATAATAATAAATAAATAAATAAATAAATAAAATACATTTGACCAAATAAACTGGTTTTTATTTTTGCCTTTTTTCTTTTGGGCTTTTTTCCAAACCCCAAGTGGTGGAGTAGATGAAATAATTTCCAACTCATTATTTCTTTAAGTGTTTGGGGCTTCTTTATCTGAATCTAAGCTCTTAGAAACATGAGATTGCTTTGTTCCACCAAGGCCTTGATTGTTGCTCTTGTCCTTGTGTTGGTTCTCATGGATCGAAGCCTTTGTTGCGTTATTGGGAATCTCTGCCTGTTTGTTTTGATCCTTCTGCTTCTCTTCTCCCTCCTTTTGAGAACCTTGTTGATTTTGTGTCTATGGATGTTTCTGGGTCTCATCCATTTCTTCATTCTCATCACCTTAAGAAGGAGGGTCAGGGAATTTCCATCCTTTTTTCTTTTGCATTCTTTTATTTGTCCTTTTCTTTGCTTGTTTACATGTGTTCTTCAAGTGCCCTATTTGATGGCAAATTCGACATCTAAAGGCAGTAATTTCAAAATATAACCATTTGTCAATTTGAAGTCTTGATGTGTCAAGTGAATACAATTAGGAAGGCCTTTACTTAAACCCATCTCCATACATATGTGTGCAAAAGTGAAGACACTTTTGTCCATTCTTTCTCGATTCATCTTTAGGAACCTTCCCAAAGAATTCCCAATGCCTTCTAGGACTTGATGGTGCTAAGAGGGGAGCGGAAGATTATGTCGCCTTACTCAAATCGGCATTTTTGTAACCACCATTGTTTTGGCATCAAAACCACGAAACCATGGGGTTACAAGGAGACCTACCCTTACCCAAAACCATGGTCCTTCATTTATGACATAATCAAAATCTTTTTGGCTATCAAACTAAACAATAAAAAATTGTTTTGCACACAGATAAATGTCACAATATATGGTCCAATTTAAGCTCATCCACTCATTTCAATCTTCAGATTTGGGCCAAAAACCATTAAATCGACATACGATAGCTTTTTCTTGCAAATTAGTGAAAATACCACTTACTTCTGGTAATTATATGGACAGATCTAGGGATTTCTCCATCTTCTCTACAATGTATAGACCTGAGATTGCCATATTTGGGTTTTTTTTTCCCTTTATGGCAGCATTCCCTCTCAATACATCCTTGAACGAGCCCAGACCCTTTCCATCCGAAGATGATCCAAGTGGAAAGCTTGCTCCTGGGGCATCACCTTGCACTCTTAAATTCAAGATTATGGTATAATTCCTTTGAATACTATAGTCATTCAAATGAACCACATCCTGTAGCACTTTCCTTGAAAAAATTAGACTTTTTAATAAAGTAGGAATACCTATGATATTTTGGGCACTCTGCTTAAGATCTATCACTAGATCCATTCCCCTAACACTTAACAGGATAGATTTTTCAGTAATGGCTTTGATAAAATTCTGATACATCTCCTTTGCATCTGGATCTGCGCCTTGTGATCTCCCTTCTACTTGTCTCTCATTTAGATCTGGACCTAAGCGATAGATCTGGGTTTTTTAATGAGAGGAGGGGGCTCTCCATTGTGCAAGATGAATTGGATCCTTGATGCATGTAGGTATCCAACAAAAACACCGAGATGTAGATTTGGAGTGTATTTGATTCAGACCGTGCCGATCTAATCCAACTTCTATCTAAATACAAGCACGGAGCTTTACCTGGATTAGGATCTGATAAAAGGGACCCCACTACCATGCAATAAGACGTGGATCTTGATCACTTATGCATGCAATACATTGAGTGTGAATCCGTCATGTAGCCACTGGTATTGTCAATGCCTTCTTCAAGATGAGGTTTTGGGAGACCCCGCTTTGAAAAACTTAAGGCATAATCCTTTGCTCATTTGCATTTTCAAAAAGAAGGAAAACTACATAAAACTTGTTGAATCTCACACACCTAATTTCTTTTGAGCTAGTAGGAGAACAACTAATGATAACGTTGGCGCCAGGGAAAATTTTAAGAACCCCCCCTAAATTTATAAATATAATAAATGGGCGAATCTCCATGGTATATAGGAAAAATGGAAGGCGATTTTATCAATAATATAATATGTATATATAATTTTTTGGCGAATCTCTCACGAGGCATGGAAAATATTTTACTCAATTATAAAATCTTGTAAGATCTTGGCGAGTTTTTCACTAAATAATAAAACTTTGTAACGTCCTAGTGAATCCTAGCATAGGCTACATGCTGGTTTAATTCCCCCATTTAAATGGGCTACATTCCAGGTGAATACCATGGGTCAATACCATGTGCTATTTTGGTGAATACCATGGGTCAATACCATGTGCCATTTTTATTTTTATTAATTCTAATATTAGGGTTAATAATGGTTTTTTGCATGGTATTAATAACAATCTAGTCCATGGTATTTGTCCCATAGTATTTTGGCCATAGGTTTAACCTTAATATGCACTTTTTTTAATGTACGTGATTGCTAATCTGTGGATAATAATAAGAAAGAAAAGTAAACTGCTCCAAGCATAAAACATACCATAAATTAACATGGTATCAGAGCTGAGGTGAAGACAAAGCCTGATCAAGAGCAAGAGAAATCACCGAAGAAAAGATTGGCAAGGCTATCCTAAAAGAACTATGGGGTCCTCAACACTCTTCCCTGCCGAAGACAGGCTCTGTGAGAAGTCTGACTATCATGGATGGAAGATGTCTCTCGATTTGACTTTAGAAGATCAAGGAGTGTTGGACCATGTGAGAGGCAATATTGTTGAGCCTCCATCAAATGCACCCACTGCTGCCAGGAAAAAATGGAAATCCGGAGAAGTCAAAGCAAGAAGAGCATCTGGGACTCTATCGACAAGCGCTTTGTGGCCTATGTTTATGAGCTGAACACCTCTAAGGAAATCTACAATAGACTGGTGAGTTTATTTAAAGTTAATGATGCAAATCAAGTTCTGTTTCTTAGAAATAAGCTAAAGGAAATTAAGAAGGGCAAAGATGAAAATATGCAAGCATATTTCTTAAGAATCACCGAGATCAAGAACGATCTCCTATCTATTGGGGAAGTAATTCCTGACAGGGAAATGACACTCAAAACTCTTGGAGGACTACCATCTAAATAGTATGTATTCAGGACTACTCTCCTCAACAATAATGTAATTCCTGGATTTGAGGAATTAATGGCAAGATGCATTCAAGAAGAAGCAAGAATGGAAGAACAAGAAATGGCCACACTTAAAGGTCATCCCGTCGCCTTTTCTTCTCATTCTAAAAGAAGAAGCAATTTCAAAAGGAAGACTAGACCAAAGGGTGGAAAAGGATGATGTTACCATTGCAATAAACTAGGTCATTATGCAAGGGAGTGTCCTGATAAAAGGAACTCACGTTAGGATGATGACCAAAATCCCTCTCAAGGCAATCAAAGAAGTGGCAGGTCAAATGGCC
The DNA here is from genome assembly GCA_031772625.1 of Pinus tabuliformis. Classification (NCBI taxonomy): domain Eukaryota; kingdom Viridiplantae; phylum Streptophyta; class Pinopsida; order Pinales; family Pinaceae; genus Pinus; species Pinus tabuliformis. The sequence goes on from CM062815.1 coordinate 247,037,716, forward strand.
GAGGTAAAAGGAGTGCTAGAAATCAAGGAAGAGGACAACCATTCAAGAAGGAAAGAAATTCCAGGTATGAAACTAACACTGTTAACAGTAAGCAGGATGAATATTATCTACCAGTTTCTTTATCTACCTCTACTCCTTCGGGCTCGCTGGGAAATTGGCTTATTGATAGTGGTGCCTCAAGGCACTTCACTGGTTACAAAGAAGTTCTCCATAATCTGATTGAGAAATAAACCAACCTAGAAATTGTCCTTGGAGATAATATGAAATATCCCATGAAAGGTGTAGGCAATGTCTCTCTTAAATTGAATCAAGGTAATAAAATCCACCTATAGGATGTATTATATGTACCTGATCTCAAAAAGAACCTGGTGTTCATTTTGGCAATGAAAGACAAAGGCTACAAGGTGGCTTTCAGCGATGGCAAGGTACGTGTATGGAAAAACAATATTAAAGATGCCTTCACTCTTGGGTTTCAAGTTGATTTATTATATCAAGTTGGAGGAAGTCCACTAGGTGTCATGTCTTGTGACACATCTCTTCAGTCCGAACTATGGCATCAGAGGTTTGGTCACCTTCATTATAAAGCTCTACTTGTTGTAAGAAAAATGGTGACCAGGATGCTCGATTTCAGATTAGAGCAAGAAGTTGTATGTCCCGGATGTGCTGAAGGAAAGCTAAAAAGGGGACCATTCCCCTCAAGCCAAAGCAAGACCTCTGATATATTACAATTAGTTCACTCAGACATATCTGGTATGATGCTTGTGAACTCCTTGGGAGGATATTCATATTACCTCACTTTTACAGATGACTATTCTCGCAAGACTTGGATTCGGGATCCGTTTATCAGAAAATCCTGTATTTCATGATCGCTCCAAACATATCGATATCAGGTACCAGTATTTTCGAGATATGGTGCAGTGAGGAGAAATAAGGCTCCAACATATTGGTACAGATGAACATGTCGCCGACATTTTTGACAAAGCCCCTAGGAAAGGTCAAATTCATGACTTTTTGAAAATGACTTGGTGTCATTCAGAGACCCTCTGATGAGGGTAAAGTATGATGTACTAAGCTTTGGGAGCTATAGGGGGGCGCAGGGTACTTCTTGGAGTGACACATGACCACAGGGTGACTCACCATCCCCTGTTGGTGCACTTGGTACAGGATAAAAGGTTCAACCTTCCATTGTGACACCCCGTGGAGACTATGGAACAAGATGATTAGTTCTCCTGTCTCTCTTGTGGGATAGGATGATTCACTCTCCTGTGGACAGGATGATTCGCTCTATTGTGGGACAGGATGATTCACTCTCCTATGGACAAGATGATTCGCTCTCCTGTGGACAATATGATTTGCTCTCTTATGGGACAGGATGATTCGCTCTCTTGTGGACAGGATGATTAGTTCTCCTATCGAGGCATGCTACCCATGCAGTCTGGGACTCATGGGAAGTACCTCCCATCTGATCAATGAGCAGGGAAATGAGGATAGGGACCATAGTAGTATCGATGGACGCATCGCTGTATCTACCGTACTCCCTATGTTAGGACGACCTTCATTGATCTAGGATCAATAATACTGGTCTGGGACTAGTGAGAGTGGTACACACTCTGAGACTAACTTCGGGTCAGTGGAGGATGGTATGATACATCCTCAATAATTTCTTCTTCTTCATATTTCGAGCAAAGCAGAGCAGAGCAAGAAGGGTCAAGCCATACAGGATAGTGCATTTGATGGATGGACAACAATCACGGTCTAACAGATTGCAGATGAAGTCATCCCTAGTTGAGAGGGAGTGTTAAAATTGGAAACTAGGCCTAAACTTCATGTGGGTCACCTTATTCACGGCTGATTATATTTTTCTTGGATTCCTCTCATTGAGAGGTGTAGGATTGATCTAAAGATCATCCGATTCCGATAAATATTTATGGAGATATGAATTTATTTATATTATGGACTAATTGTCAAAGTCAGCCAACAACTTATGTAGGCTCAGAAGCCCAACAGTCGCATCTATTCAACCCCAACGTTTTGCATATAAATACAAGGAGTATTCTCCTCATTTGCACACTTCACTCTCATCACATCTCTCTCTCCTGTGCAGAAAAGAGTCTCTTCTCTCTCCTATGCAAAAAGGACTCTTCTCTCACACGTGTGGAAGGAAGGATGTAGATTTTAGGGCTGCAACTGCAGATTGGAAGTTTGACCAACGTTGACCATCATTCTCTCTCTGGACTGCGCAGTAGGTGAACCTGACTCTCCTTGGAAGGCCACATTTTTTGGTGAAGGAATCAAGGTGATCCGACGGTCGGTTTGCAAGATATTGACTGCCCTAGTTTAGGGTTGATCTAGGGTTTGTTGCTGCTGATGTAAATAAGATTTTTGTACTATTTCTCTCTGCTAAATTATTGAAGATAAAAGAAGATTTGATCAAAGGGTTTCCCCATATTGGGGTTTGTCCCTGGCTAGCCACCACATCTCGTATCTCTTGTCTTGGCTTGTTTTCTGTTGATCGTTTAATGTTCTATCTGCAATTTACTTAATGTACATGTGATTGCTAATCCGTGGATAATAATAAGAAAGAAAGGTAAAATGCTTTAAGCATAGAACATACCATAAATTAACATAAGGCAAGCTCAACCTGAATCTTCTTCAAGATTTCATGGAAATTTGTTTTTTCCATGCAATCCCCTGCATCATACTACCATTAACACATTACTTTTAGTGCAATCATAAACATAAAAATACATTAGCTACCTCATCTTGTTGTGCCAAGCATGTTACGTTGCGACTAAACACATCCATGCCATCTCTCAAGGGACTCCAATTATCTTGACAAATTCATCTGTAACTAGAGACTAAGCTAATATACCTATCAATTACATGTTCATGAATCTAGCAGGTATCCACATAATGTCAAACAAAATCAAGGTTAAGAAGACTTCCTATATGTAAAGCACTCGTTCATTAGGAATTAGGGTTTCCAAACATAGCCAAAGGAATTCTTACCCAATTCTTTTCTTTTGCCTTTACCCTGCTGCAATTGAGTCTTACTATATACTATCACGTCGCCCAACTGTTAGTTATATAAACACATAAACTATTACCTCGTCACGCTAATACCAAGCATGTTTCTTGCAATTGCTCACACATGTCAAACACATGTTCCAAATATCAAGACAATCATAACTATCAATTTGAAATCAACTTTTACAAACAATCATGTCATAATCCATAGTCAACTCATAGTCATTAGACATAATTCTACACCTATCACCTACTACACTCAAGTACCTACCAACTGCCTCAACACATATATGTTAATACAATCAAGATTTGTTAAAAATATCTCAAATTGTATTTACACAAATAGAATTGAAATATAGGACATTCAAAGCTAATGAATCTACGTGGCACTATCTTTATGGATTGTTGGTGACCAAGAAGGGAAATTAGAATTTGATAGAAACTCTTATTTGATGAGGTGGCATCCAAGTGACTAACTGTCTTTGAGATTTTTCCTCCCAAAGTTCTGAACAATGGGGTCCTGTAATCCCTTTGTATATCCTAAACCATAAGATATGTTAAAAACTGAGAGAACTTTTTGTAAATGATGTTGTTGGAAGCAAAAACTGCTTTCCGTTTTTTAATTTCCACCTACTCGGAAACCGCATTTGAAAACACTGGCTAAAAATGGGAAAATTCGGGAAAATATGCTTGCAAAGATTCATCCGAATTTCGAAAACTGTAACAAATTTTAGAAACATGAGAGAGGTTTTTGTAAACAAGGATCTTATCATAAGAAACCTCTTTTATTTTTTTAAAATTCATTCTCAGCAGTTTCTAAACCCTGTTTTAAATTACTGTGCTTTATAGGAAAAAACATAATTTAACTGACCATGAAACAAACATATGACATGGAGGTGGGGGATGATGTGGAGGCACATGGTTCGTGGAGAGGAAGTGGAGTCCGCAAGGGTGATGTGGAGATGAGTGGGGAAAACAGTCCAAGTGGCAGGCAGTGAGTGGTGCGGGAGTGAAAACGAGCTTAAATGTTTGCGGGAGGTGATATGCGAAACGGATACATGGCGGAAAGGGAATGTAGGTTTAGTGGAAGTGGGGGGTGACATTAGCGGGAAGGCATGTTATGTTGGGAACGGTGGAAACCGCTTTCGGAGGGGGGTCAGAGCTATTTGTGGTATTAGACAGGGGGTCCGAAATCATGAGGGGAAGACACGTAGCAGCAGGGAAACTAGTTTTCGGACACCCCCCCGCCCCTTCACTGTTAAAGAGAATCATAGCAGGAGGGGGGGGGTTTGAAAATACGCTAGATCCATCCGATGAAAAAGGCAATGTGATTGGGAGCGGGGAATATGTGAGCTATTTAACCACATATGACAAATCTCCATTTGTCATTTTCAACTCTACACTAAAGCAAAAGCTATAGTACTAATGCCTTATTAAAATTCATTTAATCACATTTAAATGATGTGATTAATTTAATCTAAACATGCTTAATTATGCTCTAATGTTGCATTTTGACTTGCAAGCTTTTTTTTTTTTCTTAAGGTTTTGACCTTTTTTTTGGAAATAATTTACAACATCGAATATTATTTACAACATTTCAAACATAATAATGATCATCTATAATCAAAGGATCCTATAAAAATTATAGGACACTAATAGGACATCACCAAAAAAACCATCATCAGAATGGTCTCCATCCAAGCCTTCGAGGGCTTCCAGAGCATTTGTCCAACCAAGTCTTCCAAAACTAGTAACTCAACCCACAACTTATACAGGGCTTCCAAAGTGTTTGTCCAACCAAGGCTTCCAGGACTAGTAACTCAAGCCACTAAGGGTTTCCAGAGCATTTTTCCAACCAGGGCTTCTAGGACTAGTAACTCAACTGAAGCTGTTACAGGGATTCCACATCGTTTGTTCAACCAAGGTTTCCAGGACTAATAACTCAACCCAAGCTAAGGAAACATGAGAACCAAAAAAATAAAAAACAATGAATGTATATCGACAATCACCATGGTTATCCAGAAAATTACAAGGCTAGGCAATCCACTTTTAATCCAGGAAATCCTCCATGCCAGTGACAGATCACAATCAAGAAACCACATGCATATGCCATGCATGCCCAAAGCTAGTGAAGAAATCATATATGAAACTCGGTACCTACGAGAAAATTTGATGTAGTTGCTGTTGTCGATGCCTTCTTGTGCTTTCCTACTCTTCCTTTTCCTTCTTGCTCCAAGAATACAAGTATGCCACACCCTCCAAGAGTGCTCCAAGAAAACTCTAAGTTTCCAAGAGTATGAGAGAGATCCAAAACTGCCAAGGCAATCTAACCAACAGACATACTAAGGCCAGCCTAAACAGATGGTTCTGGTCAGGCACTGAATCGAAAGGGTTGGTTGTCTCTCTCATCCACTGTTCCCAGGAGAAGAGGGGGTGTTTTTGACATGTTCTCCATGACCGAATGCCAGTCAATGTCTTCCGTGCCTTACCTTTAGCTATTTTTTTGGGACCTACCTTCTGAGTAGTTAACTTAGGCGATAATTTCCAACTGATCCTTAGAAACCTTTTTATGTATGAGGCCTCTATTTTCTTCATTTTCCATTTTTTTCATTCATTTTCCTCCTCACATGAAACCTGTGACCTTTCAGCTACTTTTTCTCCTATTTTCCATTATTTTCCTCCTCACATGCAACGTGTGACCTTTCACCTCTTTTTTCTCCTAATTTCCATTATTTTCCTTCATTTTCCTCCTCACATGTAATTTGTGACCTTTCACCTCCGTTTTCTCCTACTTTCCATTAGTTTCATAAATAAATGTGCTAAAATACTTTTTTTCCTCTTTAATATATTTTTACAACTTGAAATGCATGTCCCATCAAGTGTGGTATTTATATATTTTTACATGGAATTTTCATCGGGGTTGTTACATTTTCCCTTGAAAACAAACTGTATAGTTTTTTTTTGTAATGAAAATAAATGGTTTTGTTTGCCATATATTACACACCTAACCTATATGTCGTTAAAGGTCATGGCCTGAGTGCACCATTCCATAAGAATCTGTCAAGCCTACATCATTTATAACTTCCCTGGTATTTTACATTGTATCTTCTATTATATAATTTCAGGAAAACAACAAATTTTCAATGTTGAGATGCAATTCAGTTTATCAAGCCCCTTGAGTGGCTGATTAGAATTTCTTACTTTTGTTATTATCATAAAATATTACCTTATATACAAGAAAAAGAACATTTTGTCAATATGAAAGGTATCTTGAAACCCTGTAATGGTAAATATGGGTAATGTTTTTTTTTTCAAATTTAGGTGGTTCCCAATATTCGACTATAACTCCTCTAAGAGTCTTACAATATTATACTTTGTTTATTGTTTCACAGATGTATATATTAATATTTATTTACAACATTCAATTATTTCTAGGTATATTTATATATATGTGCCTTTTTTTTCTTATATTATTTATTCATATATTTTTTTCACATCACTTTACACATTTTCTTAAAAAAAAGGCCCTCTATTTACAATTAAGCACTTAGGAATGGGTACATAAACTTTCTTCTCAGGGAGATTTAGAGAAAACAATAATTCCAACATATTTACTTATGTAGTTTATGAAACTAAGTCTGTCACGAAACACGCGATGGATATAAGATGCTTAAAACCAGCGAGAATTAATTTTTCCACTAAGCAAATCTCCCCTCTAGCCAATCTCACATCCCACACAACTACCATGACAATGACAATGACCACACACACAATGGAGATAATATGCTCATAACCAACAACAATTAATTCTTCTACTCACCAAATCTCCCCTCTAGCCAATTTCACATCCCACACAATTACCATGACAATGAGAACACACACAATGGAGATAAAATGCTCATAACCAACAAGAATTAATTTTTCAACTAACCAAATCTCCCCTCTAGCCGACTTCACATCCCACACAACTATCGTGACAATGACCACACTTGGTCCAATGCTTATAGATCTTGATGATATCAACATTGTGGTTTAGCACAATTATATATATATATATATATATATATATATATATATATATATATATATATATATATATATATATATATATATATATATATATGTATATATATATATATATATATATATATATATATATATATATATATATATATATATATATATATATATATATACATACATATATATATATATATATATATATATATATATATATATATATATATATATATATATATATATATATATATATATATATATATATATATTTGTATCACATGCACAAAGGTAAACTAAAATGCCTACATATGAGTGGAGTGGAATGTTACCTAGGGAGAGTCATTGCGCACTTTCTAAGAAAAAAAGAATCATTGTCTTAAAAATATAGGATTAAATAAAGTTCACTTAATTGTAGAAAGATACAACTTAATTTTAGTGATACATAATTTAGTTCTAGTGATAATATCCATTTAACTAAGAACATAGTAGGAAAAATAAAAAGAAAAAAATGCACAATTCTTTTTGTCTATCTAATTTTTATTAAAGAAAAAATTAATGTAAATTACCACACAATTTTACCGTGACTACCAAGCAACAACAAGAAAAATTTCATTTAATAAGGTTCTTCATTTTTCCATCGGAAGTTATGGTCATAACTCTTGAGATGCCTATTTCCTTTCATTGCAGGTTTTGATGCAGAGGTGTAACTAAACTTAGCTGCAATTGGGGTGTGATTGGAAGAATGGTTAACAAACGAAGTGCACAGTCCTTCACCTCCTCCTCATCAATAAGCTCTTAAAGACAACACCTTCAACTTTGTGGCACTGTAGAACATGTAATCCAACGCTCTCTAAAATTTCCCTCGACGATTTTTGACGAATGTAGTGAAACGTGGCTCCCCTGTTTGACCATCAATTTTCTTCAACACGTCTTCTATGGTGAATGAGGAAAGTGTAGTTTAATAGATGCTCATAATCCAAAATTTCCTCAGGTAAGGGATTCTCTCAAGTTATGGGAGTTCAATTTTTTCAAGCGTAATTGATTGGGGATGAAATATCAAAAAATAAATTATGTTAACGATACATATAATTAAACAATAATGTTATTATAAAATAATTGTAATGATTTAGATGTTTACGTTGTTTCTTATTAAATTCATTATAAAATGATTTTAATGATTTAGATGCTTATAAGTTGTTTCTTATTAAATTAGAACTTAATTCAGTTAATCCAACTACTTACAAATACATTAAGAAATAATTTTTTAATATGATCTAAAATCAAATTAGTCTTTGTTAAGTTTTAAACACGGTAAAAAAAATTAAAAGCATATTAACCCTTAATATAAACAAAAAATGATACAATCATGAAATGAATGATTCTAATAACTTAAATGTCGAGGAGGGAAAGACCCTCAAAACCACTGAGGAATGCTAAGATAGCTACTTACCAGCAAAACAACATATAAATTCCTAAGGTGACTTGAAGCAATGTTTTAGTGTTTTCATTTAAAATTTAGGAGCATGGGAAAAATAAATTTAGAATTATATGGGATTATGAATAGTAAAATATTATAAAAATAAATTTATACAATTGATTTTGTTTTTTTATTATTCAAATATTCAAAAATTTGAGATTATCAAAATTATTTCAAAATTTGAAACTATATTATGAGAGATAAGGGGATACATTGTTTTACAAATTCTTTCCATTGTCAATTCACAAGAAGACAAACTAGACAAAGACAACTGCATTAGTCCAAGCTTTAGCATTTCTCAACTATCTATAGATTTAGGGCTTTCATTTATTTTTTTTACTTTTATTTGAGCAAAAATACCATTTTATACTGTAAAGTTCTCATACTCTACACAATGATTTTAGATCATTATGTTTTATAAGACGGCATGCATAATAGTGCCTCATAATATTGTGCTCTTTATGTTAATGAAAATGGCCAATAAAATCCTAACTTTAAACATTTGACTGAACCATTAACCTATATTTCTTTGAAGGCATTGTTTATACTCTAGAGATAGAGGTGTCGTTTTATAGGTCAGGTGATTTGGAATCGATACTTGAATAATGATGAGAGGATGATAAGGTAACAAAACATAAAAAGATTTCATTTTTTATAAAGTTGAGTTATTCTCATACATTTTCAATTATATAATTTAAACTTATTTATATTGTTAATAAAATATATACAATTTTGTTTTTTATAGATTTCATTAATTATCTCTCCAATTAATATTGGGGAAAAAAAGAACTGTTGGGACTCCATAAGGCAGCAAGCAGAGCTGGCAAACATGGAGAATATAATAATAGCCGGAGATCTCAACCTCATCCTTCACTCCTCCGAAAAAGGGGAGGCAGCATAGTGCGAGATCCAGCTAGGGAATGGGTGGAGGACATTTTGCAGGACTGGGACATGCTGGATATCAAGCCCTCTTCCGGTAAGTACTCTTGGTCTAACAAAAGATTAGGCCCTGGCCATATAGCTGCCAGGCTAGATAGATTCTTCATTCAAAGCTCCTTCTTGCTGCTAGGACTAGAACCAAGAATGCACATCCTGCCTAATAGCACTTCGGACCATAAGCCAATTAAGCTTGAGCTTTTAGCTCAATGGGATCTGGGCCCTATCCCGTTTCGCTTTAGCCCGATTTGGATTAAGGAGCCAGGCTTTATGCAAATTGTCAAAGATAGTTGGAACCAGTCGGTCAAAGGCTCGCCTTTCTATGTATGGGAAGAAAAGCTCAGGAGGGTAAAAGGAGCTCTTAAAAGATGGGCCAAGACTCTGTCCAACCCGGCCACTGATAGAAAATCCTTGAAAACCTTGCTCGACTCTCACCAAAAGAGCATGGAGAAGGATGCAATCACTAAGGAAGCGATGGATCAGGAATCTCAACTGCAGCAGCGATATCACAAGGCTTGCCTTGCTGAGGAAGAATACTGGAGGCTGAAATCCCGCAATCTCTGGCTCAAAGCTGGGGATAGGAACACTGCCTTTTTTCACAAACAGACCCAGGTGAGGAAATGTTTCAACATTATCTCAGAGATCAAAGAAGAGAATGACATCCATAAAGATTTTGAACACATAAAGAAATCTGCCTTTTCACACTTCCAAAGTTTGTATAGTGAGGACAAGGATCAGAATCAAAACACAGGTCTACTAGAGGTGGTACCCTCAGTAATATCTCAGCAAACAAAGGAAAAACTTGAGGCTAAAATCACCAAAGAGGAAGTGGAAAAAGCTCTCTTTGACATGGATCCAGATAAGGCCCCGGGAACGGATGGCTTCTCAGCTAGATTTCTCCAAGTATGTTGGCCGATCATAGAAAAGGACTTGCTCAGAATGGTTCAAAAATCTCAGAATACCTAGAAAATAGGAGGTAGCACAAATTCTGCCTTTTTAGCCCTCACCCCAAAGGAAAAAGGGGCCAACACCTTCAATAGATTTTGCCCGATCTCCCTATGTAACACCGGATACAAAATAATCACCAGAATAATTGCTAACAGATTGAAGCCAATCCTCCCTAAAATAATCCCTGAGAACCAAGGAGGCTTCATCCAAGGAAGGCAGATCGTGGATAACTACTTTCTCATCCAAGAGGCTATTCACTCCAGTTTGCTTCGAAAAGAGCAAGTTATGGCCATTAAACTTGATTTAGCCAATGCATTTGATAGAGTAAATCATAGTTTTCTGTTGAATGTTATGAGCAAATTTGGGTTTGGAGAAAAGTTCATTAAATGGATCCGGGCATGCATCTCAGAGCCGTGGATCGCCACTTTAGTGAATGGAAGAGCCATTGATTTCTTCAAAGCATTGAGAGGTCTTAGGTAGGGGTGCCCTCTCTCCCCTCTGTTATTTGTCATTCAAGCATCCGTCCTCGGCTACCTGTTAAACAAAAGAATGCAAGATCAGGACATTATAGGATTGTGCAACGCAAGAGGGGCAAAGAACATAAATCATGCTTTGTTTGCGGATGACACACTGCTGCTGGGACCTGCCACAATTTCCTCTGCTTCAAAATTCAAAGTGGTTCTGGATGACTTCAGCAAAGCCACAGGCAGTGTTGTCAACAAGAGCAAATGCCACATATACAGTTGGAACATTACCCCAAGAGTGCTTGCTGATATCTCAAGATGCCTGGGTTACGCAGCCTCCTCCTCCTGGTCTTCATTTAAGTACTTGGGACTGCCTGTACATCACAAGAAACTCACAAGTAAAGATTGGCTACCTCTGCTGGATAAATTCAAAACAAAAACTCAAGCCTGGGGTTACTCTTGGCTAAATATTGCTGGTAAATCTGTGTTGATCAAATCAGTGCTGCAAAGTCTCCCTCTTTTTCAATTTGCTGGCCTCCTTGCTCCAGCAAACATCATTAAAAAAATGGAAGAACACATCCGGAGGTTTTTCTGGAAGGGAGGAAAGAACAATGAGAAAAAAATCCCACTCATTAGCTGGGAAACCATAACCAAGCCGCTGTGGGAGGGGGGCTTAAAGATCAAGAACCTCTGCCATCAGAATGTGGCACTGGCAGCAAAGAACCTCTGGAAAATCACTTCCCCCAATCCGGGCTGGGCCCAAGTCGCCCTCTGGAAGAAATACTTCAGGGGCCCCCGCACCAGGTGTCTTGCAAATGCCATCCACAGGCCCAATTCAACATTTCTGAAACTCCATGCTAAGGCTGCACAGTTAATAACAGAGCATTCATTTTGGATCCCAGGCAACGGTAAAAAGGTTCGAATATGGAGCGATCGAATCATGAACCAGGAGTTGATAAACAGCAAAGCCTCCCTCATTGATCTGCAAAGCTAGATGGACAGTGAATGCCTGCGCACACTGTATGACATTTCGCAGTGGAAAGACGGCTCCTGGGCAGGATGGAAGCAGTTGGACGTGTTGGATCACCTGCTAAAAGACTGCGCCACGCTCATGGATTGTCTGCACGGTTTAGCGCCCACTCATACGAGGCACAAAGATCAGAAAGGGTGGGGCACAAGTGTAAAAGGATACACAGTCGCGCAGGGTTACAAAAAACTGATCGAACGCCCATACGTTCCTCCCAACCCGGCTCCATGGAGAGGCGTATGGCGTATCCCATCATTGCCGAAGGTGGATTTCTTTGCCTGGCAGCTTTGTCATGCCAAAATCCTTACCTACGATACCCTCCAGAAAAAGGCTATTATGGCCCTTCCATCTGCGCATTGTGTAGAGATAATGCTGAGACTGTTATTCATCTATTCCTGGAGTGCAGATTTTCCAAACAGATTTGGTCTTCCCTCATATCAAGGCCGAATTTCAAGCTGCCAGGCACCATGATGGAACTCTTTGCAACCTCGACGTTCATTTACCCTGGCCCAGCTTCTAAAAATCAGGTAATCAGAACAGCGTGGGCGATACTTCCTAAGATCTTAACCTGACAGATATGGCTTGAAAGAAACAAAAGAATATTCAGGAACACTGATCATAGTCACAGGATCTTAGAAAATAAAATTAAATGTCAAATTAAGGAATGTTTGGCAGACATCAAAGACGACTCAAATCTGAGTCAGCATGACATCGACTGGGGATCGACTCTAGGCCTTCGATTCCAGCCAGCTGCCAACTCCACCCCAATCATTAAAGACTGGCAGATAAGGAAATCTGAAGATGAAATGCAAGGTTGGATCAAAATGCATGTAAGGCATACCCTCTTTTTTGACGGGGCAGCAAAGGGTAATCCGGGCAAAGTTGGGGCAGGAGTAGTCGTTCTAAATCAGATAGGAGAAAAAATTCACTCATATGCCTGGGGTCTCGGACATGCTTCCAGCGTTCAAGCGGAGGCCTTAGCCCTCCTTCAAGGTCTCCAGACCCTCAAGGATCTAAACATAAAAGAAGCAATTGTCATAGGAGACTCCCAGATCATCATCAGCGCAATGGCTACCAAATCCTCAGCTTCGGATCTTAATCTAGCAAGATTGATAACCAGAATCAAAGGCTTGGAAAGCCATTTCCAGAACTTAAGATACTACCATGTGTTGAGAAATCATAATAAAGAGACGGACAGAGAAGCCAACAAAGTTGTCCTCCTCCCTGCTGGAATCAAGATGAAAGACGGAATAGAAACATGGGAACCCATCCCATAGCCAGGCCATCGTCATGTTTTATTGCTGGTTGTTAAATAAATTCGTTTGCATCTTCAAGGGGGGGAAAATTACTGATTTGGATTTTATGGACCCAATTGTACTAAGGAATTCTGCAAACCCCAGCTGCACACTCAGTCACGTCAGAGTGGGGCATCAGGGCAATGAGTTCCCCAATGTAACAAGCTTTTCGGCATTCAGGCCAAGATGAATACAATCGACCCATAACCGTTACTGTTAAAAAAAAAGAAAAAAAAAAGAAAAAGAAAAAGAAAAAGATTTCATTAATTATAATTTAAAAAACATGAAAATGATTGAAATATAAAATATAAAAAATATATATATATATATATATAATATATAGCTTATTTCTTTAAATTTGCAATTACCAAAACTATTGAAAAATTTAATATATATAAAATATAATTTTCAATAAATCATAATGTTAGAATAACATGTTTTCAATAATCAAATTTCTAAATCAAGAGAGGATAATCACATTGTAAGAATAACATGTTTTTAAATAATCACACTTATTTCTTTAAAATTGAAATTACCAAAACTATTGAAAAAATTAATATATATAAAATATATTTTTCTATATATTTTTCAGTAAATCATAATGTTAGAATAACATGTTTTCAATAATCAAATTTCTAAATCAAGAGAGGATAATCACATTGTGAGAATAACATGTTTTTAGATAATCACATCAATTAAAAATCTAAATTAATCTATGATTGATTCTATCTTAATAAAAAAATAGTTTATATATATATATATATATATATATAATAATAATGTATATTAAATATGACAATATTTTTTTCATCTTATATCTCAAATTGCACATAAACAAATGATAAAAAATAATTTTATCTGAAATCATTATATTAATATTATATATACGAATTAACTAAATTAAAAAAACAACATGTAACAAGATTTTTAACCATATAACTTATATCATATGACAATTGATCATATTCTCTAGTGACCCACGAGCATCTTGTAGTAGTCAATTAATTACATCAGAACACCTCTATATTTGCATCCAAATCATGTTTATCATTCCTTATCATAATACAATGCATACCATACCCTAAATATGGAATTTAGAAGTTTGGAGACCCTTTAGAATCCTTAACCTGGTACTTGTAGCAAAACAAATTTCTTTTTTGCAAATTAAGGTTTACAATTTGAATGGTTTCTTCTTTCAATTTCAAGTTGGTTTACAGGGGATGATAGAACAAACTTTATTTTGTTCAAGTTTATGGAAATGATTTTGTTTACTTTCATGCAATTGAACTAGCTTTACTTGTTTTTTTTCCTTTCCTACAATTAGGATATGGTTATTTGTTGTTCTTTACCTTTATTCGAATAAAGTACGTCTACATTCTATTATTTTCTGTAAATAAAGTAGGTTTATTGTTTGCCATTTATTTTTCTACAAAATTAGAGTGTGTTTACTTGCTTTTTTTTCTAAAGCTTCTAAGTATTTTTTGTATTTTTGATATAAAGTGAGGTTATTGTACAACATAGGTTCCCTTGAGGTGCATGAGATCCACCAAAGGACAATACATTACATATTGCACAAATAGGTTTGACCCTCTTAAGTTTGTGTTTGTACAAACATGAAGCTAATAATTGTAGTCAATACAATGAAGACAATTAACATTCTTATTCTAACACTAAGGAGCCGTGACATTATTAAAAAATAACTATAGATTGAATCTCATTAAAAATAGTTATTACAATTTCTATTCAAAAGTTCAAAGATAAAATCATCCATGTATAAAAAAAATCTTCCACCTCAACCTCAAACCTCGAAGTTTGTTATGTTTAATATTTTTGTAATCATCAATTTTAATAGTGATATGAAATACAAATTATAGTACCAATTGGTAGTGCAAAAATTTATGCTAACTCTTTTCTCAACTATCTCAAAATTGAATGAAAGATAAAATAAATCTTCCATAAGTGACAACTATAAACCTTAGTCACCCTTTAGTAAGCAATGTAAATCAAGATAGAATTCATAAAGATATGAATTTACAATATTGTAATTACACATTAGTGGTATTATTCATTCCATTCAATGAAACAAATTAGAAAAAATAGCTACCAGAAGTACCTATATATATATTTCCATTGGAAGACAAAGGATTTCTAGTTGTAGTCTTGTATTATGATTATACTCTAGTTATTTAATCATCCTTTTTGGGCTTTGCATCTGTGGGGAATTTTCTGTTTAATATACTATATGAGAGGACTTTCGCATAATGATATTAGGTAGCACTTACCAATATATGCCTACAAATTGAATCCCCAAATTCATTTTCTCACCATAAAGTAGAACAAACGGCTAGTACATAAATATGTGGTGGGTTACTAGAAATGTATTCAATTAATAAGGAGTTACTTTTATTTTCATAATTCATATCTATTTTTTGCTCACAAATACTAAGGATTAATGTGTAACTCTATGTTTATTAAACTCATGCATTCTTGTGTGGCCTAAGAAGTATGTTCTCAAAGCTTATGAAATTTTCATAATTTTCATGCAAACAATTATTCACTTAAAATTTTAATATGTTTTGTTATCCTAGAAGTTAGTTTAGATAACAAAGAAATATTCCACAATAATATTATCCATTGGGGTCAAGTTTCTTCATCAGATCTCACAATAAAATTAGTACATGCTTTCTTATAAACAAAAAATTCCTTGTGCTTTATGATCCCTAATGGGATGTTCAGTATTAGCTTATGTTCTAACTAACCTAACTTTTAGATGTTTTGTGGTAGCAAGGAGATGATGCGTTTTTTCCTCTCTTAATATATTTCATTAGTGCTATACTTCAATAATGTGTATTGCTCATTCTTTAGTGATGTGCTCCATTGAAGTTTTTATGTTGTTCCTAGGTCATACATTCACCATTACTGAGGATAGTAATATGATTAAAAAAATCAAGTAGAGCTTGAATTTCGTAAGCAACGAGTATAACACGTCATATTATGAAATTTAAGGATGAAATCAACCGTAAAAGTATATTTTTTTGCCAGTAGAAGTACATTTTTTACACAGTACACATATTTTAAAATGCATTCATTGATATCCATTGTTGGAGTAGTTCTCTCTAGAAAAGAGAACTATCCTTAATGGTTAAGGAAGATAAAACACACTCGTTTTCAATGAGTTGTGGAAAGGAGTTTGTGTAGGAGGAGATAATGAACCTACAAAGCCCACCTCAGATAAAGAGATTTCCGTTTGGGAAAATAAGAACAACAAGGCATATGCCTTGATTGCAGCATCTGTAAATGAAGAGGCGAGTCACCATATTTAACCATATTCAAATGCTTTTGAAGCCTTACATAAGTTGAAGGAATTGTATGACTCTCACTCTAAACTTGAAGTTGCCCAATTGATGATTAAATTGTCTAGTCTTGAATTGAAAAATGATGACCCTCTTGCTTTAGCATCATAACTAAGATCCATTATGCATGATATAAAAACCACTGGTGTTGAAATAGACATTCCTCTCATAGCTTATGTCAAGGCACTATATCCCACTTATTCAAATTATCTTGAGTCATTGCAAGCAAGTAGAAACCTAAAGGAGATTACCTTTGACTCCCTAGAGAAGAAGTTTGTTGAGAGAGATAAGGATTTTGAGGAGAAGACAAGTCCTCAGTCTTCTGAAGAAGCTATGTGTCTTGCACATAGAGAGAAGAATCATGCACAAGATTCTTTTAGAGCAAGAGGTGGCTGAAGAGGAAGAGGAAGAAGGAATTTTAGAGGCAGGGGGGCAGATAGTTCCAAGTAGAAAAGTTTGATCTCCATTGCATACGATGCAATAGAGATGGACATGATGCATCCACATGTAAGTTGCCTTGGGACCGAATTGAGTAGGAAAGAAATGAAGGCAAAGGTAAAACCAATGACAAAGGGAAAGATAAAGCACCCGAATCCGCTCACTATGTTGTTGCACATTGTAATATTGGAGTAACTGAAGACTTATTTAATGCTTCACTTGCTTCTTGGAAAAATGATTGGCTGCTTGATTCAGGGGCATCTTGCCACATGACTTTTAGAAGATATTTTTTTTAACGAATTTACTGAAAATGTTGATGGAGCAGTATACTTTGCAGACAAGTCAAAACTGAAGACATAAAGGCTTGGCACCATCAGGCTCAAACTACCTAGTCTTCTGCATGATCTTCTATATCTCCTAGAGCTGAGGAGAAACTTGTTGTCTTTGGTCCACATCTGCCAACAAGGGAACTCCATTTATATGTTTGATAGCAAGGTTGAGGTCAGAAAAGCATCAGATCGCTCACTTGTCATGATGGGCATAGAAGAAGAAAGACCTCTAAAGTTGTAAGGAACCTCTGCTAGTGCACAAAATTTCTCATATAGTTCTCATTAGGGTGAAGGTACATTTCCATCAAGCCTTTTATGGAACGCTAGATTTGGACACTTTAATTATGATAGCCTTCGTATGTTGGTGAAAAGTGGTGTTATTGGTTTCCCTACAATTCCTAAGAAACTTAAGCAATGTGATGTTTATATCTTAGGAAAGCACAAGAAACATTTTTTCATGATTCACATTCCAGAGCACATAGAAAAGTTGAACTTATTCATTCAGACTTATGTGGCCCAATGTTTGTTCCTTATGCAAATGGAAATAAATATATTATGACATTTATTGATGACTACACCAAAATGCATTGGGTTTATTTATTGAAGAGCAAATATGATGCTTTTCAAACATTCAAGAACTTTCATGCATGGATTAGAAATGATGCACAATCTCATATTGGCTCTATTCGCACTGATAATGGAAAAGAATGCACTTCAAATGAATTTGAAAACTATCTTCGTTGACATGGGATCAAACATCAAATAATTGTGCCTCATAATCCCCAACATAACGGAGTAGCTGAAAGAATGAATAGGACAATCTTAAATATGGTACGTTCCATGATGTTTTTCAAGAATGTAAAATGCATGCTTTGGGTTGATGCAGTTCTACGTGTCGTGTATGTAAATAATAAGTGTCCATATAATGCTATTAGAAACAAGACTCATTATGAAATGTTGTATGCCCACATTCCGTTGGCAAAGCATCTCAAGGTCTTTGGTTCCACCTGTTATGCCCTGATACTTAAGGAACAAAGAAACAAACTTGGTGTAAGGAGTCGTAAGTGTATCTTCTTGGGGTATTCAAATACCTCGAAAGCATATCATCTCTATGATGAAGTTAATAAGAAGTTTGTGGTGTATAGAGATGTGATCTTTCTTGAATCTTCCAAGGCTGACACTGTTGTTGAGTGGCATCTTGATCACTTGGATAGATTTAGACATGCCAAGTATTATCAAGAATTTGATAATGAGATTCCACATCTTGAAGGGGGGATTCCTATAGTGGATCAATCGGTGGAATTTTCTTCTGAAGCACTTTCTTCCCCGCATGAAGCTCCATCCACTAATCCAGATGACACTTTGAGTGATGTGATTGACATAATTTGGAGACTAAATCTTGATTCAACCCCAACTCAATCAACTAAGCAGCCTGGGCCATCTCAGAAAGGTCCTCCAAAATGGCTGACAAAGACACTTGAAGGTGTTCATCCTAATGAGGTTAGAAAGATAGGAACAAGAAGTTCAACTACGCAAACTGGAGGTGATTTGGATGATTCTAATTCACTTGTCGATATGGATGTTTCTTATGATTGTGAACTGAATTAGTCTTTAGATTTTGAACCAACTTCCTTCAAAGAAGTCGCTTCTCATGATGAATGGAAAGAAGTGATGCAAAAATAACATGATGCCTTGATAAAGAATGGCACTTGAAAGCTGGTTGATCCTCCATTGGGAACCAAACCAATAGGCTGCAAGTGGGTCTACAAGAACATGTATAAAGATGATGGCTCACTTGACAAGCACAAATATAGGCTTGTGGCAAAAGGTTTTGTACAGAAGGAATGGATCGACTATGAGGATACTTTTGCACCCACAACAAAATGGGTACCATCTGGACACTCTTTGCCTTAGCAGCTCAAAATGGTTGGAAAGTCCATCAAATGGATGTAAAATCTACTTTCTTGAATGGAGACTTGAAAGAGAATGTTTTTATGTCCCTGTAAGAAGGATTTGTTGTGAAGAGTAAAGAACATAAAGTATGCAAGCTTGTACAATCCCTGTATGGCCTCAAGCAAGCACTGCGAGCCTAGCATGAGAAGTTACTGAGCATATTCTGAAACTCAACTTCAAACATTATGATCTTGATGATGCAACTTTATTTGTTAAGAAATTTGGGAAAACAATTGTATATCATGTGGTTTATGTAGATGATATTTTAATGACAGGGAAAAATGAGAGCTATATTGCATCCATAAAGAAGGAATTGAGGAAAGGTTTTGAAATGACAGAATTGGGGTATGTTCACTACTATCTTGCTATTGAAGTAACTCAACATCCAAAGTTTATATTCCTCTCTCAGAAGAAGTATGTTGGAGATCTGTTGAACAATTTTGGCATGGATGAGTGCAATCCTTTGACTACTCTAATGGAACAAACTTAAATCTCACATCTACTGAAGGAAATGAATTTGAGGATGCAACAAAGTATAGATAGATTGTAGGAACTCTCAACTACCTGACTACTATTTGACCAAACATTTCATTTGATGTTGGAATCCTCTCCAGGTTTATGCAAAAGCCTTGTGAGGGATATTGGTCTGCTGCGAAAAGAGTTCTAAGGTACTTGAAGGGAACTCAAGACTTTGGACTTAAGGATACACAGGTAGGAGACTTCAACTTGATTGGATACTCTAATTCATACTTTGATGGAGATAAAGAAACTAGGGTATCTACTTCAGGTTATGCTATGAGTCTTAGATAAAGAGTTTTCCCCTGTAGGTCATGCAAACAATCAATTCCACCATATTCCACAACTGAGCTAGAATATGTGGTAACAACTTATGCAACAAAGGAAATTGTGTGGATCAAGAAAACTCTGGAATATTTGTAGGAGAAACAAGTGCATTCAACTCCTGTCATGATTGATGACACTTCTGCAATAAAGTTGGCCAAGAACCCAAAGTTCCACGTTCGAACGAAGTGTTAGTGTCAGTCTTTGAAACCTTCCTCCAGTGATCAAACATGCTCTTACAAAATGATTTTAAGGTGGCAAGGTCAAATTTTGTCATTTCAGTGAGTCTTCAAGTAAAATTTGGTCACTAGGTATTAGGTCTAGGATTTGTTTTCACTCATTTCAAATTTTTCCAAGTTTCGGTCCATATCACCATTCGGGCAAGTGTACCATCATTCAAAAAGTTTTCATCATCATTTCAGGTTTCAATGGGTCATTTTACACCTTGTTCATGCTCCAGTTGTGCCTAGGTAAGATTCATTTCCCTCTCCTAGGGTTTTGAAGGTAATTTCTCTTGTATGGTCAACTCATCAACAAAGATTGCATCCTGATGCTCATACACCTTCCCCTATCCTTAATGTACCTTATTAAACACTTCCTGCGACTGATATCCCTCAAATTCCTCATTTTCCCACAAACCATAGTTTCTTGCTACAATTTGACAATTTTCTAGGCTAGGCCTGTGTTTTTCCCTTTTGAACCCCTTCCCCTCACTCAACATTTGAAATTACACTTTCCCCTGTTTCCTAACATCCCTCCCTACTTCCTAAAATTTTCTCAAGAATTTAGAAGCCCCTTATCCCCTTCATTTCACTTCATTTCGACAAATCCCCTGTTCCACACATCGGGATAGGTTTTACTCAAATGATGTTTATGAGCAAGGAAAAATGAATTTGGAAAAAATGAGAGAGGTTTTGTCCACAATAGACCAATGAAGAAAAACCTCCTTCATTTTTTACACAGGTATCATGGTTTTAGAGAAATGTCAAAAATAAAGTTTCCTCAAGAGGGTTGCTGCACCTCTGAAGTGACCTTGGGAAAAACAAGATTTCTCCTAGCATGGTTGACCAAATGACTTTCTTGATGGTTTAAATGATATTTAGACAGAGAGATATTTCCAATGAGCTATCATGAGCTCCATTTGGAGTTGAGAAAGACCTTCAAAAGTTGACTGTAACAACACTCTGCATTTATGCAACCTCATTTTGCACATTTTGACCAGTCTTGGGAGATTGCACTTTTGATAGGGAAAATGATCTCAAAATTGGAAAATTCAAGATGTTCTACAAATCAATCTCGATACGATTTCCAACGAGCTATCCTGTGCCCAATTTGGACATCGGAAAGGCCTCCAAAACTAATCTGAAAAGGCGCTACGCCCTTGGGAGGCGCTACGCACTTGGCAAGGTTTTCCTTTGTTAATTTGCACTAGCGCTACGCACCTGGTAGCCAAGCCCCAAAACACTCCAAAATCACTCAATTTGCTTCAAATATCTCAATTTACCTCTTGGCAAGTAAGTATATAAATCATTCTTGTTGAAAAGGGTTTTGCATCAATCTTTGGTGACTCTTTTACTCATGAAGTCAAACCCTAGTTTTCACTAAACTATCTCATAACTTTTAAAGTTCCCTCATCCATTTGCTGTTCCCTAAACCCCATTCCCTTATATAAATTCCACAAACATCATTCCCTCATATATTCTCCCTAAATCCCACTTTCACATACAAATTTCCCAAACCCTACACACTCTCCCTAAAACCCTACACACTTTATCCTACTCACTCCCTAAACCCTACTCACATCCCTAAACCCTGTTCGCACATACATTTCCACACTCCCTCCCCCATAAACTCTGCCCATTCCATTCCTACATCCTATTCCATACTATTATCCACAAACCATTCATATATAATCACATTTTTCAAAACCAAGGGAAAACAATGGAAAGAGACAGTGAATATGACTATGAGGAAGAGACACTTAGTGATAGTCCCATGGAGAGACATAAGTAGCAAATAAAAGACAAAGAGAAGATACACGAGGATGATATAGATGACGAACAAGAAAGAGAACAAACAATTGGAGGATAAGCAAAGCCTAATGGAGCTAGAAATGTTGAAACTGAAGAGGCAAAATGACGAAGAGGACCATGTCACTTTGACTTACATTGAACAAGAGATAGAGAATGACAAGGAGTCTTGGTTGGAGAAGATGAACATGCACTTGGAGAGGTTTCTTGAGAAGACAAACAAAGAGAAGAAAATGCTTCGTCACTTAGCCTATCACTACCTAACCCGGAACAAGATTTGTAATGCAAGGATAAAGAGGCTAAAAACCAAGCTAAGAAGAGTATCGAGGAACAAGAAAGAGAAAGATAAACTCAAGATCTTGGCCGAAGCATCATTGGCCCAGCAAAGCACCTAATAAGGATCACTCATGCCAAATTTCAAGAAATTTGGAGCAATTTTTGTCATTTTTGAAAATCTTTAATGCAAAAAACAGGTTTTTTCAGCAGGTGCGTAGCGTCACCGGCGCTACGCTTTTGTTGGAGGCATCCATTTGCAAAAAAATTTGCAATTTTGGAATTAGCATTAAAAAATATGCATGCTCAAGAATGGCTGAGATTTTTGGACAAGTTCCGGGTCTCCAAAAGGGCAAAAAACACTCAAAAAGTGCCCTCTCTGCCACTTTTTGCCACACAGGAAGCAATCTTGGGAGATTCCATTTTTGGAGGGGAAAATGAACTCCAAATCAAAAAATTCAAGTTGTTCCAGAAACTAGACTCACCAAGATTTCTAATGAGCTATTATACACCTGATTTGGACTTCAGGAAGCCTTCCAAAACTAGCGTAGAAAAAGCGCTACGCATAGGAGAAATTTTTTCCAGTTTTGCCTGTTTGCTCAAAATTTCGCCTAGTTTTCTACTAGTTTGAATTTTTCTTCTCTCTTTGGTAGATTCATGATGTAATATGACGTAAATTGATGTGAAAATGATGAAAAATGAATTAAGGAGTTATATACATCAGTTAGAGTTGTTTTGATAATGAATGAATCAGTTTCCATAGTTTTAGAGGCAAGCTATTCCACTGCCTATTTTTCAGTTCCTAGTTTAGATCTTGTTGAAATAGCTTCTTGACTCATGGAATCGACCCTTGATGGCTAGCATAGGTGGTTTGATGCCTATATCTTGTACTTTCTTAGTCATTTGTCAAGGTTGGACTCTTGTGGATGCATTGAGCACTATTGTACATCACTTCTGCAGTTTGGCAAGGAAATAAACCAGGGTTTTGCGGCATTTTGTGGGATTCTTGTGGTAATGTGAATTAGCATAGTTTCCTTCTTAGTTATTCAGTTGATCTTATGTTTATGTGTGCCATCATCTCTCTCTTTCTACATAAATAAATGAATCAAGTTTAAAGGTGGAATTCATCGGTGTTTCAGTGCTCTACCTTGGGGTTTATTTAGTTCTACATGTTTTGTACTATTTGAAAAGCACTCATGACACTTGAATGCCCTCTCCATCTCCTCATCAGTGTTTAGACTCACCATTACACTCATTTAAAAGTGCTAAAACACTTGCCTACCTCGCCCCACAGAAACCTCTGCAAATCTGTGTTGATTTCCCGGACCCAAAGCTGCCTTCCCCATCTGACCCAGTAACCAACCATTAAAATCAATCAAATTCCTTTGAGCAAGCATACCTAGCCTAAAATTAGTTTTTATATTAGTCATCTCAAGCCTTCCTTGATATATTTTCATTGATATTAACAAGGAGAGAGCCCTCTCCCGACTTGGTAGGGCTAGCTACGAGGTTAAGCGTTGTTTGATGTTACCCTAGACCTGCCTTTCTCAGCCTGAGGTATATTTAGGCCCTAACATAGTGGTGACTCCACTGGGGAATGTATTTTTATGTTCCTCGAAAAAATTTAATCAAGTTCAGATCTGATTGTTGACAGTGAACAATGATCAGACACAGCAAGGCTGAAATCATTCACCTGGCGACTCCAAATCAGTTTCAAGATCAGATCCAAGGACTCCACTGGAGGATGAACCTGGCCAATAGAACCATGAAAGGACAATATGGAAATGTCAGGTATTCAAGTTGGAATTTCATCCAAGACATTATGTTCTTTGTAATAAATTATTTCTTCTCATTTCCCGAGAATGTCAAGAAGGTTTTAGAAAGTATACTGTATTTGAGAAAAGATCATCGACCTGCATTTTATTCTTTCTCTTTGAAGTTTGTGAATAAAAAATGCTTGCATGTCTTTGATCTTGATCAAGACCCTTGTTCTGAATCTTGTGATGACCGTCTTCAAAATGATGAGCCTCAAGAGACCAAGACTGATTCTACAACTTCTGTACATACCCCACTACCTTGTAAAATTCCATATCGATACAAGCCTTTGATTTTACCTC
This sequence comes from Pinus tabuliformis, assembly GCA_031772625.1. Taxonomy (NCBI): domain Eukaryota; kingdom Viridiplantae; phylum Streptophyta; class Pinopsida; order Pinales; family Pinaceae; genus Pinus; species Pinus tabuliformis. Next base: position 247,062,243 of record CM062815.1, read on the forward strand.
CTATATCCCATGCTTTCCCTAAAAAACATGACCTATATCTACAAAGATTTGATGGTGAACGCGACAACATCACTGCTGAGAGATATGTATTGAATTTTGAGTATTTTTTTGACCTTTTTGAAGTTGATGAAGAGGATGTCAGTATTAGGCTTTTTGCTCTTTCTTTGCAAGGCAAAGTCAAGAGTTGGTTCAAAACCCTGCCTGATGCAAGCATCTCAGATTTATAGAAATTCATCAAAGTTTGCTTTGATAAGTGGGTGGTTAGACATAACCCTTTCTTGATTCTAGAAGAGTATAATCAGCTAAAAAGACTGCTAGGGGAGACAGTACAATAGTTTTCTGCTAGATTTAACCAAGTCTATTTTTCGATGCCGACTAATATAAGACCTCCTCCTAAATCCGCTCTCTTGCACTACCCGGAAGCCTTTGATCTGGAAATGGATTTTCAGCTGAGAGAAAGGAACCCTGCAACACTTGAAGAAATGCAGAACAACGTAGTAGATGTAGAGGCTAATCTGCTGATCAGAAGGCCAAAGTTGAAGGAAGAAGAGATGAAAAACATAGATCCAGAGGAATCGACATCTTTAGAGGTAAAGATCGACATTTTGGTAAGTGCAGTGGAAGAGATGATGCAGAAGGTCACCATAAGGAATGATTATGATGTTCAAGATCATGGCTCGCTGATTGAAGAAGAACAAGTGGCTGATCCAAAACATTTTCTTTCTTATCCCAGTTGTCATAGACCTGATAATGATTGTTTTATAGATCATCTTGGAGAAGAGAGATATGTTGATATGACATGTATGCTTGATGATGTGTTTTACACTGATGATTTGCCTCAGTTTGATCAGTATGATGATGATTATGTTCTCCAAACAGAAGATAGTCTTGTAGACAAATCAACAACTAGTTTGTGAGGAGGAGGTTCATTTGTAGCTCGAATACAGTGATCAACTAATGCATATCAACTATGGAAGTGAGGAGGAAAGTGCAACAAATTTTGAATTAAGTGAAGGATCTTTGCCTTTTTGTTTTGCTTCGTTTCAATTCATCAGAGACAACTTTCATGCAATCAGAAGTCAATCGTCGATAAGTTTTGATCTAAACCATCTTTAGGGCAATGAAATCCTTGTTCAAGACTTTTCATATCCAGAGTTGCAGCCCCCGAATGCCATTGATTGTCAAGTTGCAAATGAAGACTTGGAAGCTGGATTATATGATCGACTGATGCAAGATGATTCCGTACCATTTTGATTTGAATCATTTCAGATTTTGAAGGATAATTTGCATAGTATATCTTCAAATGGGCAGACTGTAGAAAATCATGCAATCTCATTAGAACCAATAGAAAATGCGTTGCAACAGTCTTTTTAGGTTTTTCATGATCCAGTAGCTGACGTGTTGGATGATGTCTGCAGTCAAAGTCCTTCTCCATTAGCTACTTGTGAGCTTGAAACTTGTACTGATACAAACTTGATCCGAAAACCGATTTATTTGTCATTTTCAGCAGGAGTCTCGTCACAAAGCTCAGATGAAAGTTTGTATTCATGGTACGAGGAGAAGAAAAGTAATCCATTGGATGAGATAAGTCCCAGTGTGCATGAATTTAAAGATCCTTATGCAATGTTTTTGGAGTCAGATAGAGAATCCATATCATTCAATGGATATGTTTACAAGTTTTCATGGGAGTTGCCTTTCAGTAGTTCTTTCTTGTTGTTCATAAGCAAGCACTTGTGGAGAATGCAAACAACAACCAAAATGCTTACTTGGTTGCATTGGTTGTTTCATTTCATTTGATCAGGTGATGAATGGAACAGTTAGAGTAGGTTTTATTGAATAAGATCTATTTTGAGCATATTTTCTAGTTTGTCAGTTGTGTTTTAGTATTGAGTCATTTTCAATTCAATTTGTGTCATCAAGTCGTCAGTTTTCAGTCATGCATTTCAGATTGAGTTTTTGACTCCATGCCCAATGGATAAGGCACTAGTCCGCTCTCCCAAAGATCTGCGGTTCTTGGCACCTCCAAGGAGTTACCATCCCCATTGGAGCCAATGTTAGTGTTAGTCTTTGAAACCTTCGTCCAGTGATCAAGCATGCTCTTACAAAATGATTTTAAGGTGTCAAGGTCAAATTTTGTCATTTCAGTGAGTCTTCAAGTAAAATTTGGTCACTAGGTATTAGGTCTAGGATTTGTTTTCACTCATTTCAAAGTTTTCCAAGTTTTGGTCCATATCACCATTCGGGCAAGTGTACCATCATTCAAAAAGTTTTCATCATCATTTCAGAATTTAATGGGTCATTTTACACCTCGTTCGTGCTTTAGTTATGCCTAGGTAAGATTCATTTCCCTCTCCTAGGGTTTTGAAGGTAATTTCTCTTGTATGGTCAACTCATCAACAAAGCTTGCATCCTGATGCTCATACACATTCCCCTATCCTTAATGTACCTTATTAAACACTTCCCGTCACAAATATCTCTCAAATTCCTCATTTTCCCACAAACCATAGTTTCTTGCTACAATTTGACAATTTTCTAGGCTAGGCCTGTGTTTTTCCCTTTTGAACCCCTTCCCTCACTCAACATTTGAAATTCCACTTTCCCCTGTTTCCTAACATCCCTCCCTACTTCCCAAAATTTCCTCAAGAATTTAGAATCCCCTTATCCCCTTCATTTCACTTCATTTCGACAAATCCCCTGTTCCACACATCGGGATAGGTTTTACTCAAATGATGTTTCTGAACAAGGAAAAATGAATTTAGAAAAAGTGAGAGAGATTTTTGTCCAAAATAGCCAAGGAAGAAAAAATTCCTTCATTTTTTACACAGGTGTCATGGTTTTAGAGAAATGTCAAAAATAAAGTTGCCTCAGGAGGGTTGCTGCACCTCTGAAGTGACCTTGGGAAAATCAAGATTTCTCCTAGCCTGGTTGACCAAATGACTTTTTTGATGATTTAAATGATATCTAGACAGATATATCTTTCCAATGAGCTATCATGAGCTCAATTTGGAGTTGAGGAAGACCTTAAAAAGTTGATTGCAACAACACTCTGCATTTAGGCAGCCTCATTTTGCACATTTTGACCAGTCTTTGGATATTGGACTTTTGACAAGGAAAATGACCTCCAAATTGGAAAATTCAAGATATTCTGGAAAGTATACTCGATAAGCTTTCAAGCTATCCCGTGCCCAATTTGGACACTAGCAAGGCCTCCAAAACTGGTCTGCAAAAAAGGTGCTACACACTTGGCAAGGTTTTCCTTTGTTAATTTGCACTAGCGCTACGCACCTGGCAGCCAAGCCCCAAAATGCTCCAAAATCACTCAATTTGCTTCAAATCTCTCAAGTTACCTCTTGGCAAGTAAGTAAATCAATCCTTCTTGTTGAAAAGGGTTTTGCATCAATCTTTGGTGACTCTTTTACTCATGAAGTCAAACCCTAGTTTTCACTAAACTGTCTCATAACTTTTAAAGTTCCCTCATCCATTTTCTATTCCCTAAACCCCATTCCCTTATATAAATTCCCCAAACATCATTCCCTCATATATTCTCTCTAAATCCCACTTTCACATACAAATTTCCCAAACCCTACACACTCTCCCTAAAACCCTACACACTTTATCCTATTCATCCCTAAACCCTACTCACACCCCTAAACCCTGTTCACACATACATTTCCACACTCCCTCCCCCATACACTCTACCCATTCCATTCCTCCATCCTATTCCATATTCTTATCCACAAACAATTCATATATAATCACATTTTTCAAAACCAAGGGAAAATAATGGAAAGAGACAGTGAATATGACTATGAGGAAGAGACACTTAGTGATAGTCCCATGGAGAGACATAAGCAGAAAAGAAAAGACAAAGAGAAGATACACGAGGATGATATAGATGACAAACAAGAAAGAGAACAAACAATTGGAGGATAAGCAAAGCCTAATGGAGCTAGAAATGTTGAAACTGAAGAGGAAAAATGACAAAGAGGACCATGTCACTTTGACTTCCATTGAACAAGAGATAGAGAATGAAAAGGAGTCTTGTTTGGAGAAGATGAACATGCACTTGTAGAGGTTTCTTGAGAAGGAAAACAAAGAGAAGAAAATGCTTCGTCACTTAGCCTACCACTACCTAACCCGGAACAAGATTTGTAATGCAAGGATAAAGAGGCTGAAAGCCAAGCTAAGAAGAGTCTCGAGGAACAAGAAAGAGCAAGATAAACTCAAGATCTTGGTCGAAGTATCATTGGCCCAACAAAGCACCTAACAAGGATCACTCATGCCAAATTTCAAGAAATTTGGAGCAATTTTTGTCATTTTTGAAAATTTTTAATGCAAAAAATAAGTTTTTTCAGCAGGTGCGGCGCTACGCTTTTGTTGGGGGCATCCATTTGAAAAAATCTTTGCATTTTAGGAATTAGCATGAAAAAATATGCATGCTTAGGAATGGCTGAGATTTTTGGACAAGTTCTGGGTCTCCAAAAGGGCAAAAAACACTCAAAAAGTGCCCTCTCTGCCACTTTTTTGCCACACAGGAAGCAGTCTTGGGAGATTCCATTTTTGGAGGGGCAAATGAACTCCAAATCCAAAAATTCAAGTTGTTCCAGAAATTAGACTCACCAAGCTTTCCAATGAGCTATTCTGCACCTAATTTGGACTTCAGGAAGCCTTCCAAAACTAGCCTGGAAAAAGTGCTACGCATAGGATCAGTGGCGCTATGCATAGAAGAAAAATTTACCAGTTTTGCCTGTTTGCTCAGAATTTTTCCTAGTTTTCTACCAGTTTGACTTTTTCTTATCTCTTTGGCAAATTCACGATCTAATATGATGTAACTTGATGTACAATGATGTAAAAATGATGAAAAATGACTTAAGGATGTAGATACATCAGTTAGAGTTGTTTTGATGATGAATGAATCAGTTTCCATAGTTTTAGAGGCAAGCTGTTCTACTGCCTATTTTTCAGTTCCTAGTTTAGATCTTGTTGAAACAACTCCTTGACTCATGGATTCGACCCTAATGGCTAGCATAGTTGGTTTGATGCCTATATCTTGTACTTTCTTAGTCATTTGTAAAGGTTGGACTCTTGTGGATGCATTGAGCACTATTGTACATCACTTCTGCAGTTTGGCAAGGAAATAAACTAGGGTTTTGCAGCATTTTGTGGGATTCTTGTGGTAATGTGAATTAGCATAGTTTCCTTCTCAGTTATTCAGTTGATCTTATGTTTATGCGTGCCATCATCTCTCTATTTCTGCATAACTAAATGAATCAAGTTTAAAGGTGGAATTCATTGGTGTTTCAATGCTCTACCTTGGGATTTATTTAGTTCTACATGTTTTGTACTATTTGAAAAGGACTCATGACACTTGCATGCCCTCTCCAGTCTTTAGACTCACCATTACACTCATTTCAAAGTGCTAAAGCACTTTCCTACCTCGCCCCACATAAACCTCTGCAAATTTGTGTTGACTTCCCGGACGCAAAGCTGCCTTCCCCATCTGATCCAGCAACCAACCATTAAAATCAATCAGATTCCTCTGAGCAAGCATACCTAGCCTAAAATTAGTTTTTATATCAGTCATCTCAAGCCTTCCTTGATATATTTTCATTGAGATTGGCAAGAAGAGAGCCCTCTCTCGACCTGGTAGGGTTAGCTACCAGCTTAAGCGTGGTTTGAGGTTACCCTAAACTTGCCTTTCTCAGCCTGAGGTAGATTTAGGCCCTAACACGAAGCACATCAATAAAAAATACCATCTGATTCGACATCAAGTTGAGGCCAATACAATCCATCTACGCCATTGTTCCATAAATGATCAAATTGTAGACATCTTCACCAAAGCGCTTGAAAGGGAAAAGTTCAAAAGATTCAAAAAGATTCTTGGACTCACCAACATCCCTTCAGATTAAGGGGGGGAATGTTGACACCTAATCATTGGGATTATGTGAATCCATGTAAATGGAAAATAAGGAGAATTGGAATATGAAGAGACATTTGGAGATGAAGCCCAAGAGTCTCACCCTCCATGTATATATCTACGATCAACCTTAATGCAAAAACACAATTCATTTGAGGAGTTATCTCGTGGCCTGACATGGTCATATGCATGTTAATTATTGTCATTATGGTTTTTTTCACGACAGTTAAGTTCTTGATATTACTATTTATCGTGTTAATTTGGACTAACTTGTGTAGATGTGATAGCCTCCCCTAAGATACATTGAGGTATGATTTTGATTATGTCTTCTATTTGGTTTATCTAACATGGTATGTTTATAGAACAATAAAAGCCCAGAGATAAAGAGAAGAATGTTTGAATACAATTCACATGATTCCCTGTACAGGCCCAAGTGAAATAAGTGGAATGGGAGAAGTCAGTTGAGCAGTAAGGAGAGGAATATTATCCTAATCTAGTAGATACATTGAGGAGTCTAAGGGTATATATTAGAAGTTGTAAAGAAGATAATGAGCGGCTGATTGAGGCACATGAAAGACTTGAAAAAACTCAAGAAAAGCGGGTTGAAGTCAATGCAGTTATCCTTCATAGCCTTTCAAATTTGCAAAAGCAAAGATAGCTGGGAATCAGTCATGAAGATCAGTTGGAAGAAAAAACTAATGGTGAATATGGAAGCAAGTCTTATAAAAGGTATAAGATGGATAAGGATGATACAGTGAAGAGTGGCAGACTCTTGGATACACCTGATAGGAGGGCTAGTACACATGGGTTTATTCTAGCTTTGATTCTAAGAGACATCATCGTTATCACCATCAACATTATTATAGGAGGAGAGAGAAGCAGTATTTTATAGAAGAGTTCAAGAAATCCAAGTCTCCTACTAAATCAGAAGATGCAGAAGCATGGTTACTTGAGATGAAGAAAATTTTCACACTTCATGATTTCTCAGAGAATATGAAAGTTAAGATAACCACCTTTATCAAAGGAAAATCAGATATCTGATGGGAAGATGTTAAGGGTGTGAGGGGCATTAGTGGAGTGAAGCTGACTTGGGAAGAATTTGAGAGACTCTTCGAAAATAGGTACCTATCTAAGATAAATTATGATGGAGAGGCCAAGGAATTCTAAGAGCTCAGGATGGGTTCCATGATAGATGAAGAGTATACAACCATATTTCTAGAGTTATTGAGATAGATGCCCTATCTCAAGTATGAGAAATCAAAGATCCAAAGGCTCGTCAGTGGATTGTCATTGTCATTTAAAGACCAGAATGAGTTTGATGATCCTAAATCATTGGAGGAAGCCATCGTAAATTTAAATCATTGTTATGTGTAGTCAAAGTGTAAGCCTGAGTTCAAGTGTGACTAGAAAGGTAATGAGAAGGCCAAAGGAAAATGGCCCAAGAAGCAAGGAAGATCTCAAGAAGTAGGAAAATGTGGCTCCTTATAAGAAGTTCAATGCAACTGAGAAAGGAAGGGTGTCTCAGCTTGTGGAGTAGCAGAATAAAGGCAATGGCAGAGAACCATTGAAGTGTTGGACTTGTGGAGGAGACCATCGCGGGAGGGATTATCCATTGTATCAGGGTGTAAGGCCTCAGATTTATAGTGCATAAGAGGTGCAGACAGTTGGGGATGTAGGTCATATCATTCCTCGGATCTATGCAGCAGTTGATAACAGGCAGGCAGATCAACAAGCATCCATCATTGAGATGGAAGTTGGAACAAGAGGGAGATTTCGAGTCAGCGCCTTAATTCATCTTATAGTGGAAGGAGCTCATGCTTTGAGACCAAGACATAGAGCAATTTAAAGTGAACGGAAGCACTTTGGGCCAAGGAAACTGCATGGATAACAGTTGATCAGATGTGGGCATAATAGTTGGTTTCCAATTATAGCTGAATTCATGAAGGGAATTGGAATCCCTTGAGAGATGATATGTGCATGTGTTCTATTGCAGGGCAGTGTGCTTGGTACAACATGGCAAGGTAGTTGTTATATTGTTATATTTATTAATGCACTAATAATTGTGTGTTTATTGTAGTGTGATGCAAAAATTCATAGGAAAAAGAGATTGCCATGAAATCTTGAGGAAGGCTCACGCTGAGCATTTATTCATGAACTCATTGGTATTAACTTCTGAGTTAGTTATCGAAGAACCCACAATAATAACCATATTCTGTCAACGTTTCAAATCCCAACATGGATCCATCATCAAGACTATTTTTGAATGTTTTGTGCCTTCAATGTTTCATGATTTATTTGTTCTTGATTTACAATTTTGATTGTGACTGGTGCATGGGCATGCCACTTTGTTTGTGGTGTTGTATTGTTGTTTGGATTTCTATGTTTTCTTCATCCTTCTTCTTGTTCTTGCCTTTTATGTTTTGAGGGTCTTGGGAATTGGTTGGGGGTAAGAGGAAAGCTAATGGAGCTCGGGGAGATTTGCGTGATGTCACACGGAATAAGTCGATCTTGCGGACAAGATAGACCTTCCTAGAATCTAAAGAAGACCTAATGACAAGCAAACCAATCACACACTATCTTTCTCTAAATATGCTTTTATAAACAAAGGCAAACAAGTGTTTTAGGCCTACCTTAGGTCCAACGCAAGTTTGTGGATGCCCTCGCTCCTTCGATCCAAATGAGCTCCCTTGTTGCGAATATGCAAACACAAACAAGCAAACAAATTAAATAGCACCTGAAAAGCCAATATCATAAAACATATTTAACATGAAAGTCAAGGAATTCATGAAACAAATGACATGAGACAATTTGTTGAGAAAAATGAGTTTGATTGTATTAATTCAAATCAAGAAGAACTTTACAACTTGTGCCTTGACGCTGTACAAGCTCCTCCCAGGGTCCAGCAAGAAGTCTCCCCTACTTTGACAAGTTTCACTCTCTTCCCAATGAAGCCAAAAAGGTATGTGATCTCTCCTCTTAAGCTCAACTAGGAAGTCTTAATTTCACCAGCATTTACCCTAAAAAATGTTCAGCTTCTAACCTCTCTAGCAACCAGCCCAATGCCTGAATTTATAGTGCAATGGAGGGAAGTTACTAGGTCCTCCTTCAAAGGGATAGCTCCTCTCATCAAGGGATTAGCTCCTTCTCTTTTGGGATGCATGAACCACCTAAGAGCGACCAATCCACGTCAAAATTCCTTCTAGAATCATCTAGAATTAACCCAAAGTGAGTTTTTTAGAATAAACTTGCGCCTTTTTGACTTTCACAGGGGTCCGCACCCACACCTTTAGGGACAGAGCGGGCAGGTCCGCAGTTTTTGTAAACAGAAGGTGCGGGACTGCAGGTAACAGTGAGAGAAAGTGCAGAACTAGAGTTTTATTGATTTTCAATGTCTTTCTCTCATTTTCGAAGCTTGAATTGAAGAGCTGAGGTCTGAGACTTGCTTAGGAGGACAACACAAGTGATGATAGACCCATGCTGACTGCAAATAATCATGGTGACGATATTTTTGTGTAACAGATTTCCCCCTAAAGTGCGAAGTCTATAATAGATGAGGATTTCATTTATCATTTAGGAAGAGTGAAGTACTTTATCATTTTGAGATTCATCTTGTGGAGAGCCCGATTGGAACCTGTAAAAACATTCAATGCAAGATATATATGAGAGATCATATCATCGCTGAGGTAGGCATTCCCATACTCAGATCAAAACTGACTTAGAAAACTAACTACTGCTATGATATAGGAATGATCTTGTAATACATCACAAGTATAGACTCATGTGGACACAGTATGGGCGCAGCCATCTGTTTATGAATAGTCCATTATATAATGAATACAAAATTCCTCGCAACCTGGATTGTGGAAACTAGATCCAGGGTCTTCATTTCTACTTCCTGAAACAATGCGATTCTATCCATGCGAATGAATGTGTTGAAGTCGAACATGGTAGAAACCACTTGATTACCAGTCAATGATGTAAACTGTTAACAAGTGTGAGAGAAACCACTAGTGATGTCAATGGCTCTCAAAGTACCCAGTACAATCCATGAGATGTGAATAAATGTGTTGATGTCGAACATGTCACGGAATCCTTTGATTGAAGGTCAATGATGCAACCTGTCGTTAAAGGCGAGAAACCTGCCATTGAGGCATGCAGATCCCAAGGTACTGACGATTTCTAGATCATCTTTCTAGATAATGAGTTGAAGTTGATAGAAAGCGATCCGTCGCAGGCAAGCCCACAACACGAAATCATAGATCAAGTTGAAGAAATTTAGTTGCAAGGACTGACTCAGGGATGGTCAAGATGGATGACAGATATTTTGCAGATGAATGGCTTATTGGCAATGACCTCTTGAACACATAACGACACGACAGATGGCTTGGTGACAATTGTCCCAAAGTTAATACCGAGAAACCGGCTGAAGACTTTCAATGTGGTTTGATCAACTGTTAGGCAAAGGATTTCCCAACCCAGGTGAATAACAGTGTCGTGTTCAAGAGTGGTTACAAAGTATGACAAACAGGTTCATTTTTCTCTCTTTCCCCCACCATTTCTGGCAAGTACCTCTTTATTTTTAACACTTGAGGAGGATAACATTTGCTTGATTATAAGCTCATCCTTCGAATGAGTCCAACTTAGTTTAAATTCGAACCCTAAGAAGGAGTGGTTTGTTCCTATTTGTAATTGAACAGGTCCCTTACTGTGAAATTTTAACGAGTCCAGTATAGGAGAAACTCGGCGTTTTTCAATTTTAGAGAGTCTGAAAAAACTTAAGAAGACTCCAGGGTTGACCTTTTTCGTAAGTTTGTGTCTCCCAAGCCCGAAAAAATATAAAATAATACTTGAGAGAACTGCTTGATCTTTACGACCAAGGAGTACTTTTTGTAATTAGTGCCCTTGATCCAAAAAAGTAAAAAAACGATCAACGACACGTTGTTTCATAACCAATATTGAATTTGAAACGACAAAAATCCGACAATCTTTTCATGTTTTTACGGTCGAAAAAGAGCTGTAAGTGGACAGTCTTTTAGTTCCGTTTTAACGAGTTTAAAAGAAAAAATCGGCAATCTTTTCATGTTTCAGGAGTCAGAAAAGAGCTTAAAGGTGACTCTAAATGTTTTTTCGTCGAAAATGATAGATTTCGCCTGAGTAATCCTTTATCCTGAACAAAAACGCAAACATTACTCATACCTGTTTGAAATGGATAAAAATGATGCAAAAATACCTCTCCAAAGTGAAACATAAACAAATTTACAATTTATTTACTCAAAAAACTTATAAAAAGGGCTTTCGTCAAAACATTTTTACCGTTTGAGTTTTGGGTGAGAAAATAGTGCTTTTGTTCAGAAAACTTCCCGTGAAGATTGCGGAAAATCCAACCGTTGGAATCGAACGCCGTCTTCTCCAGGTAATCCACATCATCCTACTCTTCATTTTTAACCGTTTCATTTCTTGTTTTAGGTTTTCATTTTATTTCTTGGAGGGTTTGCAGGCTTAAAACCCGCGCGCAGGGGCCCGCAGGTGTACCACTGCTAGCCCGCGGACCCCGACTTTTTCTCAATGGGGAAAAAGTCACGGGTCTGCACCTTCCATGTAGGCAAGGTGCGGACCCACGCACTATGTCTAAACTGGAGGGTGCGGTCCCCGCCGCAAGGGTTTTTAACCCAAAATTTCTCAAAATTGGCCCAAACAAAATAATTTCTAGCATTTTGATTTATCTTTTTACTTGATGCAGAGAGTACATCATGCTAGATTGGCGTGAACGAGAGCATGTTTTCACATCAATCATTGATGCTTTGAAGACGTGCGACTTGTACAAATTCTGGGCCATACCTGGCATGAGGGCCCAGGTGGATTTCTTATAGTGGTTGGTTGACAGATGGAGCATACAGGACCAGTGCTTCTTCATTGGTGGCCACCAGCTCGAAATCGAGCCGGCAGACATATATTTCTTGACTGGTTTGCCTAAGAGAGGTGAAGACTTGACTCTATTCGGGGCTAGGCCAGGTGGCCAGTCTGTCGATAGCCTCCGGCTAGAGTTCTGCAACAACCAGGCTAGAGACATAGGGATAGACATAAAAACCATTTCCCTTCCTGAACTCATGGTGATCGCGTTTACTGTCACCAGACTTTGCGGGAGTGCCGCATTACATATTTCCACCAGATCCCAGATGCGTATGGCAGTTGATTGCTTTCGAGGCACCATCTTCAACTGGTGCGATGCTGTGTTGGCCAGTGTGAAAGGCCAACTGACCAGAGCCAAGAACGGACAACTAAAGACCTTTGGTTATGGGGCTTTGGTTGTGAGCTTTGGTCTGGAGAGGGTTCCCATGTTGATCCCACAACACCTTACTGTTGGAGCTGGGCTTCCTCGAGAGCCCAAACTGATGCGATGGGTCGCAGTTATGGCTCGTCATTCGGACGAGGGGACAGAGGTTGTTCGATTCAAACCTAAGTATTTCCAATGGTTGGAAAACCAGGTTTTTTCTATTCAGGACTTCCCTTATGTTGGGGTAGATTTTCGTGGTGACCCAGACATGGCTCTTCCACCAGGAGAGCAGTGGGATGACTTAGGTAAAATCATTTTAAACATTTTTCCTATTTTATTTTATTTTTCCATCGTCCCAAAACTGATAGAAAAAGTTTCAAATGTAGATGTGGGTCCACAGCGACCAGCCGCTCTCTGGCCTTACGAGAGGAAACAACCAGTTGCAGCCGCGCCAGCCCCACAGGACGAATCAACAGAGGTTTTGGCCGAGTTGGAGGGTCATCTCGAGCGCTTGACAGGAGATATTCCGGAGACCACTATAGATGACATTCCTCGTCGACTTCAGCGCTATGTGATTGGGGTCCCAGGACCTTTTAGGAGGTTCCTTTGCAAGGTGGCCCGTGCAGTGGTTTCTTATTGAGATCATCACCAGTGATAGGATGATCGCCTATTGTGGGCACATATGACATTTTTGTTTTTTTTACTTATCATTTTTGCTGATCATAAGGTGTTTTTCAACCTATGATCGAGGACGATGTATTTTTTGACACACTCCTATATATATATATATATCACTATTACCGGCTTATCTTGTAAATCATGTTATGGAATGGTTTTAAATTTACATGTATGATTATTGCAAATGTCTACTTAACATTCGAGAAGCAATTGCATCTGCTAATGTATTTAAAGATCTTGGAATATGTTGATATTAAATATATCAAATTTACGTTCCAAGAGACGCACTCTCAAAAATAATCTTCATAACACTATATTTCTAATGGCATACACTCTTTAAGCTGTAAGACAATGAGTTCAGAATCTAACCTCACTATCAAACTCCGAATCCCAAATAAAATAGATTCAGATAATAAATCAATCACTACACTATACTCGGCAATGTTGTTCGTTGTTTGACCGAGGCTTACCCCATGCATAGATACTAACTCGTCAGAGGGCGAATAGATAACCCAAGCTGCGGAAGAAATGTTCCGTGTATTACGACAAGCACCATCAGCAAAACCAATATATGTTTGGAGAGGCATCGACATCTGCAATATCAAGAGTAAAACCAAGATAAGCAGGAATAATGACGAAAAAACACTCTCTAAGCTAAGCACACTGTTTAAACTAAAACACACCAGCTAGAAAGAAAAACTATCCTAACTAAAAATCTTCATACCCATTCTTTAAGCATAATACCTCTTCAGATAAAGACCATTTCTGGGTTTACCCAAAGAGTCCCCGTCAAAGTCTACCAATTCATAGGCCCCTTTTGCTAGCTTTCGCTTGACAACATAGGGACCATGCCACATAGGAACGAATTTTCCAGCGCCTAATTTATCATTAGCTTGATCGTAAACTAAGACTAGATCTCCTTCCGAAAAATTTCGAGGGGTCACATTTCGATCATACTGAGCTTTCATGCGTTTTGCGTGAGTCTCGATCGCCAATGCAGCATCACATCGATTCTCATCTAACTGAGCCAAGTATAACAAATGCTTTTCCTCTTCGGAAGTGGCTGGAAGTAACTCGATGGCCATTTGCAGTGACGGGATTTCGCATTCAATGGGTAACACAGCTTCCAGACCATAGACTAGTTGGAAAGGAGTGAACCCTGTTGATGTTTTTACTGAAGTTCGGTACGCCCAAAGCGCTGAAAATATCATGTTATGCCAATTCGACCGATAAATCCCAATGATTCGTCGGATCATGCTGACTAAGACTTTGTTGATGGATTCAACTAGACCATTAGCTTGTGGATAATAAGGGGTTGAACTATCATGACGCAAACCAAGTTGGCCTGTAAGTTCGGTCATCATAACGTTTCGAAAATGACACCCATTATCAGTGATTATCGCTTGTGGGACACCAAACCTAGCAATTATATGATTGAACATGAAAATTGCAGTTGTCTTGCCGTCTGCCTCAAATGTAGGCATCGCCTCGGCCCACTTGGTAAAATAATCTATCGCAAGGATGATATACGCATGCCCCTCGGCCGAGTGAGGGTTACATGTAATAAAATCGATACCCCATTTGGCAAAAGGACCAACGACAATTATAGGGTGGAGAGGAGCAGGTGGAGCGCGCATCTTTCGATAAAAAATTTGGCAGTTGTGGCATTTTCGGACCGCAATAATACAATCTTTAAACAAAGACGGCCAGAAGTAGCCAGCGTGCATTACCTTTTGGGCTGTGGCATACCCAGACATATGACCGCCACACGCTCCAGAGTGACAGTCATTTAGAACCATTTCAGCTTCCTCGTGAGTTAAGCAACGTCGAAAAATAGAGTCCGCCCCACGACGATAAAGAGTGTCTCCAATAATCCTGAATTGTTGGGAATGGAATCGTATTTTCCGACGTTCTGACCTTGAAATTTCTGGCCGAAAGGATTGGGTTTGGAGATAAACGATGATATCCCCATACCATCGATCTAAAGTGCTGATTAGAAATAAGGATTCATCCGCAATGGGCTCCTCCGCCACAGTTTCCGTGTCAGCACGCGGGAAATCACACATTAATTCCGCAAAAACTAAAGATTTCTTAGACTTAGATTTTTCAAATTCCAATTCAAACTCCTGCAGGATAACAATCCATTTAGAGTACTTGCCCCCTAGCAATTGCTTGGTCAAAATGTAGATCATAGGGTTGCAATCCGAAATTACTGTAGTTTTACGTAGTAAAATGTAGTGACGAAAACGTTGGACAGCTTGAACAGCTGCCAATGCCAATTTCTCCACACGTGAGTATTTTAGCTCGGTTGGATTTAAAGTTCGACTAAGTTAATATATCACATGTTCAGTTCTGAATTCATCTTCCTGAACTAAAACCATTCCAATGGTGGAATGAGAGGCGGCGAGATACAAGAAGTAATCCCGGTTGTAGTTGGGAGGATGCAATAACGGTGCATGGGTCAACGCGTGTTTGAGTGCATCAAAAGATTTCTGAGCTATCTCATCCCAATAGAATGGAGTATTCTGTTTCAACAACTAGGTAAAACCCTTTGTAACCTCGGCGTAGTTAGGAATGAATCGTCGTAAAAAGTTTGCTTTCCCTTGCAAACTTTGGAGTTGGCGAAGACGCGAAGGAAGAGGCAATTTGACAATAGCTTCGACCTTCGAGGGATCGACGTGAATGCCGGCTTTCGAAACTACAAACCCCAGCAATCGACCCGTCTCTATACAGAAGACACATTTGTGTGGGTTCAACCGAATCCGATAATGCCTACACCTCATAAAGATTGCTCGTAAATGGATGAGGTGATCAGCTCGATGTAATGAATGAGCAGGCAAGTCATCGAGATAGGGTTGCACAATGTGCTTGATGTCATGAAACGCATAAGACACGACCCTTTGAAAAGTTGCTCCGGCATTCTTGAGCCCAAAAGGTAACTTGCAATAAGCAAATGTCCCCCATGGAAAATGAAAGCCGTTTTTGGTTTATCGGCGGTAGAATATTGATTTGATTGTATCCGAAAAACCATCCATGAAGGAGAATATTTCATTGCTGCACAATCATCAATGATTTGATCGATATAGGGAGTTGGGTAATTGTCCTTTGGACAGGCTCGATTAATGTCCCTATAATCGATGCATATTCTTATTGTTCCTTGCTTTTTGTTAACTGGAACAATATTCGATATCCAATCCGTTAACGGGATCGGATAAATGAAACCTGCTTTGAGTAATTTTTCAACTTCTGCTTTAATTGCAACAACTTTTCTTGGGTGAATCTGACGAAAACGTTTCCGGACGAGTTTAGCGTCCGGGTAAGTCTTGATCTCATGAACAACAATCGTGGGATCAATTCCTGGCATTTCCTCATAGGACCAGGCAAACACGTCGCGGGATTCTTGAAATATGGCCTTATATATTTGAATTTCATCATCTGTACACGAGGCACCTATATGAATGTTCTCAACAATTCCAGGCTTAACCGAAATGTCAATGGGAATAGTTCGAGAGATGTTTCCCAAATTTAACTCTGAATCAGGATGTTTCATTGGATTCTGAGGTTCCTTGACATATTCAGTCGTAAAAATTGACGAAAAATCATTTTCAAAACGATCATTCTCGGGTAAAAACGAAGATCTGTGATGGAGATCTTCCCATGGTAAATCATCTACACATAGGATTTCACGAATTTGTTCATCAGAGTGAACAAGTTCAGAAAATGTGATTGAATCCGAGCTTGATGTGAAAAGTGATTCTTCACGGACCACATTCATTAGGTCCATTTCGGTTGAAAATGGGTCGGTAAATGATTGCACAGCCTCATACGCAATTTCATATGGACTCACAGGCATGACATCACCAAATGAGTCTATCTCAGATTCAGAAGGAACGATCCAAGGATCATCATAAACAATGGTGTCTGACGTAATCATATGAATGGTTGCAAATGAAGACGATGCGTTGATCGAAGGAAAAGGAAAAGTTCCCAGTAAACCGACATCTTTAACTAATCCTACTCCAACATCCTTATACGGGATAGTCTTTTTACCGACATGCTGAATACTTTCAGAAGAGGCTGGGTCAGATGAAGAGTAAGCCACTTGGTCTATTGTTACGATCTTTCCATTATGAGGAAACTTTATAACCCGAAAGACCGATGAAACGACATCTGTCATAGCATAGGACCAACTTCGACCCAAGAGAAGGTTGTAATCTAAAGGGGCATCAACCACCTCCACATCTAGATTAACGGTTTTTCCTTCAACCCCTATAGGAAAATCCTGTAGAATGCCAAAAGGATGAAACCCACAACCATCAAAGGCCTTTAGAATCGTCACGGATTGATTTAGCGAAGGAGAACCAAGTGATCTCCAACACTGTATCGACATAATACACGTTGAGGCCCCCCCATCAATCACAGTCCGATGAATAGGCCTGTTTTTTACTATCACTGGAATCTGGAAAGCCATTTGATGAGGCAAATGCAATGTACTATTTTCTAGATCGAAAATTATTATGTTCGAGTCCTGAACATGAACAGCTCCTATAGCCGACAAAAGTAATTTACACTGTGCTGGACATGATTGCAGCACTTCCAAAGCCGACATTGCTGAGGGTGAAACAACTAAATCCTCAACAATGTTATAATTATGAGCCGCTCTCGCATGTGGATTGAAAGCTGACTTTCGAAGTATACCCTTGGCGGGCGGTTTGATTACCAAGTCTGGATTAGGTTTCTCGATCTGTAGTGGATCGGAACCGAGAGATGAGGTTGATGGATTAGAATGAGAAGATTCTGCTTCTTTACCATCAACAGGACTTTTACTACCATAATCATGCGATCGAGTCGCAATCCTAACATGGGACATCACCAGTATGGGTTCTTCATTGGCACTCGAGGAAGAACCTATCATCTTACTGTCTTGAGCCGGAAAAGGATCCTTCAAAACAGCAGGTGTTTGGGAACCTTTGACAATCTTCGCAACCTCTGCACGATGAGGGCAGTCTCTTGTAAAATGTTCATCGTCACAAATGAAACAAGGATAACGAGGTTTGCATTTTCATCATTGGATTCTGATTTTTCAGGTTTCTCCTTTGAATTTTTGTCTGTTTTATTCTTCTTCTTTCCTTTCTTCTTCCCACCGGATTTTAATTTGGCTGTAGATGACTCTACAACGTGAATACCGACGGAAATCTCCATAGAAGAATCTCCTGTCGGGGAATCAGGCAAGGTTATGATAGGAGAAGAATTCTTGGAAGACTTCTTCTTACTCTTAGTGTTAACCGTACCAATCATACCATCAGCAGCATGAGATCCTGAAGGAGCTGCAACGATTTGATTTTGCTTGGGAAGATCGGGGATTTTCTCGTGTAACGTACTTGACTGAGTGTAGACCAAGTCAAGGTACTGTGCTTGAGCAATTACTTGCTCCTCAGTAACAACTCCAACTTTAGCTACATCTTCAGTGATCTTTGGCAACAAAGACTTTACAAACCATTCAGCCAAGATTTGATCTGGAATAAAAACCTTCACTAAACGATGTCGACGTCTCCATTCATGAATGTGATCTGAAATGTAAGTGGACGTCGATTGCTTTAACAAAGTTAACAATTCCGTGCCATTGTCATATCTGACCGGCAACTGAAAATGAGTTAAAAACGAGGTAGCTAACTGACTAAAATTATAAAAAGTGCCTCGCGGTAACTCAATGTACCACTTGGCCGCAAGACCAATTAGAGTGCGCTGGAAAAGTCTTAGACATAGTGAATCATCTGAAATGGAGTTAGATGCACACGAAAGGTGATAAGTCATCACATGGTTCGACGGGTCCTCTCCTGATTTGCCTTCGAACTTAGGAATATCACTAGGCAACTTATTCGGCATTGGCGACCAAAACGGAAGATAATTAATGGGATCGTTCGTTAGGCGCGACAAATCAGGCAAGTCCAAAGTTGCGATAAACGGTAACTGACGATTAGGGTCCCTAAAACTCTGGGTCATGAGACCAGCCCCAGGAGGAGGATATCCAGGATAACTAGGAATAGGAATTGCATTTGGGATATTGTATCCTCCCGGAAAACTAAGATTTATCAGACCGTACTGGGGTTGCTGAGGTTGTTGATATGTGTACCCAGGGTACGGTTGATACTGATAGACTGGCTGCTGCACAGCAGCACCGAATTGGTACTGTCCCTGGTACGGTTAATAAGTAAATTGTGGTTGACTTGTGACAACCGTACTTGAACTAGGTTGTCCTACAGGCATCTGAACCGAAGTTTGAATCGTGGATCCAGACGGTGGTAAAGATGTCTGAGGAGTAGATACAGGAACAGTAGAAACCGGAGCTGTCGATACTCCAGAAGTAGGTGGGGTAGATTGAACAGATGTTGCGGCAGTTGCAGCAGTCGTTTGAGGCGGAGTACGAGGCGTACTAGGCCCAGGCTGAGAAACTACCGAAGGTACAGAAGTTTGAATATTAGACTGGACTGGTTGCTGGGGTGTACTAGAAACTAAGGGTTGTCCAGTTTGAGATGACAACTGTACATTTGGCTGCAACACCTGTTGATTTTGCGATAGATCCCACACTATATTCATTCCGGGGTACGGACCCATAACAGGTTGAGAATATTGAGGACCATAACCGGGTTGAGGGTAAGATTGATAATTCAAAGGTACATTTCCTGTTCCTTGAACATATGATTGACCGGAGGGTGGTTGGAAACCTTGGTTCGAGTACTGACCTTGGGGTTGATACCCTTGAGGCACGTACTGATACTGGGGTTGACCTTGAGGTGTAAATTGATACTGGGGTTGACCTTGGGGTACATATTGAGTCTGGGGTTGACCTTGAGGAACATATTGTCCCTTAGGTATGTACTATCCTTGAGGTTGCCCCCCAGATGCAAATTGGGTACCTTGAGGTTTCCCCCCAGGCGATAATTGAGGCTGCCCCCCAGGCGGTAACTGGCCACCTTGAGGTTGAGGATTGGGAATAGAACCTGACATCATGAGAATATCTTCTATGCTCAATGGCTTAGTACCATTGCTTCCAGTTAATAACCCTTGCTCAATGGGTTGAGGAGATGCTCTCGAAAAAGTACCAAAAAGTGACTGATACCCAGAGGGAACAGAAGGACCGCCGTACAAAAAGGATTCAGGCAATTGAGTAAACATGGACGACTATCTTGACATATTTAATGGATGATAATAACCTCTAGGTGTTGGGTGATAAGGAACACGAGGTGGTGAAAAACTTAACCCTGGGTTTTCTAAGAAGTTAGTCAAAGAAAGATACCAAGTACTGCTCCTAGGTGGACTGTAAAAAATTGATTCACGCTCCCTTAGCTCAATAACAAGTTGATTTTCAGGGATAGGGATGCCTACTTCTTCTTTCGGAGTAGCAAGTTCTTCAATAGCTATAAGTCCAGAAGGAAGATCTTGGGTGATTACTCTTTCTACCCTAGGTGAACCAGGACCACTAGAAGCTGGAGAAGCAAACCCCGATGTCGGAGTAGCAGCAAATTCACCTTCAGGTTCAGATATTTCAGGTTCCTCACCTATATCACTAGTAGATGAAAATCTACCAGTAACTTCGGAAACAGACACTGATTGTGGATTATAATCTGCTACTAAAGCTTGAAAATCAGGATGTACCACCAAAGAAGACTCTCCTTCTTCAAGTGACCCAACTCTACTGTCTCTAGGAGTTACGAGGACTTTCAAACCTTCAAGCTGGCTCGGTGAAAACTCAGGAGGTTGGCCCCGAAGTCTACGGGACTTCCTCAGTAATTCAGCCACGGTTAAAAACTTTTAACTACTTCACACGCAAACAAAGTAAAATCTCAATAAAAACCACCTAAAGCCTCTAAAGGACCAAACAAATTTGAATCACACGCCTAAAGAATCTAGGAGATCAAACACACACAAACAGTAACTTTCCGTACTGAAAACACTAGTTGGTGATGAAATCCAATGTCGCAGAGTTCAATACAGAAATGGCGGTTGGAACAGTTACCCCGGCAACCTGCTTAATGAATAGACTGGCACAAGTTCCTCCACTTAACCGTCTCGAGTGAAGAGAACCCCCCATAAAATCCAAGTGAGTCTAGCCGACGTCTGCTCCAGGTACAGTGGGATCTTCCCACCACTGTCACCTCAGGAAGAATCCTAAAGAATATGGCCACTAAGGTTACCAACTGAAACAAATATACCTGGGGGAACAGTCTACGATCCGATACGCACGCAAGGGCAGAGTAGCAAGCTCAATCCCCTTGAAGGCTCCTTGACATAATCCAAGGTTTACCAACAAGTGACCCCAGGCTCCTCGACAATGGTTAATCCGAGGTTTACCGTTTTTAATACGTGAATATCTGGCGTTGTTCCCAATGAGGAAGGATTGATTCCCACACTAGTTCAGACACGATCTCGTGCTTCTCCTTTAAGAGGAGCTTTCCCAGAGCATAAATGCAACAATTGGATTTCTTCCCTACCACAAGATACAGCTACTTGTTTGTTTTTACTATCTTGGAGAGTTAATTACTCTCCTACTCCAAGGCACTAGCCTAAGCTATGTTGGTGTATCAGAGCCCTAGAAATAAAAATGTTGCTAGATGAATTTTACTTTAAGCGTTATTTTTATTGGTTTTTGTTTAAGTCAAAAGGTGTGGAGATGAAACTCGTGGTATGAAGGCTCGACTCAAAATCACTAAAAATGCACCTAAGATGATTTAAACAATCTTTTCTCTTCGATGAACTTCTAGCTAGGAAAGAGTTTGAGAATGCAAAATACTTTGTAAACACAAATCTTTCTTAACACACAAATTAAAAGAAGAGCTTTGTCCTTTCCAATGCACTCAAAACGAGACAACTAGTTATTTCACAAAAATTTCCCTTTTCTTTTCAAAGCACTCAACCACTACAAAAACAAACTTTTTCCAAAAGAGATTTTTATTTTTTTATTTTTTTATAAAACACTCAAAACTATGGAAATGACTAACTTTGAGATCTATAAACTATAAAAAACCTATTTGAAGTCAAAGCCTACAGGATGTCTTTTTAAAGGATGTTTTACTTAGCTAGATGTAAGCTAAGGACCAATTTATGCAGAATCACAAATCAGTAAAAAACAACCAATTTTGTTTTCTTTTTAAAAATGAAAATCCAAACTTTTAAACACAAGCTTTTCAAAGTTTTGTAAAGAGAAAACACAAAGCGAATTCCTCAACAAGGGTAGATTTCATAAATGGTCAGACACATAAGAAGGTTGGTAGACACCAAGGTGATCTGAGGTCCTTACAACTTCTAAGCTCAAAGCTACTACAAGACCAAAACGAAAAACAAACCCAACAAGCAAAAATCCTAGGAATTTCACCTAAAACCCTAACACCAATGAAATCAACCTAAGGAAAGCTTCTGACAGGTTATATGTAGGTCTGGGCAGTAGACAATAACTTCTAAACAAAAACTAAGCTGACTAATAGAGGAAATCTTAGGTTTTTCAAAATTTTGACAGGGTCCGCAGGCCCACAGTTAACACATGTGCGGTCCCGCTCTTTGCTAAAAGCAAAAGTGTGGATAAGTACGCACTGTGTCAAAAGGCTAGGGTGCGGTCCTCTCCCAAAGTTATGAAAAACGAAAAATAACCCTGGATCTACAATCTCTACCCAATTTCACACACAACAAGCCAAAAACAGAAACAAAAACACAGTTTCTCAGGTCAAAGTAAAAACAAGGAAAAAATCAAGTCCCCAGTATGGTTGCCATTTTGTCACACGGAATAAGTCGATCTTGCGGACAAGATAGACCTTCCTAGAATCTAAAGAAGACCTAATGACAAGCAAACCAATCACACACTATCTTTCTCTAAATATGCTTTTATAAACAAAGGAAAACAAGTGTTTTAGACCTACCTTAGGTCCAACGCAAGTTTGTGGATGCCCTCGCTCCTTCGATCTAGCTCCCTTGTCGCGAATCTGCAAACACAAACAAGCAAAAAAATTAAATAGCACCTGAAAAGCCAATATCATAAAACATATTTAACATGAAAGTCAAGGAATTCATGAAATAAATGACATGAGACAATTTGTTGAGAAAAATGAGTTTGATTGTATTAATTCAAATCAAGAAGAACTTTACAACCTGTGCCTTGACGCTGTACAAGCTCTTCCCAAGGTCCAGCAAGAAGTCTCCCCTACTTTGACAAGTTTCACTCTCTTCCCAATGAAGCCAAAAAGGTATGTGATCTCTCCTCTTAAGCTCAACTAGGAAGTCTTAATTTCACCAGCATTTACCCTAAAAAATGTTCAGCTTCTAACCTCTCTAGCAACCAGCCCAATGCCTGAATTTATAGTGCAATGGAGGGAAGTTACTAGGTCCTCCTTCAAAGGGATAAAGCCCTCCTTCAAAGGGATAGCTCCTCTCATCAAGGGATTAGCTCCTTCTCTTTTGGGATGCATGAACCACCTAAGAGCGACCAATCCACGTCAAAATTCCTTCTAGAATCATCTAGAATTAACCCAAAGTGAGTTTTTTAGAATAAACTTGCGCCTTTTTGACTTTCACAGGGGTCCGCACCCACACCTTTAGGGACAGAGCGGGCAGGTCCGCAGTTTTTGTAAACAGAAGGTGCGGGACCACAGGTAACAGTGAGAGAAAGTGTGGAACCAGAGTTTTATTGATTTTCAATGTCTTTCTCTCATTTTCAAAGCTTGACTTGAAGAGCTGAGGTCTGAGATTTGCTTAGGAGGACAGCACAAGTGATGATAGACCCATACTGACTGCAAATAATCATGGTGACGATATTTTTGTGTAACAAGTGGTACCCAACAAGCAATATAAGACCCAGATGAAGCCGAACACATGAATAAAGGGCAACTAAAGGCAAGAATATGACATCCATTTGGGCTAGTTGAGTCCATAGGGATAAATGGACAGTGGCAGGACAGTCATGAGAAAGGTATCCAAGAAAGGTGCTTGAGGTAACAAATGCCTTGGCTAAGTTGGGAACTGTTGTTCTCAATGTTGCGCATGCTTTGCACAGATAAAGGAAGTTCTCTTAACCTTGACCTTATGAAAATTGGTAATTGTGTTGTGATCATGATTATGCTAATATGTGTGTGTGTGTGTGAATGTCATTATCTGATAGGTCAGCAGGGATCATTCTTGTGGAAGAGTGAATTTTTTATGCAAGAGAATGGCATGAAAATATTAATGGTTTTATGAGGATTCAAGTGGGCAAGTAGCCTTGGAATATCTACGAGTTTAGTATTACGTGGATATGATTTTGATATTATGTGTTTATAACTATGCTCATGTTTATGCTATGAAATCAAGGAAGAAGGAAACAACTCTCAAAGCAAGCAAGGAGAAAGCCCGCCCCAACAAATCAACAGTTATGAGGATTTGAATACCGCGGAAAATAAATCTTCATTTAACAGCAAAGCAGATCTCCTAAACTAAACTTCTTCTCCGACTATAGATCGCGAAGCTAAGACACCAATGTCCCAAGAACCAGAAGAGATGAAGGAGATGCAAGACAAAGGAAGTTGGAAGACCGTAGAGAAAAGAAAGAAAGCTACAACACCAATCTCGCCAAGAAAGACGAGGAGCCAGACAAGTAAAAATTAAGAAAATTGTAGGTCCGATAGACCAATTTGGTCTCAGTGGACGTTAACCATCATCATCATCATCATCATCATCAGGTAATGTTGAAGGACACATCATCAGAATGAAAGTAGTGTAATCTATGGCTATCTGAGACAAGCATGGATAAGTGGAAAGAGCCATAGACCCAGGGTTTGGGTTGTGGGTGCACGCAATAAGGCGTGGGAAATAATCTAGAGGCGAGAATGTCTAGTAGAGACGGTGTGGTCTCTAGGTGTGTAGTATTGTTGTTGCGTACATGTTGTACATGTTGTATGGTGCCAAGTGTATTTTGCATGTGTTCTGTTGTGACATGTGTATTCACTAATCGCTATGTTGTATCATGTGTATGTGTGAAAGGGTTGTGGTACATCATGTGTAGGTGTATGTATTATATAATGTGTTGGGATAGGCAGGTATGGGACTGTCTAGGTTCCCTTGTTGCTGATATTGAGGGTGCAGATGGTGTAGTCCGAGATGCCCTTGTTGCTGATATTGAGGGTAGAGGTGATATAATCTTTGGATTCGCTTGTTGCTTTGGGAAACCGATCTTGTGTATGGAAGAGAAGAGAAGGCATTGGGTGCTTGTTGGGTTTGGAAATCGATCTAGTGTATGTATGGAAAGGACAAAGAACAAAGAACAAAGACATAAGCAAAGAACAACTTTAAGATAAGTATCAATATTTTCTTTAGTTTTTAATTTCAATTATGAACATATTTTGATTTATGATGGTTGAGTTTTGAGCTAACCGGATGAGATATTTTTATATATGATGATTTGATCATGCAGCTAATTTGACTTATTGTGACATGAATCAAACAGAATTCCAAGTGTCACCTTATTGACGAGCTACCAATGAGGTATGGTTTGAATTTATTACAATTCCTTTTGAGTTTAATGGAAATTATGTGCTTGGTAAAAGAAAGCATGGAAATGCCCAGGTTTGGGTGGTTGGAACTGGTTGCAAGAAAAATGGCTAATTGTAAGCCTCTTGATCCACTGAAGCAATATTCATCTCCTTATGATGAGGTCATTTACTCCATTGAAAAATGGCTAATTGATGGAGACTTGCATAGTGAGGAAACCAAGGAGAATTAGGTTTATACTTATGAGATTGATCCATCACCCATGTCAGAGCATAAGAAGAATGGACAAAGGAAAGTCAAAGAAGTCTTGGATACTTCAAATTTTCCATTAGATCATCTACAAAATGGGACAAAAAGGTCTACTTTGATCACCTCAACATCAACATCAACATCACAATCTATTAAGAAGAAAAGAAAAAAGTAGAAATGATTTGTTAAATCTGATGGCCATGTACAACACAATGTTGGGATTGGTCATAGTCCCAAGATAGTTAGAATTGGGCAAGGCAGATCAAAGAAAGAACCTATGGACTTTCCTATGAGTAGGCAGGTTCTCAAGATGGATTTCACCAAAGGCATCTCATGCCATGGGGCATCTTTTTGTATCATATATCTAACCTTATCCCTTGTCATTTTTGTTTTATTAGTTTTCTTTCATGAATAAATTATCATTTATGCTCTTAGAATAAATTTACAATTTCTTCATTTCTATACTTGATTTCATTTGATGATATTTTGAATGGATACTGCTGATATATGTCTTTTGTCGGTGGATGCAGATTCTAGGTTCTTGCACATTATCACTTTGTATCTAGCATGCATCCCCATATGGAGCCAAATGTTGACCACTGGAGTGGCACCTGATGATTATATGAAGACTCCATGCCCAAGGATGATCTAGAGGATAGTTGTACCATCATATATCATCAATCAACAAAGTTTTTTAACTCTACTTCTATCTTCTCATCATTTTTCTTGTACCTAGATTTGACACCCTGCGGGGAATTATAATAAGTGATACTAGTAATGACAAGTTTTTGAGTCTGTAATAGGCATAGGATGTTGGGACTCGATCAGCAAATGAGTACACCTTGGAGTGTTTTTTTTATCCGGTTAATTATCTCTTCTTTTTCAGAGGCGGATAATTTTTTGGGTTTTTTCACTCATTTTTTACCCCAAAGCCGAGGTGACGGTTTGAAGGTTGAGCCCCAAACACATATAAGAGTCTATAGTCGATGTATATTTCCATAATAGATCACACAAAATTTTTCGTGGAATTTGGCTTGGTCTAAGTAGGATTTTTTAATAATTAAAAATTTCTTGCAAAATGAGATTTTTAAAATTATTTTCTATGTAATGGTATAAATAGGTGGCCTTAGGAAATTTCTGGCGGGTGTGACTACTCTAAATTCATCCTCAGAGGCCCAAGATTATCCTAGGACCCACTTTGGGGGTCAAAAAATGACTTATAGTCCCTCAAAAGCCAATTTTTCAAATGAAAGTAGAAAAAATGAGGAAAAAAAATGCATAATTGGAAAAATTTATAAAATTTTCCAAAGTCAAAATAAGTCATATTTTGACATGGAAATTATGTGGAGAGTTAAGGGTGACGTGGCAAGCATGTGTGGCCCACCTCATAAGGTACAACAGGCTCAAGTAAAAAATTCAAATCAAAGCAAATCAAAAGGATGGTCAAAGGCATCACGTAAGGTGCATGAAATGCTACATATGGCTAATAAGTTACATGCGATTTAATTAAAGTATAATGGATTTTATTTAAGCTAAAGTATTATGTTAAAAGTGTGAGTGGGGAGTGGACCCCACCTCACCCTCCTACTCTACGTATGGTTTATCAAAGGCAAATATGCACATGCAAATTAAAAGAGCTCCATGCACATGCTAAAGGGAAACTCCATGCTTGTAATGCATTCAAGAGCAAAGCCATTGTGGGACATTGGTACCCAGTAGTGTCCATTGATTTCCATAAGCATGTTATGATTTGTATGACAGTTTTGAGGCAGGGGTATGTCTTAGTTTTTGGACCTTCTGATGCAAGGAAACCTTGCCAAGGAATGGATCGCCCGAGGGACTTGGAAGTAGAGAATGGGATGCCTAAACTTTGAAGGTGAGTGATTGCACGGAAGGGTGTGACCGTATTTCCTGAGGGATTGGGAAGCAGAGAAGGGAAGGTCAAGGAATAGTTTTTTTTGGTCAATACCATTGTTGATTGGAATAATGAACACATTGGGAGTGTGTCTGAAAACAATGAGTCAGTGGTTGTTCACTGAGAGAACAAGTAGCATAGGGATTGTAATGTTAGAAATCAGAGGCAGACTTTGATCTTAGTAGTGGATTCTAGACTTCCTATGAAGGAGGTGAATCTCTAGTACTAATTTTGAGGGTGGAGATGTGAGCCTCTAGATTCCTTTATTGTTGATGCAAGCATCATATCCTTTTATTTGTTGGTTAAAGCAAATGTGGATATGTATATATGTGTATATTATTGTAAATATTATATCGATTTGTGTTTATAAATCTCCATAAACAATATGTTTATTTGTTGGTTGAAGCAAATGTACATAAGCATATATGTGTTTGTCACTGTAAATATTGCATTGAGTTGGGTTTATAAAGCTCCATAACCAGTATGTTTTTTCGGTCATAAGTGTCATAGAACATCGAGGACGGTGTTCCCCCAAGGGGGAGGGGTTTGTAACAACCCCGAGTTAATTTTCCATGTAAATAAATCAAACCAAGGTCATGGGACATGTATTCCAAGCTGAATGAGGGGGAAACACATCACATTGGGGGTCACTTGTGGTTAATTATTTATTAGCTTTGGAAATTGGAATTGGAATTGGCAATGGAAAAGGAAAAGGGAAATAAATGACAATCAATAAAATAAATAAAGGAAAATAAGAGAAAAGGAAGATGAAGAGACAAGAATATACATGCAAGGGAAATTGAACAAAAAGGGAAATAAAAAGAAAGGAAATGGGAGAGACATCATTCTAGCATTCTCTTTTGGAGAAAAGAGAGGAACAAGGAGAAGAGAATACTACAACAATAGGTACCCTACAACAAGAGAAATGGAGAGAGAGAACTTGGACACAAGAAAGAGACAAGCAATAGACAAGCAAGGAAAGCAAGGAGTGCAAGAGGAATTGGATAAGCATAAAGCTAGGGTATAAATCAAGTAAGGAAAAGAGTAGCCAATAGGAGGATCGTTGCAAGTAACTATTTTCATGTGCGATTATCTTGTTGGGATTTGGATGCATGGTTCATGCATTGATTTAATGGTCATTTTGTTGTCATTGGAATGGAGATTTCCTAGATTTACAAAGGTGTAAAAACTTTGCCTATGCAATTTATTGGATAGCCATGATGTAGTAGGTTTCCTATTTGGTTGAGCTTTGTATTTACAGTAGATTTCAAATCCAAGTTGAGGTGGCCTCAGGAAAATCCCAGGGTTCGAGAGTGGAGATTGTTTTCTCTGGGAAGCTCTTGATAGGTGGGTGGAGACAGGAAAATTCCTCTGGGAATGGTGAAGAAACTTTGAGGCATCCTAGCTTGTTTTGGTTTGGTTATCTTTGAACTGGTTTAGGTGAGATCACTGTGGCTTGAAGGTGGAGGTGGTTTAACCTTTGGATTCGTTGGTTGGTTGTGTATTGGTATATCCCATGTGATCCCACATTCATGCCTGGAATATGGCACGAGGGTGATTGGCTGAAAGAAAGATTTGGTTCAACCCAATCTATGGTTGGGTGGTACATGGAAGTCCCTGACTTTGTTGGAATTTGCAGATGATATTATGTGTTGATTCTTATTAAGATTAATGAGCACAAGTTTAGATTTTATGACTGGTTTGTTATGGTTCTATTTGTTGGGTTGTGTTATATTCTTTCCATGACTAGCTCACCTAGTTAACCGGGGGGCGGAGCCCCCCCTTCATTGCGCCAATTTCACAGTGGGGGGGGGGGTCACAAGGGGTTTGAGGAATTTTGTTTTTGGACCCTATATTAGGTGAGCGAACCTACCTATGGTTTTGTGCATGGTTTTCGCACATGGTTTTGGGCGTGATGGTTTTTGGTCCATGGTATTGGATGCTTCGGCATGTCTATATATATATATATATATATATATATATATATATATATATATATATATATATATATATATATATATATATATATATATATATATATGCATTGTAACATATGAAAGGAACATAATGAAAAATCAATCTAGTAGTCTTGGTTTTTGGATCCATGGGAAAATACCTGTGTATATGTGTTTTATGTGTTATACTCTCGCATTGTTTATTTTCTGTGTTTTAGAATTTGTATGCAGGTAATTTCTGTACGAGGTTAAAACCTACACTATTCTGGTTAAATGATGGTTACATGTATGGTATATTTCTCATCATATGATGTGATCTTGTTATGGATCCATTCTATGGTTTGATGGGATCTTGATTACTTTATATGAATGCATGAGCTAATGTGACTTTTTGCAGCTAGTAAGAGAGGGAAACAAGCCTTCTTGATGATTCTATGATGATCTTAATGAATTATTATACATATATGCACTCATGATCTACAAGTACTTTGCTTACACAGTGTTTGTATAAATGATTATCATATGTATTTTACAACTTTGAGTAGGAATTCAGTCAAGAACAATGCAAGAATACTCCTATAGGAAGCTTTGGATGTTTTGGGCAGTTGTCGTGAAGGCTAGCACTGAAAATTTGGAACAAGGTTTCTGGGAACACTATGTTATCTGAGAAATTTCACTGTAGCTGCATGGAGTATGGGTTGTGCGTGTAGCTGGAGCCTTCTGGCCGCATGCATAGGGCTACATGCGTGTGACTGCGCTGTGAAGTGAGTCAAAAAGATAGTTCTATCTCAGGGAAAGATCACCAGGGGTTTTTCTCTGACATCTGGATGCTCATGTGTCCATAGGAGGTTGCAACAATTTTCAGGATAATAAACCCCACTTCCATAGTTGGAACTTGGATGTAGGGTCATGTATAGTAACTATTAGCTCAGATTTACCCTAGTAAGATTTTAAAAGCAGATACATGTGGGGTGGGGTGTTAGAACCAGTTTATAAAGCTTCATTTGAAACTACTTCAAAATATTTTATTGCTCCATTATATTAGGTGCTCTTTGGTCACGACCCACCTTATATGTTGTTTCATGGCCATTGTTTTCCTTTCTCTGCAACTGAGTTCATCTTTGGCTTTAGTCCCATCAACCTTGTCTTCAAGCTCACAACAATTACCCTATGAGATTAACTTTGGTCTTGTCCCCAAATTCATCCCTATACGATCAAGTTCAGATCTAGACCTTGGGGTTGGTCCTATCCTATGCTAGCTTTGAAAGTTTTCTTGCAATTCTTGCAATTCAATTTTTTTTTCAAGAGACTCAAAATTAGTTATAATTTGTTTATAGAGAGTAAAATTTAGATATTGGAATTATGTCATTATACTTATGTTCTACTCTTTTTTTTTTTTTGTCGAGGAAAAATCAACAACTTTCTATTAATAAAAATAAAAAGTTACATACATATAGATGCACAAGTGCACTCAAATATTGTCTTGGGGGACCAGTATATGTGTTTTAAGCACTCATAGTAGCTAGGATAAAAAAATAAAATAAAATAAAACTATAATAATAATAATAATAAATAAAATACATTTGACCAAATAAACTGGTTTTTATTTTTTGCCTTTTTTCCTTTGGACTTTTTACCAAACCCCAAGTGGTGGAGTAGATGAAATAATTTCCAACTCATTATTTCTTGAAGTGTTTGGGGCTTCTTTATCTGAATTTGAGCTCTTAGAAACATGAGATTTCTTTGTTCCACCAAGGCATTGATTGTTGCTCTTGTCCTTGTGTTGGTTCTCATGGATCGAAGCCTCTGCTGCATTATTGGGAATCTCTGCCTATTTTTTCTGATCCTTCTGCTTCTCTTCTCCCTCCTTTTGAGAACCTTGTTGATGTCGTGTCTCTGGATGTTGCTGGGTCTCATCCATTTCTTCATCATCATCACCTTTAGAAGGAGGGTCAGGGAATTTCCATCCTTTTTTCTTTTGCGTTCTTTTCTTTGTCCTTTTCTTTGCTTGTTTGCATGTGTTCTTCAAGTGCCCTATTTGATGGAAAATTCAGCATCTAAAGGCGGTAATTTCAACATCTAACCATTGTGTCCATTTGAAGTCTTGATGTGTCAAGTGAATACAATTAGGAAGGCCTTTACTTAAATCCATATCCATACATATGTGTGAAAAAGTGAAGACACTTTTGTCCATTCTTTCTGGATTCATCTTTAGGAACCTTCCCAAAGAATTCCTAATGCCTTCTAGGACTTGGTGGTGCTAAGAGGGGAGTGCAAGATTATGTCGCCTTACCCAAATCGGTATTTTTGTAACCACCATTGATTTGGGATCAAAACCACGAAACCATGGGGTTACAAAGAGACCTATGCTTACCCAAAACCATGGTCCTTCATTTATGACATAATCAAAATCTTTTTGGCTATCAAACTAAACAACAAAAAATTGTTTTGCACACAGATAAATGTCACAATATATGGTCCAATTTAAGTACATCCACTCATTTAGATCTTCAGATTTGGGCCAAAAACTATAAATCGACATATGGTAGCTTTTTCTTGCAAATTAGTGAAAATACCACTTCTGGTAATTATATGGATAGATCTAGGGATTTCTCCATCTTTTCTATAATGTATGGACCTAAGATTGCCATATTTGGGATTTTTTTTTTTTTCCTTTCGTGGCAACATTCCCTCTCAATACATCCTTGAACGAGGCGAGACCCTTTCCATCCGAAGATGATCCAAGTGGAAATCTCACTCCTGGGGCATCACCTTGCACTCTTAAATTCAAGATGATGGTATAATTCCTTTGAATACTATAGTCTTTCAAATGAACCACATCTTGTAGCACTTTCCTTGAAAAAATTAGTCTTTTTAATGAAGTAGGAATACTTATGATATTCTGGGCAATCTTCTTCAGATCTATCACTAGATCCATTCCCCTAACAATTAACATTATAGATTTTTTGGTAATGGCTTTGATAAAAATCTAATACAGCTCCTCTGCATTTTGATTTGTGCTCTGTCATCTCCCTTCTACTTGTCTCTCATTTAGATCTGGACCTAAGCGATAGATCTAGTTTTTTTAATGAGAGGAGGGGGCTCTCCACTGTGCAAGATGAATTGGATCCTTGATGCATGTAGGTATCCAACAAAAATACCGAGATGTAGATTTGGAGTGTGTTTGATTCAGACCCTGCCGATCTAATCTAACTTCTATCTAAATACAAGCACGAAGCTTTACCTAGATTAAGATTTGATAAAAGTGACCCCATTGCCATGTAATAAGACATGGATCTTGATCACTTATGCATGCATTACATTGAGTGTGAATCCGTCATGTAGCTGCTGGTATTGTCAACACCTTCTTCAAGATGAGGTTTTGGTAGTTGCATTTTCAAAAAGAAGGAAAACTACATAAAACTTGTTGAATCTCACAAGCCTGGTTTCTTTTAAGCCAGCAGGAGAACAACTAATGATAACGTTGGTGCCAGGTTCATCTTCTTCGACCCACTCTTGTTCTTGATCTTGCTCCTATTCACTTGAAATGTGACTTACTATAGAATCTTCAAGCTTAGCCATGGACTTTCTCTCAACAACCAACCCGATGTTATCAACCCCTCGAAGCCCAACAACTGCGTTACCCTTTTGTATTGCCTCTAAGGCATACTCCACCTGAAATAGATGACCGTCTTGTGAAAACACTGTAAATGCTTTGTCATATCTTACCATTCTTACCTTTCCAGGCGCTTCCTCGAAAATCTCCCGCAAGATAATCACTCCTGTTGTTTGTGGGTTATGATCAAGGAATATCATACTTATGTTCTACTTTCCTTTCATATAATGAACATTATTTACATCATACTAGCACCATAGTTAGATATATCTCGAATTTATTATCAAAATACTAGCACTATAACTAGATATATTTCGAAATTATTATTCACTAGGGTTAGCATTATATGGGAACCAACGTTATATGCAATGTTTTATGTAGTGTTATTATATATATTATCCCACATGTTTGTAGCAAGGTAATTTCAATTAATTACAAACCACTTTAAATTTGATTTTGTGCTTGATGGCAACTTTTTTATGTTGCATAAGCCCTACTTGAGAGCAATAGGAATCCATAGAACTATAATGGTGGATGATGTCGAGCAATGATTTGGATAAGATGCAAAGATGGTGAGGATATATTTAAATTTGCATTTAATATTTATAGCTATTTTTTTTCTTATTTTGATATGATGTTACTCTTATTCAAACACCCTGCATCATCAATAAGCAATTAATGATCAACTTTGCCTTGGTTATGATGTCACCCAGGTAGAGCCAAAAATTCATGATAGACAATTGTGCATTTTAAGCACAACCTGCCAGATAGTAAAAGTAATAAAATCCCTATAATGCACATCACATTGTTGGATGTGTAGGAGGTAGGTAGCAATAAGAGGGAGGAGTGGTACTAGGATATGGAAAATGGACACCATGGCCTTTAACGAGTGACCTTGAACCAAAATTCTCTTCAACAGTTTCAACAAGTTATCACAATTGTATTCATGTACCCCCAAGAAGCATAACAATTTTAGAATCCACATGGGGAGAACAGGGACATAGGAATATAATCTTTTATTATTTCTTGTGATCATCTAAGAAGAGGTTTCCCTCTTCATTATTTCATGTTATCATCTCAAAGGAAGTTTCTATAATGGATTCATTTTACTTATTTCTTATTATCATCTGAAAGGAATTTTCATGATTTGGGTTACTCTGTGATGTTAGGTTAAACTTGAATCAATGAAAGATTCAAATTTGTTAGTCAATAGTGCTAGCTTTGGGAGCATGGTATTAGAGATCCATTGTATCGAACCCATGGATTACTTGTAATGAAGCCTTTAAAATGCTTGGGGATCCTTCATTGTAATGTGCCTGGAGGTGAGTGATGAAGGCCGACTTGGTTGTCTTGGTTGGGTTTGGTTATGAGAATAATATATATATTAGTTGGTTTTTATCGGTTTGGTTTTTCCAAGATAAATAACATGTGATTTATGTGTGCATGTTGCTATGATTCACTTGCATTTTTAATCCTTACGTTTGGTATCAAGGCATAATTAAATTGGACTCTTTAAGGAGTGAAAGTGGTCTAATGTTAATGTTGTATAAATTGATGAAGTAACATGGAATCCCTTGTGACATGGTTGTCAAAGTATATAACAAGGGTTTCAATTGAAGAATACCAAAGAACAACCACTATGGAAGTGCAAGTTAAAGAATTGATTGTGAGAGGGAGGATAATGTAAGGATTCTAAGCAATGGACAACCTTGAATAAATGGAAAGAAGTAATGGGAGCCAAACTAGAGATTGAGGTGAAGTTGGAGGCGTCTACAACTAAGGATTTAGATAGCACAACGAGAGCACCAAGTGTGTGAAGATGAGAGCATGGTGGCATAAGTGCCAAGAACACAAACAAATATTTTAAAGGAGTTGAAAGTTGTTTGCATGTAAATAGGCATGTGGCTATAATACCTAGTAAGGCATGTATACCCCTATTAAATTATCGGTAAAATCCAGATGTAGACCTAGGTGATAAGGGGACATGCCATATTTGTAGACACCCTCGTTATATACTTTGAGTGAGGTAGGGCATAGAAATGAATAGTGAAAGTTCATTTGGCTGGTTTGGATAGATTTAATAATGAGAAACCCCAGGTCAAGTTTAAAGCGGGGAATGTTAGGTTAACTTGACTCAATGAAATATTCAAAGTTGTTAGGTCATGTTGCGGTAAAAACACAACCCCCCCCAATATTCACTTAATTCTCATTATGCGGACCCTTTGATTGGATAGTTGGTCATATTACTATTCGACTTTGAGAGTTTGGATTGCTTAAATGAGTGCATTTTGTTCTTATCTTCCTATCATAACTCGTTTTATCTCATTTAAACATTTGGTTTGAAAATGATGCCTAACTGATGATCGAACATTTTCACTACCCTAGCATAATAAATCGTATAAATGTTCATTATTTCTAGACCCCGAGATCAAGAGACATATCTAGGCCCTAGGCCTAAATCTTATTACAAAAGTGGCATATCATTATCATATCAGAACTATTTCGAAATCATGTATCAGAGTTTTATATAATGCATATAACCCAAAGTCTGAAAATTATAAAGTGGTTGTAGTTTATTGATTAGAGAATTCCTCGATATCAAAACTCTGATTCACATTGGCCCTTTATCATAATAAATGTATTATATAACCGAAGTCTAAATATAACAAGTGGTTGTATTTTAATTGGCGGGAGTCTCATATAACACGTATACCACTTCTTTGCTCCTGTTTATCAGAGAAATTGCAATCAGTATTTTGTTATGTGTTACCACATAAAACTCTGACTTCTGACTTGTGATACAACTTCCTCCTCGATCTTCAATATTCCATTCCCTCCCACTGCCGACTTGCGATACGCCTCTTGCTCCAAGCTCCGATTGTGATATCCATCTAATCATTGATCTCTGATTCCGATATCCTCCGAATGCTGATTGCTATATTTCATTGACCTCCGATATGCGGGCCCGATACAATTATAATCAAAGTTTAATACAATATCGCATCCGCCCATATCAGAACTTTCGTTATGTGCCACCATTTAAAATCTCTTATCACTGATTTGATAATGGATGCGATATTGATATTTAAAAAGGATTCGTTATGACATCACATTCGCTCAGTCGTCGTTTTCATTTGTGCCATTGTTAAAACTGTCGGTAGCCTTTCGCCGATACCATACGATTCTTGCCACTTGTCATATTCCGGGGGGCCACTATCTTATTAATAGAAAAGCCACTTAATTAAAATTAAAAGGTCTTTGGGTCAATTTTAATGGCTAATTCTAATTTCTCTGTCACAGGTAAACCCATGGCCGATTCGAATAGATCATTCGATCAACAACCACTCATCCATGTGTCAAGAACCAAAGAGGAAGTCAAAGCAAAATCTTAACGAAGATTAATACCATGAAGAGCGTGATCTTGTTGGCCAATTTTCTTAGTGGTTTTTGATAGAAAACAAATCAAACTCAACAATGAGCTAAATTGGGCACTTTATCAACAAAGGTAATTGACATTTGGCCTATGATTCAGGAGAAGAATTAATCACCTAATTTGATTGCTTTTATTATCTTGGTTGTGGAGAGATACGTGGAGCTACTGATATTTTCATGATTACACCTCAAGCTTTGCATAAATACTCTCTTTGTAGATTGTAAAAGGACATTTGGCCATAAGATACAATTCATGATTAAAATTGCATGATAGGCATTGTTAGACATTATTAGAAGAGGGGAGGAGAAGAAGGCAGAGTAATGCTTGGGCTTACAACCTATTTGTGAAGGAGTTCTATTTCATTTGCACTATTGCAATGAAGTAGAGGTCTTCTTTGCAGACAAAGATCAGGTGCTGACAACGAGATATTTGCACTATTGTAGTCTTTGAGGTTTTATGTACTTGATTCAATTTTTGTAATAAAGTTGTTTCTACAATTGAATGCATAGCAATACTGTTTGCATCAATTATTGAAATGAATTCTTCAACTTTTAAGTGCATTTTTTTTGTATGAGTATATTGGTTTAGCTTTAGCACTATTGCTAAATGTTATTTGATATGGCCATTTAAAATCTGGTCAAGCTATCTTGCATGGTTAATAAAAAATGAGATTTGAAATTGAAACTTATATACGAATAGACCTTTATCTCATTGAGCTACTAGACATCTAATAGTTTAAATATCTTATAGATGTTGTTCTTCATACATGTCATGTATCTAAATTATTTTATTGTTATGGCATGAATCTTTTGGTCCTTATGCATATGTTGTATTAGGAGTTAGTGTTATTTACAGTTAATTGTCTAGTAACTACTTATTAGGCGTCTAGTTGTTCATAATTGTTTTAACGAGGATTGGATCTTGTGAAATATTTCCCTAGTCTATTTTCTTCATTTTATTTCAATTCCTACCTACTTCTTTTCCCATCCTTTTAGCTTGCTTTTGATTGAAAGAAGGACTAATCCTTCCTAAAATCAAGATAGGTCTAGGATTAGATTCATCTTAGATTATACTTTACATGTAATTCTACTTACTGCATTTTAGAAGTCCCCTCATACAAGGGTGAACTTTAGTTATGACTTGGGTGAGCCCCATATCAACTTAAGGATCACTTTCTTGCCTAATCAGCAAGATGCATGATTTGATGTCTCTTCTCTATTGGTAGGTGAAAGTCATATATTAAGCTAATGGAGATAGAGAGAAGGTAACTGGACCTAGTTTAACCAGTGAGAACCACCATCTCAACGGAAAAAGAACTGATCTAAGTTCTCGATCGGGTGGTATCCCTTATAATGTTGTAAGGAGAGATTTTTGAGCCTTCAACGTTTTTGGCGTTAGCAGGAGGGCCTTGAGTTAGTTTATCTATTTGAAATTTTGTTTTATCATTTTAAACTAATCATGGCTCCTATATGCATTCCTACAATGAGTCATGCTTTCTGCTCATCCAAACCTACCAGAGGCATGACCAAGAAGCAAATTGATTCCTTGTCTAATTTGAGGTCTGATGGTGAGAGTAAATTTTTTGCCTTAGATCATCTTTGTAATTTTGTATATAGATGTGAATATTTCAATATTACTTCTCAGAATGAGATAAACATGATTTTTACTCTGACATTGCAAGGATGAATCGCAAATGGTTCAAAGTACTTCCAGTAAAGTCAATTCATTCCTAGAACCATTTCATGCAGGTATTTCTAAAAGCCCATCAAAATTATAGTTATGACAATTTGTGTTTAGAATTAGTTAACATTTTCGTGTATGAAGATGAATCTTTAGATGATTTTTCTAATATATTTTGGTCACTTTGTTATTAATTTCATTTATGTGATTTACCTTCGACTTAAGATTTGATTGAGCATTACTCTTCTCTTGTTTCTTCTAATTCTGAAGATAATAAATTAAATAATGAAGAAAAAGACACATGCAATTCATTTATTAGTCTTGAATTAACAAATGATTTGATTGAGCCTAAGCCTAAGATTAAAATTAGATCACATCCTTTATTGTTGGAAAGCTACAACATACATTTTCCGATTTCTGAAATTAATATTTCAAATATAAATACAGAATCTGAAAATATGTTTGAGACAATTTCTAATGATTATGGTGATCAACAAGTAGGCCCAATAGAATCTAATCAACAATAATATTTAAAAAATGAATATGTTAATCTATCTTCTCTTAAGGTGAATACCGAAAATTCAGAACACATTTTTACAATTGAAAGAATTTTCATTAAACCATAATTATGATAATACAACTAATTATCAAGATGTCTTTTTCTCGCTAACATTATATTTTGGTAGTCATTATTTTCTTTATCGTGATATATTTTTAGATTAGATTTCATTAATAATGACCATTTTAATCTGTCGATTCAAAATAATTTTATCATTAGTTCTGAAAATTTTGAAAATATGCTCATTCAAATAATAATTCTTTATTCATCAATGATGTTTCAAAATATTCTTCTCTCATATTTTCTGATTTTGCTACAGTTATTTGTTTTCCAAGAGATGGAGATAATTTATGATGAATACAATGATGATGATGACAAATTTTTTTATCCTATACAAAGTGCACTAATTATAAAAACTGATTTCTCTCATGAAGATTCATGTGTTGTAATTCTGTCTCCTATTGCTGAACACAAGTTTTATCCTAAACATTTTGATGAATTAGCCTTGTGGGTTTCTAACACTTTTTATTCTGATTTTCCTTTGGAAACTTGCATCTATAGCATTTTGTTGGAATGCTTTTT
Source organism: Pinus tabuliformis (assembly GCA_031772625.1). Lineage (NCBI taxonomy): Eukaryota > Viridiplantae > Streptophyta > Pinopsida > Pinales > Pinaceae > Pinus > Pinus tabuliformis. The sequence goes on from CM062815.1 coordinate 247,101,611, forward strand.
TAGTAGAAATTTAATCACTGAATTTAATGATACGTTCTAGAGTTTCACTGTAACATTAGCTTGTAATTTTATTGACCATAGCAAATTGGTTATGATTGCTTTCTTTCAATTCTTTCATTATGTTTTATTTTATGATCTTTTATGTAGGCATATTCAATATCTTAGCATTGAACACCCTCGAGATGCATTAACTAAGACAATGAATATGTTATTCGAAATTTTAATCCTGAATATAAAATTTTTTTCTTTTTCAAATTAATTTGATGTTCATTTCATTTCAATTATCTCATTGTTGACAAAATTTAACTCTTGAGAGTGTTTCCTCACAATCTACCTTGCTACCTTCTCCTTTGTCTAGAAAATCCTATAGATTCATAGGCTCATGCAATTTACTAAAGCACAGGATAAGAATCTACTTCTACTTTCAACCAGCGGAAGCCAATAGATCGATGAAAACAATATGAACAAGAAGAAGATAAATCAATGGCACATAACACAAGATGTATCTTGGGAAAGCCACTACTCAAAACCCTGCTATCTTTATTGCATATATCAAAAATATGAGTGAAGATACAAAGATTGTTCTCACTAGAACAATTCCATACAAGTATGCTCAACTCTCTCAGCTCACAAGCAAGCTCTTGGCCAACACTTAGCCAATTTTGTAGCTCTCCAAGCCTTATTTCCTTGCACACTTGGTCAAAGAATTTGGATAATTACAATATGCTCTGCTTAGCCTTGAGCTTAACATGCACAAGTATTTCCTATCGTCCATCTGATGACTTCCTTTGGCCAATACTTAGCCAAATTTCCAAGTCTCCCAGCTTCTAATTATTTGCAAAATTCCTAAGAGAATTAGCCCGTATTTAAAGGGAAATTCCTCATCCATAACTGCACAATCCAAAATTAGGTCCTTCTCTGATTGCATGCATGATATTTACAACACAATAAATCATACAACTAATAGTACATTGTCCCTGCACTCTAGTCTCAACTGGGTCTTCCTCAGAATCGACATGCATGAGTTTTTGATGAGGGATCTTTAGTTAACTAGAGTGGCACTTGTGGATGCACTAGTGCACCAACTGATTGTTAACTTTCTATTAGTTCCACAAATAGTATGGAACTAATTTAACTGAACATAACTCAGTAAATGGGTTATCTAATTACAACTCACAATTAAACTCATCTTAGACCCATAAAAATTAGGGAGAACATATACGTGACTTCCAAAATACTTCCAACTCAAAATTCCCAAGTTAACTAAGTCAACTTAACTTAGTTAACTATTACAAGTTGCTATGAAAAAATAATTCCAATTTTAATTCACAATTTAATTGAAGGACAAATTAAATTGGAATTTCTGAATTCTATTTTTAACATTTCTTGTTTTTGTTTTCATCACTCCCTCTCAATAAGAAAGGAATTCAACTCGATCTTTATCCTGAACCTTTGGTATGTTCTGCATGCAACACTTCTTTCTAGTGTTGTTGCTACAACAACTCCAAAAAAAAAAAAAAAAAAAAAAACAAAACCATCCTGAATCAATATTATGCATCTGTCATCAAAGTCTCTGACTGCTATTTCCTCTATCAACTGAAAACTCTGCGCTTCTATTGACTATGCCTTTATCCGCTGTTGACAACCCTTCTTTATGCTCTTCAGTATCTGACTGCTCTAGTCTTTGTCACTCTGATCTTTGACTGTATCAATCACCACTTATTCCTCCCGCTGCTATGTATTTTAGGCTCCCATAGCAAGGTACAATCCATGAGATAAACCCTCTCAATGGTCCCTACCCAATTTCAACCCTCTTGGGACTATCACTTCACATTTCCCACCTCACAGCTGGAGGTATGGTTGCATGTGATCCCTCTACCCACTTGGCTCAAAATCCCCCCCTACTCGAGGTCTCTGCATAAGTGGATGCCTCCACTTGGTATCCTATCTACTTCTTCAATTGTGGCTGCTCCACAATTTCCTAAAGCTGCTTCTGAGGCTTCTTATAGGGCTACATGTTGAGAGGTAATTCACTCTCCCTCTCAACCACCAAGTCTCTAGCCTTTGCGTTGCTTCTCAAGGCTTTGAATGCATATTGTACCTCAAGATCATACAAGTTCTTGGCTTGCACACCAATCTGTTTCATCTGTCTTGCCGTCACAAAATTTTCTAGAAAAAGAGATGATTTTAAATCAATAATATCTCCCTCATCCGAACTCCGATTCGGCTTATTTTTTTTTGTTTTTGAATTTGGGTATGTTTTCCAAAGGAATTTAGATATTTGTTTCTGAAAATTTTGCACAAAAAATTTCAGATCTGCTCTGCAAACTCGCTACCCAAAAAAAATCTGGCTCTGAGATCATGTAGAAAATCTTGTAGATTCACAAGCTCATGCAATTTACTAAAGCACATGATAAGAATCTACTTCTACTTTCAACTAGTGGAAGCCAATATATCAATGAAAATAATATGAACAATAAGAAGATAAATCAATGGCACATAACACAATATGTATATGGGGAAAGTCACTGCTCAAAACCACACTATCTGTATTGCATATATCAGAAATATGAGTGAAGATACAAAGCTTGTTCTCACTAAACAATTCCATACAAGTATGCTCAACTCTCTCAGCTCACAAGCAAGCTCTTGGCCAACACTTCGCCAATTTTGCAGCTCTCCAAGCCCTTATTTCCTTGCACACTTGGTCAAAGAATTTGAATGAATACAATATGCTCTGCTCAACCTTGAGCTTAGCCTGCACAAGTATTTCCTATCCTCCTGATGACTTCCTTTGGCCAATACTTAGCCAAATTTCCAAGTATCCAAGCTTCTAATTCTTTGCACAATTCCTGAGAGAATTAACCCGTATTTAAAGGGAAATTCCCCATCCATAACTGCACAATCCAAAATTAGGTCATTCTCTGATTGCATGCATGATATTTATAACTCAGTAAATCATCCACTGATAGTACACTGTCCCTGCACTCTAGTCTCAAATGGGCCTTTCTTAGAATTAACATGCATGAGTTTCTGATGAGGGAATCTTCAGTTAACTAGAGTGACACTTGTGGATGCACTAGTGCACCAACTGACTATTAACTCTCTATTAGTTCAACAAATATTATGGAACTAATTTAACTGAACATAACTCAATAAACTGAGTTATCTAATTACAACTCACAATTAAACTCATCCCGGACCTCTAAAACTTAGGGAGAACATATACATGACTTCCAAAATACTTCCAACTCAAAATTCCTAGGTTAACTAAGTCAACTTAACTTAGTTAACTATTACAAGTTGCTACGAGAAAAAAATTACAATTTTAATTCACAACTTAATTCAAGGACAAATTAAATTGGAATTTTGGATTGTATTTTTAACATTTCTTGTTGCTATTTTCAACACTTTGGTTAGTTTTAAATCTCTTACAAATATACATCCATACTTTTATGATCTGATAGATATTTGTTTGGAGACAACTTTCCAAGAGAGATGGCTTTCAAATAAGTTATTTGTAAATAAGTTGTTATTTGTACATGCTTTAGTTTTAGATGTATATAATCAATTCATATTTACTATTGTTATTTCAATTGTGCTTTTATTAATGATATTTGACTGGTGTGTACATGCAGTAAACAAAGAACATGAATGGTTAATTGGAAATTTGATTTACTTGGTCATAATCTATTTTTTAGATTAGGATTAGGAATAGATTAGATTTCTTAGTGAGGTAGGGAGGGCTCACGAGAGCTCAAAGGCAAGCTAATTATAGGACGGCCTTTTCCCCTTCCTTATTTCCATTTTTTTTTGTTAACTTTTTTTTGATTAAATAAAAAGATGATTTTAAAAAATCTAAAGAAATACATGGAAGAAGATGAAGATCCATTGAGGTAAACTGACTATTAAATTCTTCCAGGTATGCATTTGCAATTTTATTATCATATGTTTGTGTGTTTTTATTCCAATTTGTTCTTTTCTGCTTCATTTTCTCTTTCTTATATTTTGTTGTCTTTTTGTAGGTTTTGGTTTAATCCAACTTTTGTGAATAAGTCAGTTGTGATAAACATAAACGCTAAATGGAATATTTTTCAAGCCTTAGGGAGTTTTCCTTAACTTTTAATTTTCCGTATCATTTTCAAGATATGTTTTAAAAGCAATATTTGAGTAAGGAAATAAATCTATGTTAAGCTTTAAAATGCATTTTTTTAATCACAACTTGTCATTAGTTAGCTTTTAATAAACTCATGAACAATAAAAATCATTTTAACAAGACAACATTTTACTTGAAAAATACATAATAAGATCTTAATACCTTATGTCAAGATATTAATTTTATCTTATTTGAGTAGTTTCTATTTCATGATTTTGCTTGTAATAGTTTACTTTTATTTCTTATTTGATTGCATTTCTCTTTGCCCCTATTTTCGGATATGATTTTGCAACATTTCATTTTTTTCCCCTTTGAAAATCCCCTCGGTAATATTACCAAATCTTTTAATTGAAGAGCTTTTTCACATCCATCTTTGGTCTGATACACGGAAAATTTTTACTCTTTCAATGAAGTTCATTAGTAAAAGGAATAATATCAAAATAACCATCAAATTTCTATCTTTGAGATTTAGATTTGAAATTCTTATTGGGTTTCCTTGTCATTTTAATAATCTCACTTTATAATATAAGAGAATTCTATTTTATGACAACTTATCTTATAAAACAACTACTAAAGTGACAAAAAAGCAACATATAAGTTTAGTATTCTATAACTCTTCCATGTCTTGTCTCCCAATCTATTATCACAAATGATCAGAGTATGAATTAAAAGTTGGGTGGAAAACCTGAAAGATAGGGGGTCTCCTAAAAGAGCCAGACTACCATGATCATGAGCTTTAATTGTTATGACATTATGACATCTAGTCACCAATCTAGGATAATGGCTCACAACACTCTGCTGTAAGACAAGAGGTCTCATCATGAGCCGACTTGTCATGACTATCAACACTTGTGAATGTCATTGTCAATATCTGGTCACCAAACCAGGACAATGGTTTTCAGAGTTGTTAATGAAATACGTCTTCTCTGAAATACTAAATAGTAGATGGGATACTGACATTCCTTTGGGTTAAAAAGGTTACCTCGTTGAGGCTATGGACGCCTGCTGGTAGCAGTGGCTCTACTTGTGACAATGATATTTCATCTTTCTTACTAAACACAATCCTATTTTTTGTCCTTTAGTTTATGCTGTCATTAATTAATGGTTGTTGTAAACATGGTCTTGCTCTTATGATCATTACAAGAGATGCTCAAAATGATTAAACTCTGTTTTGAATTTTTCAGGGATTTCATAGAGTTTGAATCTTAGCATTTTGATTTTATTCAGTTTTTCTCCTTTTCCTTTTTGGGATTTCATTAATAATAAACCAAAGATAACTGGTTCTTCCCATTGTATCGCCATTGTTGTGGTAAAAACACAACCCCCCAATTATTCACTTAATTCTCATTATGAAGACCCTTTAATTGGATGGTTGGTCATATTATTATTTGGTTTTTAGAGTTTGGGTTGCCTAAATGAGTTTTTGTTCTTATGTTCCTATCATAACTCGTTTGATCTCATTTAGAAATTTGGTTTGAAAATGTTGCCTAGCCGATGATCGAACATTTTCACTACCCTGGCCTAATCAATTATATAAATGTTCATTATTTCTAGCCCCATAGATCAAGAGCCATATCTAGGCCCTAGGCATAAATCATATTACAAAATTGGCATATTATTATCAGATAGGAACTATTTTGAAATCATGTATCGAAGTTTTATATAATGCATATAACCCAAAGTTCAAACATTATAAAGTGGTTGTAGTTTATTGATCGTAGAATTCCTCGATATCAAAACTCTGATGCACATTGACCCTTTACAATAATAAATGTATTATATAACCAAAGTCTGAATATAACAAGTGGATGTAGTTTAATTGGCAGGAGTCCCATATAACACGTATACCCCTTCTTTGCTCTCGTATATTGAAGAAATCAGAATCATCATTTTGTTATGTGTTACCACATAAAAACTTTGACTTTCGACTTGTGATACAACCTCCTCTCCGATCTCCGATATTCCATTCTCTTTTGACTGCTGACTTGCGATACACCTCTTGCTCCAACCTCTGATTGTGATATCCCTCTAATCTCTGATCTCCAATTGTGGATATCCTTCAACTGCCGATTGTGATATTTCATTGGCCTCCGATGTGCAAACCCGATACAATTATAAATCAAAGTTTAAACCAATATCACATCCGCCCATATCAGAACTTTCGTTATGTGCCACCATTTAAAATCTATGATCGCCGATTTGATAATGGATGCGATATTGATATTTAAAAAGGATTCATTACGACATCACATCTGCTCAATCATCATTTTCATTTGTGCCCATTGTTAAAACTGTCGATAGAATTTCACCAATACCATACGATTCTCGCCACTTGTCATCTTCAGGGGGCACTGCCTTTTTTTTTTTACAAGATCGGTTATATGATATATTTCAAAAATGGTTTCAGAGCGAGCTCTAGTTACATTCATCTTTATTGCAGTAGTAATCTAAGCAGTGAGAAGAGAACGCAGTCCCTTCTCCTGTGCTTAATTTCCATACTTCATAGATTCTTTTAGTTATTCTAGAATACTGCTTGACGTATTGACCTGCTAAAAAAACAAATTTACATAACATAAGTTCACATTGAGATTATGGCTTGTTTACTGAATGTTCTTGGATTGCATCAATTCTGTTGTTGCTGTTGGGTGAATTTTCTCCTTCATTGCTGTTACTTCTATAATATTTTACTGCCTCCTGTAGCTGCTTGCATTTGGTTTTCAAATCCTTTATCTCGTGGTATTGAGCTGCCATATTTTTCTTCTGCAGACTATACTCCATTCACATCTCGCTTCTTAAGTCTTTAAGAGATTGTTGCAGCCAATTTATCATAACCTTATTACCTTTGCATGCTGAGCATGCTTCATTCCTGGCTACCTTCTCATTTTGTTGAGACTCCATCTAACTGCTTTTTCCTTTTGCATTGTTGTAGCTGCGAGCGCTTTCTTGCTCCATCCTTGCTCCATTCTGGTGGGCTCTATTGATTTTTTTTTTTTTAGAGGGCCTGCGAATGAGAGGAGGGGGAAGCAATAATTGATGCTCTGCGATATAAACTGGAGGAGGTGAGGAAAAGATAGCGGAGGGTGGGAGAGTAGCGAACAATGAGATCATACCTAAGCTTGCCAGCGAAATCGCAGAAGCTGGAGGTCGATGCACAGAAGGGAAAGGACAAGCAGGGAGATGAGAGGGAGGCTGACAGGGTTTTCGAATTGCATGAGGTAGTGAAAAATGTTGTTCGCTGATGCTTTTGCTATCCCAAGAGTTGAAATTCCAGAGTGATGGTCTGGAGGAACTTCACCAATGGCCGCCACCTGAAACTTTGAAGCTAGAAATCTATGAACGAAGGGTGCAATTGAATTTGTAAGAAGAAGGGAAGACTGTAGATACACAGTCCACGCGAAAGCCTGCGTGATTACTTCGAAGAGAGAAGATGCTCTTGCTGTCTTCTGAGCTGTGCTTCTAGCGTGGAGGCCTGGGGGCGCCTTGGGGAAACACTGGCAAGTGAATCGCTCCTCAATGCTACCTGCTTTATTTAGAGGATGCTTCTGGGCTGACATCTTACCTCCAACTTTGACTCCACATGGGATGGAATTGTGTGCTGATTTTTGTGCGCTTTTCCCTTCTCTAGCTCACTTTCCTTCTGGGCGATTTTTTTCTTGCTCATAATCGTGCTGATTTATATTGCTATTTCTGCCATTGCTTTTTTTTTCCTCCTTTTTTCCTCGCTTTTCTTTTTGTCTTTCCATGTTTTTCTAAGATATCTTTTGGCTGTTTGTTTTTTGATTTTCTGAGTTTTTTGTTTTTTTATTTTTTCCATAATTTGTCCTGCTCTGTTCCTTTTTTCCCCAATGCATTAATATTTTCAAATTCATTTTGATCTTATGGCACACAGTGTTGGTATTCCTTATTATTTTCTCGGACTTTTCCCTCATTCCTCCCCACTGCTTGATTTGCATAGAAATCCGCCTGCTGATTGTGGCACCTCATTATATGTTTAAAAGTTACTTTACCAGACGTTTCTAAATTCCTTCTTATTCTTTTGATAATTCTTCTCATATACTCATTGCTTAGACTTTTGACTCGGGTTATTGCCTCAATTATGATAGCTGAATCTCCCAGGATTATTGGATTTTTGATTCCTCTTTTTTTAATTATTTTTGTCCCCAAGAACAAGCTGTCAGCTTCGACCTTATTATTGGAAATTTGTCCCAATCCCCATTCATATGTGACAATTTTTTTCCCACTTGGGTCAAAAATTATCCCGCCTGCTCCTACCTTTCCAGGATTGTTCTTGGATGCTCCATCAAATTGCAAACAATATCTTTTTTGTTGTCTTTTCCAGCTTTCAATCTCTTCTTCATTCATTCTCAACTTCTAGTTTTCCCCTGACCTTTCTTTTCTCTGTCCCTTTTTACCATTGTTGTCTATTATGGATTTGCTAAGCCATTCTCTTTCTTCTTGTTGTAGGATGCTGTAATATGTTGGGACCATTCCTTTTTCATTGAATATTTCTGACGTTAATCCCCATGCTTTTGATAATGTTTTTCCAATTCTAGGATTTTGGTTTTTAAAGATGCACCTGTTCCGGGTCAACCAAATTTGCCAGCATAGGACTGTTGGAATGCATTTCCAGATTCTTATAATTGTGATTTTCTTCTTTGCGAGATATGGATAGGCTTTCCCCAGAAGTTTGAGGAATTCCGGCATTGGTTTACCATATTCTATGTTTACTTCCAGTGGGCTCAAGAGCCACTCCCAGCATTCTCTTGAGAATTTACAATCCCGAAACAGGTGTTGAATGGTTTCTTCTGCCTGCTGGCACAATGGGTATCTTGATGGCCCAAGAATTCCTCTTTTTTAAAGATTTTCGCCAGTTAGGATCTTTCCTTTCAATAAGGTCCAAATGAAAACTTTTATCTTAGGAAAACTTTCCAATTTCCATGCTATTTTCCATGGTTCCCATTCTTGCTGATTGGTTTGTTCTTGAAGAATTTTGTATCTAGATTTGACTGTATATTGCCCATTACTTGGTTCCTAGAGATAATTGTTGTCCTCTTCATTATGAACTGGTGCTGCCCCCTTTAGATGCTGCTTGAGTTTATTCCATTGTCTTTCCAAGTTTGCTGGAATTACTGGCCTTTTCCATTCCTTCTACTCCTTCTGATTCCATAGAGAGATTGAATGTAAGGTATTAAGGTCTTTCCCTCTCATCCACTCTTGAATGGCCTCCATTTCTAGGTGATCCTGTAATGGGTCTTTTCCCATGATTCTATCTTCCCAGCTCGAGGTTTTTTGTCCATTTCCAGGAGTTTTGGATATATGGCTACCCATTATTGGAATGATCTTTTGACTAGCTTCCATACTTGGGTACTTTGTCTTATTGGTATATTCCCATTCAACAGATTCTCCTTGGAAATTTTTAGATATTTTTTTATGAGGGCTTTTTTCCACCAGCTCACATTACCTGTTATGAGCCTCCAAACAATTTTCATTCCCAGGGCTGCATTCATGAGCCCAGGCAGCCGAATAGACAATCCTCCTTGTTCATATGTAAGCACTACTTGTTCCCACCTTACCAGACTAAATTTTTTGTTTTCCTGCTTCCCTTCCCACTAGAGAAAACTTCTTAGAATTAATTCCATCTGCTTGTGGGCACTGGCTAGTGCCATCATTAGTGCATATTGATATTGGTAATGCAACAAGGAGGGCCTTAATTAATAACACCCTTCCAGCCATATTTAACCACATCATTCCCTAGTTCTTTATCCTGTCTTTCATTTTCCCAATTTGTTTTGTCCATATTTCTGCCTTCATGATCTCTTTTGATATTGGTAATCCCAGATAGAGGAAGTGACTCCAGTTTTCTTGAGCTGGAATTTCCATGATTTGGGAAATTCTTTGCATAGTTCGTGATGGAATGTTCCACCCATAGATCCTGCATTTTGTATTATTCAAAAGTTCTCCTGACACCTGTAGAAATGCATCCATTATTTTTTTGAACCTTCTTGCTATTATTGTTGATGCTCCTCCCATAAACAATGTATCATCTGCAACCAAGGATTGATTTATGGTCTTTATTCCTTTTGATATCCTCAGTCTTGTGACAGTTCTTTCTTTCCTCTGAGTTTCCAATGCTCTACTTAGAGTTTTTGCCATTATTATATATACAAATGGTGATAGCGGGCAGCCTTGCTTGAGGCCTCTTGTGCTTTGAAAAAATTCACTAGGTCTTCTATTGATGAGAGGGGCTATCCAAGGAGTGGATATGCATTCTTGTATCACTTCTTTTATTTCTTTTGAGAAGTCCAATTTCAGAAGTATAACCAGTAAATATGAGTGGCTAACTCTATCGAAATCGTTTTCCATATCTAGTTTGATTATCATACCTTTTTCTTTCTTCAAGATACTAGAGTGGACAACCTCCTGTACTATGATGACATTGTCAATGATTTGTCTGTTTGGGAAAAACCCTCCTTGATTTTCTGAGATGATTAAGTTCAACACTTTCTTTATTTTGTTTGCCACTATTTTTGTTATTATCTTGTAGGAGGAATTGCACAGAGAAATGGGCCTGAACCTATTGAAAGTGGATGGGTTTGCTTCCTTTGGAACCAAAACAAGATAGGACAATCTTGTGTGGCCTCCCATTTTCTTTTTTTTAAATACATTCTTTGCCATTCTTAAGAAATCCTTTCTTATTGTATTCCAATGATTTCTGTAGAAGGCTATTGTGAATCCATCTGGCCCGGGCACTTTGTCCGGATGCAGGCTCCAAATGGCCTCCACAATTTCTTCTTCTGTGAGGTCCTTACACATGTCTTTGTTTTGTTCTTTTTTGATTTTCTTCTTTGTATGCTACAAAATTTCTTCATATTTAGCCGTTTCCTCCGTTGCTGACAGTAAATTTTTGAAGAAGTGCCGGGGAAAATAGAGTTCGTAATTTCTATTAAAAAGAAGATAATAGAGATTACATGTTGTAGATGCCAAAGCATATGCAGTAGTGTGGTAAATACCACTTACAATAACCAATACTTCTGGGAAGTATGCAGATACAGCCCTCAGACAGGGCCTCCAGAAACAAGGTGAGTAAAGCCCACAGGGGGCATCCAGAAACAGGGTATGTATCCCCAACAGGAGTATACGCCTACCCAAAATAGCTAATAAATACAGTAAATAAAAACATAGCTCAGAAACCGGGTATGTAAACCCCAACAGGAGTAAACTCCTACCCTAACAAGCTAATACAAACAGTAAATAAACGATAGCTCCAGTGGGATGTGCAGAAATGATGCAACCAGAGGGAAGAGGCACGAAATGGAGCCATACCCCCATCCCCTCAACTCTCCACCAATAACCCGCAGAAATCCACACATCTATCCAGTGAAGCCAGAAAGGAAACCAATCATAGACAGCCATAGAAGAGCGGCACGAATCGTTGCAGATCCCTCGACACTCTCCAAAGCTGCAATGGAAGGCTAGCAGAGGACCCAAAAAATGAACCCAGCAACAGCAATGGAGCCCGAACAGGTCCCAATATGCAGAGGCGGGTCGATTCGGGGGCAGAGGCGGCTAGGGCAGCCACCTCGCCCCCATGAAGGAGTCAGGCCCGAAACCCAAGACCCCACACAGCACCGCAGCACAATAGATCAGAGGCCAAAACCCCCCGCAGGTACCGCCAAGTCAAAGGGCTGTTGATGCGCAGAGAAGCACTAAGGATCAGAAGCCGCCGCCGCTCAGCTCAAAACCGGAAACACCGTAGAGAAACACCGCAGGTAGCAGGCCACTAAACCCCCGGAACCGCCGAAACCACCCGCTGCTGCAAGCTCCAACGAAGGTCAGGTGATGGAAGCCTGGAGGGCGACCAGATCCCCCACCTGCGGAAGGTCCTGCCGCCGCAGGCCCAGGCAGCAGCCAGAGCCAATGAAAAAAACCCTAGGTTCGCCGCGCGCTCTCCCTCCGTGTCTGCTCCCCCGTCGACCTTGTTCTCGGGACACCGTGGGTTGCTTTTTTCATTTCTTCCACTCCTTTAATTTCTTGATTTTCCACTTGTATTTTTTCTATCTGATTTCTAGCTCTTCTGACTTTCATACTGTTGTGAAAAAAGACTGTATTCTTATCCCCTTCCTTAAGCCAAAGGTTTCTAGATTTTAGTCTTGCCACTTCCTCCCCTTTCCTGTTTTCTCTGTATATCTCCCAAAAAATTTCTTTCTCTTTAAGGTAGTCTTGCTTGCTTTCTTCTTTACTTTCTTTTTCAGCCTGCAAGCTGTCCATTTTCTGTTGTAACTCTTTTTTTCTTTTTTTTTTTTCATTTACCCTTGCCCATTCCTTTAGCTTGATTCTTACATTTTTTAATTTTGTCTCCCATATGTACTGTGGTGAGCCTGATATTCTTAGTGCCCTTGCTGCTTTCACTAACTCGCTGATTTCTGTGCTATTGTCCCAGATTGAGTTGTACCTGAATGATAGTGGGCCTTGGTTTTCCATTTTTCCCATTGCTATTACAACGAGTTTGTGATCAGAGGCTGTGGTGTGAATGATTTTGGATTTGATAGAACTGTACCATGCTGCTATGTTGTCTTGGATCAATATTCTGTCCAGTCTTTCTTTTATGTTACTTTTACCCACTATCTTGTTATTCTAGGTATATTTTCCATTGTTTGGAGGGATATGCAGAAGGCTATACTATTCCATTATTTCTTCTAAAGAGCTTCTGGATGGGTTCACGTGAAAGTTTCCTCCAAAATTTTCCTCTGTGATTCTAACCAGATTTAAATCTCCTCCTAAAATTATTTTTCCATCTTGAGCTTCTTTTAATACTTCCTTTATTGTTGCCCAGCATTGTTCTTTCTCTTTATAGTGGTTGGGGGCATATATATTTATCACCTTGTATTTCTCTTCTGTGTTGATCCTCCTAAGATCGGTTAGAATCCAATGCTGCCCTGCTTTCTTCCCTATTAATTCCCATATTTCTTTTTTCCAGATTGTGCATATGCCTCCTGATGCTCTAGTTGCTTGGATTGCTTCCCCTTCATATTGTCTGAACTTTTTTTTAAGATTTTTCGATTCTTGGTTGTTTACTTTTGTCTCCTAGATCATAAGGATATTTGGGTTCTCATTTGTCAAAATGTCTCTTGTTGCATTTTCCTTAATAAGTGTGCCCATTCCTCTGCAATTCCAAGAGACTATTATCATTATTTACTTATTGGGTGGTGCATGGCTCCTTTCCCCTTGTGCTGGCTTTTCTCCATATTTCCTGTACATTTTCCCTAGATAAGTTTCCATGGCTATGTGTTCCTAGGGCATTACCTTTTACTGTTGCTTCATCCTCTTAATTCTTTATTTGTCTTCTTCCATTGTTTTTTTGGTTTTCTACATTTGG